>NW_023591453.1:2952557-3098941 GCF_014843425.1 Jatropha curcas | reverse complement strand
TGATCGAACTGCAACAAGAAGATGCTAAAAGACTTTGAATTAACCATATAAAATCTAGTGCAATAGTAAATAGGAGCCACCAGACTTAAGGACAGAGATTATTGACTAAACCTCTAAATTCGTGTGTCATCATTTAAATATACTGCTTCAACAATCTATGATATGGACCATAGGATGAGTTTAAGTGAATATAATATATTAGCTTATTTTGCAACAAATGACCATGTCTGCAAATGCTTATAAAACCCAGTTCAACTATTTCTGATAAAGCTATAGCCAAGGGAAATACTCATGCGGGATTTACTGACAATAAAGGTTGGTGGGATTATTCACCCTAACTGACCACAACATGAGATTTTTAATAATCAAATCACTTGATGAGGTGACTTATAAAATGAGTGAATAGTGAGGAATTAAAAGATGCATTGCATCTGAATTTTAACTTCCACCATTTTCTCATAATATGGTTCACCTTCATACCCATTATACGATATACTTATATATATATACGTTATCTTATGGCTCTGATACCCAATTAACCCCTAGATCGCCCGAAATCTAAACACTGAAACACTAATTAATCAATTATACCTGAATGGGATGACAATAAGTAAAAGACTCTATTTTAAATTTAAATCATATATAATGATTAACAACTGTTCCGATTTAACATATTAACAGAATCTACCATAATTAAAGGAATCCATTTTAATATATCACTTAGGTAGCGACCACTGCCTGGTTACCCCTTCCGATGCCCAACAATCTCAACAAAGGCTTACTCACGGGTCCAGTTAGGCATATCAATACATACATGATATATGTTCAATGAACTGCTTTTACCATATAAGAACCTAACAGTGTTTAGATCGTATGCGCTCTGCATTACCAATTTAACCCTAGATCGCCCGAATCTAAACACTAAACACTAATTATATTATACTTGAATGGATGAATAGCTAAAAACGATCTATTTTAAATTTAACATCATATATTAATGATTAACAACTGTCCGATTTAACTTGCATTTATCATAATTACATATGTATGTAATTTGCATTTTAAAGTATGATACGTGGCTTTGTTATACCAAGAAGATGACTATAAATTAGTCCTTTTGGGACCAGTAGCCCGCACTTTCTGGGTTTCCAGCCTATATATACCAATACTTGATAATATATATTGAATTTACAATAAACCAAGTAAAACAAATTTCTTGATGTGGAAGATCAGACTAGGCTGGCATCCACAGAGACATACTTATAAAACAAACACACAACACCAAAAACAATTTATTTATATTTATCAATTAACAATCAACAGTTTTAATTGATTTTATTTTAATTAAAGGGTTATAGGTTCCTGCAACCTTTAATTGGGATCCCAGAATTAAGTCAGGGTGTGGAGGGAGAAGAGAAAGGTGCCGTAACCGGCGCTTAGATCTGTAGCAGTTTATAAACTTAAATAAACATTTTATTTAAATACAATTATGGAAAATACAATTTATACTTACTAGTTATGTTGGTTTTATTAAACAGACTTCGACTTGGGATCCTTACAAAGAACTTGAGAATGGAGAGGAGAGGAGAGTTAAGAGTTTGTACAATGTTAAAACTTACGTTAGGTTGCTTACCAACTTATGCCATATCACAGAGGGGATAGGTCCCTTAAATAGAAACAAAGAATCTTTTACTATTTAACTTTTTCTATTCCATGAAATAGTACTCTTGGTCTATGCCACCGATCTTAAGACAGTAGTTGACCTGTTACTAGTAGAATGAACATGGTTTGTGTCTGCCACCGAATCTTGACTTTTTACTGTTGAAATAGTACTTTGGCTTTTCTGTAGAAACAGTAGTTTGGCCTTATTTTTTTTTTGAAAATAAGGTTTCCACCTGCTTGTTTTATATGAGTCCGGAACAAGATGAGGATAATGATAATCCTTTCTTTACTTTTTCTTTTTATCTTTGTCTCGGTTTTCTTTTTCCTTTTTTCTTTTATTTTCTCTTTTCTTTCTTTTTCTTTTACTTTACTTATTTTTCCAACAGATAAGGCCTTCATCAACCTATCTTCACGAGGCATGAAAGATGGAGGTTTTCTCCCGAGGAAGATGCAATGACTTATTTTTACCCTTTGCCCTTTATGAGGGCTGTCTTGGTCGATGATTGACTTGAAGACCGCTGCTTGAACTTACTGATGAAGGTTTTACCTGTGCGATACCTGAAACTGGTAGAAAGTAATTGGAACATTTCTTCACAGATCAGTTCTATACTCCTCAGGCGTATTTTGCTGCACGCTAAACCTGGCTTGGCACTTAAGCTTTGAATCCCAAATCAGGATCTTTCTGGTAAAGCAAGCTGTTTAGATTGAAGTTAAATTTTCTAAGAGATGATTGAAACTGCTTGTTTTACTGGTGATCCCTTACGCTGATTTTAAGTGGGTAGTGAGTTTCTTGAATGATCCCATTTTATCTTGTGACATTTTACTATCATTGGTATTGCAGTACCAGGAACATGCTGATAGTCAAAAAAAACCATTAGTATACCCATGGTGTTGAAGAAGGTCATCACATAAGTACATCAAGATGGTATATGGCTTCTTCAGGGGTAGGTTATAAATGATTTTAAATAACGTTATAAAAAGGATATTTCTGGGTAATCATAATCTCAGAACACTACCTCTGGATTGCCACACACTTTTTAACAATTGAATTTTTAAAAATCTTTACGAATACTTTTTGGTCAAATACAATTAACCAAGAAATGAGTATGAGTTGGGTTTTGAATACAAAAAACCTTTTCCAACATAGACCTCTTTATAATCAAATATAATTCATAAGTAGGATTATTACTAAAAAGAGTTTATCGAACATAGGGATACAAAGAGGATACGGCCAATCCTTAGGATGGTGGAACGCGTTCTTATTTGAGAGAAGAGTATGAAATAACTGTTTTATGTTGAGTATCAAACGTGTGTTTGATTTTTACTGAACCGTATCTACTAATTACTATTGGTAGTATTTCCTGAGTTTTGAAGGTGTCGTTGGGACAAAATCAATGCTCAGGATAATATTTGTGAACTAACTTGCAAGGCATTGATGTAGTATTTTTTTTTTTTTTTTTTTTTTTTTTTTTTTTTTTTTTTTTTTCTTTTTTTTTTATTTTTTTTTTTTTTTTGTTTTTTTTTTTTTTTTTTTTGTTTTTTTTTTTTTTTTTTTTTTTTTTTTTTTTTTTTTTTTTTCTTTTTTTTTTTTTTTTTTTTTTTTTTTTTTTTTTTTTTTTTTTTTACCCATCTTCAACTTTAATTTCATATCACTATACATTTCTTTACAACACCGTTTATTGTAGACTAGAAGTAAATGATAATTGGCTTTTGGCAAAGCCCACAGCTTCAACGGGTTTGATAACTCTTTAACCGTCTTACGTTTTGGACCGGAGTGCCGTTCATGAGCGGATTACGATCGTTTAGGTTGAGCTCATACTGGGTCCTTTGTGGAAGAGGACTGCTTATCTTTGAAGCGCCTTTACATTTTGGAGATTTTACTAAGTTCTTCAATCCATTTTGAAGGTTTTTGTAGGTCTGTTTTATTCGGTAACGGGGTTTTTACAAAGGTCTTCGGAATGCTCAGAAAGAGCTTTAGTGGGAGAATCGGGTTCCATTTAAGGGTTGGTCTTCCCCTTATCCTTCTTCTTTCCCATCGTTCTGTAGAATTCTCTAGTTAAGGGGGGAAAGTTTTTTGTTGGGGGGGGGGGGGAATATTTATTATTACCTTTAATAATTCAATATCAAATTCAAAATATACTAAGAAGCGTTGCCATCTAGCAAAGATTTGCTTAGAAGCAAGTTTTACATCCTTTTGCAAAACATCTTTGCAGATTTACAATCAATCGAAGTAAATTTTTGGTTTAATAAATTAAGAGTTGAATTATTTGATACAAATTACTATACTTAATATTCCTTTGTAATAGTGGAGTAAATTAAATTTGGGTTTTGGTTTCAATGACCAAATGTATTTACTGAATTATTCGTTCTTTACCATTAATTACTTGTTTTTAATATACCACGTATCCAACATTTGAAGGCATCAGTTCAACTATTTTTACAATGCCTGTTGATTAGGGGATATAAAAGGATATGGGATTTCTTTTACCAAAGTTTTATCTTTTTTACTAACTGTGTTATGTTGGGCTGTCCTGGGCCACGCATTCTTCTTTTTGCCTTTCACTGTAAGGGTCTTTATCACAGTTTTAGGTTGGTAGAAAATCTATAACATAGTTTAAACATCCAAAAAAGTTGGAGTTGGGTTTTATTAGTTTCAATCAGGGAATTAGAACCCAAGACCATAGCTCCTTTCTATGGGCTGGCATAATACCTTTCTATATAATGACCCCAAAACCCTAACTTTTGTTTTTAATATAAGTCATTTCATTTTACTTAGTGCTTAAACCCATTTGTCAATAACCATACAAATGTTTA
Source organism: Jatropha curcas (assembly GCF_014843425.1). Next base: position 3,094,465 of record NW_023591453.1, on the reverse strand, counting down.
TTTTAAGTGTTAAAGTGAGATTCTAATGCTTTGACTAAAAATTAGAACATCTCAATATTACACTATATAGAATTGAGAATAAGCGATTGAATATGTCATTCATTATTTCTTGAATTCTGCATGGTGCATTTTTAATCCAAAGGGCTCACATTCCTTTCTACTTGGCACCAAAGGAACTGTAAATGCTGTTTTATACCTATCTTTAGGATGAATCTGGATTTGTTACCCAATAAGCCAGATCTTCATATTCAATTTACTAAAGGATATTTGCATATATAGTTTTCTTTTAAAAGATCTTTAAGGGAATTGAATCTTATCCAGTTAAAGCTGTGTTTTAAAAGGTTTTTATAATTAATCAGTTAGTCTAGTTGTACTTCCTCTTTCTATCTTCAGCATTTTATTGACATAAAAAGCTGCACAAGACACAAGGACTTCTAGATTTTTCCTGATTAATTTTTTATTTTTCTACTTCTTTAATTCCTTTTTTACAATGCTTCTATAGTTCAGGCTCATTGCATATGGGCTAGCTTTAGTTGTAATGGATTTTTCATCAAATTCCTTTTCATATGGTAAATCTACTATATGCCTGTTTACGGCCCAAAATGCATTTGGGTGACTGTCCACAATCAGTTTATTTTCCATAATCTATATTTTTGTTTTATTTTGAAACATTTCAGATCCATTTAGTTGTCTTTAATTCTCCAAAAAAACATGCTAACTGTTTTTTTAAATTCTCTTTAATCTTCTTTCTTAGAGTTTATTAAAGAATTAATTTCTAAGGTTTTAATAGAATTAGCTTTAAGTAAAATTTAAATTCTCTTTCTAGTTTCTCAGTGACTTCTACACCTAGCTTTTATATTGTTTAATTTTCATATCTTATACAATCTCTCTTTTTACTGGTACTGGTGTTATCAGGTTTATTAAATGGCGTTCCTAAGGATTCCATATTATAATTTATTTATGTGGCGAGAGCAGGAAATATGGTTTTAATCTTCCTACTCATTATTTACAATATATGCCATCAATTTTACCTACAATTTTCTAATTTAGATTTATTAGGCTGTAGTTTATTTTTCATGGGTTTCTGACCAATACTTTGTGCGTACTTAGTTTATTTATACAATTCTAAGTCTGCACCTGTATAAACGAAAGCTATTACCATTTATAATATCATTTGATTATTTGTAAGTTTTTTTTTAACTAAATATTTTCTTTGATGTCTATTCTTGTAGAAGGAAAGATGAAATTCGGGTTTATTTTCTTCTTCTTCATTTAGTTCTTTATTTCCATTCTTTTATTTCTCATTCTGCGTTGTTCTGAAGAGAACTAGATATAACTGAGTTTCTAACTGTCTTTATTTCTGTGATTTAGTGTGAGCCTGATTTTTAATCTTTAACTATGTTTTAAAACCTTAAATTTCTTCTATATAACATCCTTTAAGTGAAATATCTATATCTACCTTTTTTTTTATTTAAAATCGTAGTTAGTATCATAAAGTGTATTGTTTTGGATTTTAGGAGTTATATTTTTTACTTCTTGCCCTTCTTCAAAACTTTTAGATCAGCTTTTTAAGTTAGTTGTGGCCTTTAATATCATTATCTGTTCTTATACCAATTTACTACTTCCTAAGGAGTGTGCTTTGAATTCTTTAGTCAACATATTTATTGATTTATCTGAGGAACTGGTTGTTTGAACAAGTTCATCCAATTTTGATGGATCACTCTCTTGCTACCTCAGATTCTGAGTGTGTCAGAATAAGATACATTCATGAATTTTTATTACAATTTCTTGATCTAATTGTATCACTCATTCAATCTTTTATATAAATTTTATAAAATTTAGATGTGTTCCTTTTTTTACCACATTTGAAAACAGTTAAATCCTTACTCATGAGTTTTAGTGAAAGGTTTATTAGGATTTTTTACTTTGATTTTCTATATGTTTAGGCTTTTCTTTTGATAATATTTTTTCTTTACTTGTTTAGAACTTTAATGCTTTTTATAATATTTTTAGAGCTTGAGTTTGGAACATTGGCCACTCCACATTGTTGTGTAGTTCTTTTACCATAATCAAATTGTTTACAAACTTTCCTAATTTCTCCGTGTTTTAGTCTTTTTCAATTCATTATTTTACAGTTCTCTGAAGTTTAAGTCTTTGACAAATTTGCAATCCTTCGCTTTTGGTATTATTACTAATTAATTGACATAGTTAATTTTACTATAGGATTGGATTACCATGTTTTGTTTTATATAATTCCTAACTCTTTCTCCTTAAAAATAGGATAAAACCGCTAAGAATTTTCTTTTCCAAAAAAGCTTCGGTTTTAGAATTCTCCCTTAACCATAACGTGTTTAAGAAAGTGGTTTTATATTGATTGTAAATTCAACTTAGCTGTTTACATTTTTAAATAATAAAAAGAGTTTTGCATTTCTTATCTTTTTATTATGGGATGGATCTCTATAAAATGTTAATGAAAATAGGGAGTAATTAAGGTTGCAACAGCATTCCGATAGGTGCATCCATTTCATCATTAAGGGGTTCATCCTCATTCATTTACTTGGCAGAATTAAAATATCTAACTGTTGTTTTTTCAGTGAGATGATAATCCCACCATCCTTTTAATTGTCCTGTTATAATCCTGCAATTAGGATTTCAGCGACTGCTTTTATCAGATATAGGTGATTGGTTTTCATAAGTTTTTGATGCCATTGTCATTTCTGCAAACATACTTAAGATTTTATATTCAGATAATCCATCTTATTCCATTCATATAATGTATTAGCATTATAATGAAATTTGGGATCATTTATGGAGGTTATCAATTATTCCTAAATCTGTGAGCCTTAGAGACTAATTCTCTATTGGCGTACTATAGTATTTAACAACTTTGTTTGGCATCCTCTGAGTCAGGTTCACTGACATTAGTTGTAGAAGTTTCTTCTAAAAGATTTACTATATCTCTAAGAAGCTTTGAGATGTTATCCTGAAACTACATGCTGAGTAGTACTGAACTCTCACCTCAAGTTGACTAAGCTTGACGTTTTAATGTTCCTAGAGTTTAGAATTTATTCCTTTTGCACTAGACTTGGAAAATTATGATATTGCGTTTAACATAATGAATTTTTTACAATTTTCTTTACCTTTTACTTGTTCTGTTTACTAATGTTTATCTTGAAGTAAATGTTCTATCTTCTTTCATTGGGTATTTAAAGAAATTAAACTGCATTTACTTAAAATTATTTGTTCAAATAATTTTTTATCAGGATCATTTTTCTCTTAGCCTATTTTTATATGTGCACATATTTTTCATTACCTGATATTAATTCTACTAATAGTTTTAGGAGGAAAATTCACTTTGGAATTGTCCTATCATCTTTCTATCTTACAGGTCTTTTATCACGAATGTTATAGGTTCTTATACTTATTATTATTTTTTAATTAATGGAACAATCTAATAACTTAATTTTAGTTTGGTTTGAAGTGGGATTTAATATTCTTCCTTTACAGTCTTCAAAAACTGAGTTTTTTTAATATGTATTTAAATTTCATTAAATTTTAGTTTTAGTAATTTCTTTTATCAAATCATTAAATTTCTTCTTTAGTTTAACATTTTAATTTCTCGAATTTATTTCCCACTAATATATTTTCAGTTGGCCGAAGCTGTTGGTGATTCTTGGTGAGTGTATTTACAATTGGATTGTTGAATTTAAATAACTATGTCAACAGGTTATAACTGCCATATGGAACGAATTACTGATAACAACTCCTCTTCATTTTAACATGATTTGACTTAGCAAGTGGGTAATTCTGAAGTAGAATACCTACGGTTTTACAATGGGTTGAATGATTGGTTTAGCGTTCAGGTTCTTTATATTGTGCATAAACTACTGAAGGTAATTTTTGGTTTTATCATTCATCTGTAATCACAAAAGATGGAGATCTGTATACCTTAGACTTTGACTTCTATAAATTTTTTAGTGTGGACTTTACCATCTTCACAATTGTTTCAATTTTTGTAAATTGACATTTAGTTTTACTTTTTCTTGTTCTGAGCGGGAACAAAATCCCTTCAATATCATTTCCTCTGGTAGGTTATATCCTTTCATGATTGGTTTTAGGAATCCACCGTTTGTTTTAGTTAAAATCTCGTTCTGACGAATCTTGTTTCTCCAAGTTAGGTTTGGCAATTTATATTTTTTTGTTTATGCTTGTTGTAAAGTTTTTAGATGAAAGTAATGTTATCCTTTCAAAAGGTTACTAAGCTGAAAATCCCTTTCTTCAGTATTTAATAACATAATCTGTTGTTCCATAAAGGAAATTTACTGACTTTATAATATTTGTTCTTTATTCAAAACTTTAGGTTATTTCCCATCCTCATCAATGCGCTTTACCTAAATCTTGTAATATTAACTTCATCGTCCATTTATTACCCTTTTAATTTCTGATGATATCAGGAATTATCTATTTTAACACTATACTAACATTTTTTAGATCGCCCATGGCTAGAAAAACCAGAAGTGCGGGGCTATGGTCCAAAGGACTATTTATTAGTCATCTTTCTATGAGATAACAAGCCACGTATCATACTTTAAAATGCAATACATAATCATTATTATATAATGCATTTAAATCGGACAGTTGTAATCATTATATATCGATTCTAAATTTAAAGACTCTCTTTACTCTATTTCATCCCATTCAGTATAATTACTTAATTAGTGTTTAGTGTTTACGTGTTTTTAATATATTATAGATTATAAAATATAATTATTATATACTCATATTATATATTATTATAATAATTTTATATTTATATATTCTATAATATATTAAAAAATTTTTGTATTTTTGTTAGGTGAGTTCTGAAAAGAGTTTTATTTTTAATAATAATTTTTTATTTTTTTATTTTCTTTTTAGTTACTAAATAATTTGTAATTATTATCATTTTGATTTAGTGAGAGATTTATATCTTCCTTTCAAAAAATAGATGGCCTTTTGATAATTAAATAATTGTAATTTTTTTTGATATTTTTTTCTCTTATATCCTAAATCTATTTGACTTGAATGAAAATAGTAATTAGGAAACTGAAAAAAAACTAAACTCTATATTTCTATTTTGAGTCACTATTTGGGGTTTCAAGAATTTGTGTGTATGTGCATATATTTCTTTCTCAAACACACTGGGTAAGTAATACTGCTACTGTAGCCAAAATGATTTCCATTATCAATTCAGTTTAAGACCACTTCATAATATAAAAATAAAATTAAGTACATAAGAAACATAATATAAAAATAAAATTAAGTACATAAGAAATAGCATCACAAATAGCTTATATAATGAAGTGTAATATAAATTAATCAATTGTATTTGTTTTAATCTAAACAAAAACATATGCTTTAATATTTTATAAATAAAAAATTAAAAGAATACAAAAAATGAGTATATCACTAAAAAAATCGTTAAATTGCAACCGAAAAATTGGTCGCTACATGGACGTAGAAACCGATTTGCAACAGACATGAATCGGTCGCAAAAGTGCTCATCGCAAATAATTTTGCAACCGAATGACTAAGCAGTCGCAAATTAGAGACTGACTAATCGGTCACACACTTATAAAAATCGATTGCTAAATTTCGTCGTGTTTTCCTTCTAAAAGCTTATCACAAATTGGCAGCAAAATTCGTCAATTGCAATTATGAAACGCGGTCGCAAATCAGTCGCAAATTCTGAAAGTGATTGGTTGGTGATTTCTAGCAAATTTAAATTTAATGGTTTAATTTGGTTGCAGTTTGGTCGCCAGTCGGTCGCAAAATATAATTACAGGTAAAAATAATAATTTTATAATATTAAAAACCATATTTTTTCCACTGTCAAAAATCGACATATATATATCACAATCACAAGCATCATCAGAAACAATAACAATCTAAGAAGAAACTGTAAATGTAATGTACTATACAAAATATGAAAAAATCACGGAAAGCTAAAATGGTCTGAAATCAAATCTTTGATGTCGGTCCTCTGGACGATCCATGTAGTGTCTACTGGATTAATAGTAGTATCTGCTGGATGTGTTGTAGTGTCTGTAGGAGTGACCAAGGTATCGTCTGCAGTATTGGTATCAAGAGGAGACGATAGTGGCTGATGCAGAGCTGTAGAAACATGTGGATCTATAGCCGACGGAGGATCAGAGGAAGAATTACCATCACCATGATGACCGGGCATCCGCACCACATGCGCTCTAAGCTTTGTAAGCTGTCTCTCCTGCTCATCAACATGAGCCTGTAATGCACTAATCTCCTCGGCACTATGGTCAGGCTATGGTCGTGAGGAGGCTATGGAGCATCAAATGCTGAGCCGCAGTAAAACTGTGAGGGCACTATGTCAGGGCTATGGTCGTGAGGAGGCTATTGAACATCAAATGCTGAGCCGCAGTAAAACTGTGGATGCCTAAGACTCGATGCCACTTATACTTGATACATATACATATATATATAGACACACCCTATGGCCTCCAGATAAAGTGCTAATTTCAATCAATTCTCTGGCTTAGCTTCAGATATCCAGCCTTAAGAAAAGAAAGAAAAACAACACGCTCAGCGAAGCCGCGTTACTGCTAGTTCTCCTGATACTTCAGATCCAGCCTAAGAAGAAACAACACGCTCGCGAGCCGTACTGTAGTTCTCCTGAAAATAACAAATTAATTAATCAATGCAGTTGCAAGCTTTATTCTATTGAACTTATACACATAAGAGAAGACTAGAAAGTAAATGTAAAAATTCTTCATTGTTGCTTACATTGATGCCCAACGCACGTCTATGAACAAACGTATTTCCATCGTGGTCTTTTGTGTGAGTGTAAGTGAACACCTCCATCGGTGTGGGCTCACGACCGTATTTTTCAGCCTGTAATGAAATTTTATGCATGATATATTAATATGGTGTCATTTCATTAACCATCAGTTTGTAACTGTAACTAATTCACTCACTAATAATTGAGATGTCTCTATAGCAGATATTGATCCGCCTGGGTGTCGAGAAGGTCCTGCTTCATCACCGCCAGTCTCACTGTGCCTGTTTCGCGCAAATATTTCACACTTTCTCTTGAATGCAGGATCCTCCCAAGCCTTCTACCAGCTCTCCCATATCTCTCGAGACACGCACTGCTGATTCTTATCGCTTTTTCGCATCCTATAAATGAAGTCAGCATACCGTAGAGTGCACAATTTTTCCCATGCCACTTTTAGCATAGTCATAATAGACTCTTCCCATACGAAATGCTTCTGCAAAAATGAAAAATAATATTTCCATAAAGAGTAAGTGAAGGCCCATAGATTCAGAATATTAATTACATTGAATGAAGATATCACATGAACCAAATCGTACCTGAAACTCTTCCCAATAAAAGTCTCTCGCCTCTTGTGGTACGGCATCCCATGAGTATCCATCTTTATCCAGATGTAGCTTGATTATCCTCATAATTTGCTTTGATGCTCGAGAGGATGGATATATGCTGAGAAAAAAAACATAAGTGAAATATCTGAGAGAGTAAAAAATACATAAGGTGAAAAATATAAGTTAGATGGAGAAAGCATCAACAATCTAAACAAAACCAAATTCAAAGCGAAAAAAGTATAAATTAAGTATCTTAAAGTAAATAAGTACTTACTGTCCCGCTACCAAATTGAGCTTGTTACGTGGCTCTGATGAAGTTGCAAAAGAAGTGACAAATGCTATCAATATAGAGAAATAATTAATATATAACTGAAATGACAATAAATGACATTTATGATTACCTGGTGCAGTAGGTGACTGTGAAACTGGTGAAGACTCTGCTGGTCCAGGAAATGGGGTAGAAGAGGAAGGGATAGAAGGAAGTAGTGCCGGCACATGGGCTGAGCAGAAGATGAAACCCCAGACGTACCTGAAGAAGAAGGAGGAGGTAGAGGAGGGATAGTCCCTCCTCATCCACATTTACTGCGTCCTCGGCCACGACCTCCACACGGACCACTGCCGGACGCGTCTGAATCAACCCCCTGCCTCTAACCATATGTACTACAAATAACAGAACCTACATATGTATGTATACAATTATATGAATTACAGAACATACGGTAAGTATGTATAAAGAAAGTCAACAACATTAAAATTCTTCATTAATAATAATCTAGATAAATCTATTAATTTATTATCCATAATACATAATGCATTAAGTATTTCTGTCTTCATCATCATCTTCTTCCTCTTCCTCTTCTTCTTCCTCTTCTTGATCTTCATCTTCTGAGGTACCCATGATGATTTGATCTTCTTCCTCTTCATCATCTGATGCTCCTATTTCAAGATGATTTGATCTGATTTGATCTTCTTCCTCTTCATCATCTGATGCTCCTATTTCAACATAAGTTCCACTTTCATCATCCAATCTATCCATTAAATCTTTAACAACTTACATAGGTTGCGTATCAACCACAACTTCTTGAAATGGGTCAAATATTGCGAGTAAAATAGATTGTTTGGTTACAACTACATAAACAATTGCTCTAAGCTTGATTTTGCATACTGCCATCCAATTGCAACGATCTCATTTCAATGATGGATATGGAACATAATAAACCTGCGCAGCTTGCATCGCCAACACAAAAGGTTCGTACTTCATATATCTTCTTCTATGATTAATATCTACAAGATTATACTTAGTATGAACCTTCATGCCAACATTTGGCGTAGGATCAAACCATTCATATTTGAATAAGATTGTGCACTTGATTGGTAGGGGTGGATATTCTAACTCCAAAATCTCAACCAGTTTTCCATAAAAATCATTTGACTAGTCTCTGTAGTTTGATCCCTTTATGCAAACACCACTGTTCGTTGTCTTTTTGCTTGTCCTATAACACTCAGTGTGAAACTTGTAACCATTTACAAAGTAGCCAGAGTAGGCATTAACAACTGAAACTTGTAACCATTTACAAAGTAGCCAGAGTAGGCATTAACAACCGGTAGAGGTCCCCTTGCTGGATCAGTAATGAATCTGTTATCAACATCCCTTCTCGAGCTTCGAGCCTATGGAAATAGTAATGACACGAGTAAAGTATAAGAATGTACACATATATGTTGTGTAACTAGAAATTTACTTACATAACATTTGAACCATTCTGCAAATTCAGAGTCTAGTTTTGCATCAATTGCAGTATCAGTCAACTGTTTATGAGCGAACAAAAATATCATAAATATGATTTAACTAAGCTGTATTAAGTTTAAACTCTCTATAAGATTTATACTTACTCTAAAAATGGTGTAATCTCTTCGCAATTCAACAAAATATAGGTTTGAACCGCTCGTATCTCCGTATCAATCAATCGTCTTTCTTTTTTATTTACTAATTGTATGCCAGGATAGGTGAAAATTGTTAGATTCCCTTCTAACTTAGATTCTATTCGATCTCCTATGTCATCATTGCGTGGCACTCTCCAATGCTTGGTGTAAACATGTGGTTTGAAGTAGTGTGAATAGAAAGTGGAAGCTTCTTGCACCAAATATGCATTGCAAATTGATCCCTCAGTTGTCGATAGAAGAGTGGAAGCTTCTCTCCAATGCTTGGTGTAAACATGTGGTTTGAAGTAGTGTGAATAGAAAGTGGAAGCTTCTTGCACCAAATATGCATTGCAAATTGATCCCTCGACCTTTACCTTACTGCGCATGTTCTTTTTTATTTTTATGCAGATGTCTGTAATTGTACAGAGACAATAAGTGAATATGAGTTGAATAAACATTATAATGATTAGAATGGGGTGTTAGTGATTCACCTCTCAAATGGATACATCCATCTATATTGTACAGGTCCTGCTATACAACATTCATAGGGGAAATGAACTGGTAGATGCTCCATAGAATCAAGGAAGCCGGGTGGAAAAATTCGCTCCAATTTGCATATCACTATTGGGATTTCTCGTGCTAATTGGTCCATATCATTGCATCGGATAACAGTCATCCTCAATTCCTTGAAAAAGAGACTCAACTCTATCATTGCTTCCCAAATTTTCCCTAGCAACAATTCTCAGAATACCACAGGAATCAATCTTTGCATGAAAACTTGACAGTCATGGCTTTCCATGCCAAACAATCTTCATTTCTTCATGTCGACACATCTACCCATATTTGATATGTATCCATCTAAAACCTCAATGATTGGACCCACTCGTATAATATTTGCCTTTGGGGTTTATCTAAAGAATAACATGCCTTTGAAAACTTTCCAGTAACTACAGATTGCTTGAGTTTTGATCAACGACGAATTTCCTTCATGTCTGCTCTCGCTTTTGCATTATCCTTGGAATTTCCCTCAATGTTCATGACAGTGTTATGACGGATAAGAATTGAACTCCAGTATGGTAAATCCCAAACGATGCTTCGCTTTTTCCATCCGCTATTCCAGCCAATTCTACCATTTACCTCTTCTGCACCTAACTCTGTAACTATCATAAGCCCTAGATCTCCAATTTCTTATAATGTTTCAGCTCCAAACTTCACAAGTGGAGGGGGATCAACAATAGTTGTGTTCTTTCTAAAGCATTGTCGATTTTGCCTCCAAGGGTGAGATTCTAGTAAGAATTTGCGATGAAAATCAAACCAACATTGTTTACCACAATAGTTGTGTTCTTTCTAAAGCATTGTCGATTTTGCCTCCAAGGGTGAGATTCTAGTAAGAATTTGCGATGAAAATCAAACCAACATTGTTTACCGCCATTTTTTAGTGTAAATACATTAGTGTTTTCCATGTAATGAGGACAAGCCAATTTACTTGTCGTACTCCACCCAGATAACATTCTAACTGCTGGAAAATTACTAATGGTCCAAAGCAAAGTAGCTCGCATTATGAAATTCTAATTGGCCGAAATATCAAACTTTTCAACCCCATACTCCCATAAATAATTAAGTTTGGCAATCAATGGTTACAGAAACACATCAATTTTGTATTTCGGATTATAGGGCCAGGTCAATAACACACAAAAATATATATTCATCTTTCATACACATTGAGGGTGGTAGATTATATGGTGTGACAATGACAGGCCATAGTGAATATTATTGTCTTGATTGGCCAAAAGGCTGAAATCCATCAGTACAAAGCCCAAATCTCACATTTCTCATCTCAGCAGCAAACACAGGATGATTGTATACTCCCTCTATCCAATTTTGTTTGCATGGTTTTTTGACAAAACACACACATTAAGAATTTAGTCAACAAATGTTATTTTGCCCTTTTTTACCCTTAACTCATTACTTAAGATATTAATAAAGGTCATTCATTTAATGAATAATCATAAAGGTTATTATCGAAAAATAATTGTTTACATATCTAAATTTGGAAACCTAGCAAACATTTTGGGACATAAAAAAAAAGAATAATAAGCAAACAAAATGGGACGGATGGAGTTGAGGACGTCTGGTTTTACCAAAAGTGATTTGGAAAGAACTGAATCGAACGAGCTTGATTTATTTTATTTAGTAAAATAGTTTTCTTTTATTAAACCCGTTTAATCCTCGGAAAAAGGTTCTCTTACGTTGGTAAGAGTTTTATTTTGGAGTCGCCACTCTTATTTAGGGAAAATTCTTAAATTAGTCGATTCTTTGGAATCGACTAATCCGATTTTAAACCTGTTTTCGCACGACCGCCCCCGAGCGATTCGAAAAATGCTCAATTTATTGTTTTATTTTATTGGAATGGAAATGTGATTCTTATTAAGAAAATGGTGACAAAACCTTTTAGGAACGCAATGCCGATAAATCGGTCTTATAAAACATTTTGAGTCGCCACCCATAAACATTTTTGAGTCTGCCACCCATTATTTCGGCAATAGGACCGTTTTTCAATTTTTCATTTTATTAAAAAGTGATTCATTTAACCCAATTTTATTTTTACAGGCCATTTGTTTAAAAAGACTGGTTCAGGCGCACCTAAGTGCGGATTCTGGGTAAGGAAATTGGGTACGTCGACCCGTTGGAACTGGTGGAAGTCACAAACGCCCGGAAAATCGGGACCTCTTTTAACCACAATTTCTAATTTTATTTATTTTAGAAAAGCCATTTTATTTCAGAAAAGCCAAATTATTTAAACCCAACCCGAATAAATCGAACCGAGTTCCTATGTGGAAAATTAATTAACCGTCCCAAATAAATTCATTCATTGAATTCATTCATAAGTTAATCATCCCATCCACCATTCATCCTTAATATATAGCAAAATTAGCAAAAATAATTAAAAGACTCGCTCTTGCCTTATGGTTAAAGGCGGGCCACAAACCGAGTTTAGTAATATAATCAATAATAAGAAATAAGTAATAAATCCTAAAATCTCATAATCACCAATAATTAATTAATTTGGTTCGATTAAGACTTAATTTACCCATTATTGATCATTTTCCGGATTTATTGATTATTTCTTGGAATTATACAAAGCAAATGGAACCTTTATTTTTAATTTACCAACGGAAATTGAATTTAAAAAATGAAATTATTCTGGAACCCTAGAACAGCTCGCGTCACGGCAAAGCCTGTTCTATGGCAAGAACAGCTTGCGTGACGGAACTCCTAGTTGCGGTGACTTCACGTCACAACAGGTTATTGACTTTCGGCAAAATTCTCAGATTCATCAATCACTTAAATTCTAAACTCATAATATTAAATAGGCAAAATAAAAACGAACCAAAAATTTATAAACCACGAAACAGTTCCCGCCACGCAGCTATCAGGGAAAATGTCAACCATCTTTTGGACATGGAACAGTTCCGTCACGCAGCTTGTAGCTGCGTGAACGCAACTTGCTCTGCGTCCGTAATCTACCTTTCAAACTACCTTTTTTACGTTTTCTTTTTTATCAAAAACTTGTTTTAATATACCCAGAAATGTCCCAATAATAGGCATAAATACACTTACCAATATCAAATACCCAATATCAATAAAATAGATTATTTAACAAATTAATGACTTAAGAAATCAAGAAAGAGCTTATAGTTTACCTAACCACAGATCTTGAGGATTTGCACACGATTTTGAATGTCTTAGGAATTTAAAGTTTCGAGCGATCCCAGAGGCCTTTTTACAGAAGTTTTTAACCAAAAAACCTCTTTTTCTTTTCGTTTTTCTCTTCTTTTCCTCTTTTTGGATTTTGCTTTCAACCTAGTTAATCTCTAAAGCTCTTTCTTTCAAGATAACTCAAGGAGTTCTTGGTAGAAAACCTAGCGCCGCAATGTTTTTCTGCGTTTTTCTCAAACATTCGGGTCTCCGCATTTTTCTCAAAAAGTCCCGTTTGAATGAATAAAAATGTAAGTATTTTCTATTATGGAGGTGGCAAACAGAACATTAGCTGCGTCACGCAATTAACAGTTTGCGTGACGATACGGCTGAGAGCTGCGTGACGCAGGCTCACTTTTTTGGACGACTTTTGCCACGTATCCACACAAATAAGCAAAACCAGTTTATGTGGGCTTTTCAAGGTCGACGTCATCCTTGGTCTAGAGTTGTCGTATGACGCAACTCATTAGTCCCGCTCAACGCACCTTATAGCTGCGTAGACGCAACCCTAGCAAGCAGGTCAGACTTCCCTCTTGAAACTGGTTAAATCCGTATTCTTTGGTTTTTAAAGGATACTTCTGGCTTGACCCTGATTCCTTATTCCGTCACTCCTTATATCGCTCATCGGGTAGGTCGGGGGCATACAAACACGCTGTCTAACAACCCAAAGACGGGTTCAAGAAGGTCAGGTATGAAATGGGAAGGTGTTAGGCACCATTTTCCACAGTTAAAACCTGGCCTTCATGTTGTCCAAAAATCATAATGAATTAATTAATGAGGAGTTAACTTTTTAATTGAGATGGTAAAAATTGTAACTTTTAATTGAGATGTAAAATGATTTTTATGCAATTTTTAGAAAACTATGTCATTCACACAAATTATTGTAAGCATAATAGACATGTACTGCAAGTTATACGAATAGTCATATATATGAGATTGCTTGCGAAACAAGTTACTATGTTATGATTGATATTGGTACTCGGGATACAAGTAAACAATGAATGTGAATTGATTGTGAGTATATGCATGGGAAAATGGTGTGAGAATGAGCATTATTATAGTAAATGATATTTTAATGTTGTGTATGATTATAGTAAATGATATTTTAATGTTGTGTATGATTTCAATGGACCATATTTGTATGCTATGAGATTACATATGTATTGTTGAGTACCATTGAGTTTTATACTCAGCATGATGTTTTTAACTCACGTAGGTTGAAGGTTTGTCTGCTATGGATCTCTAGTACTTGTGTTCAAAGAGAAGATCTTCTGCTTCCAGAATAGAGTATGGGTCTATACTGCAGACTCATGACATGTGTTAAATTTGAAATAATGAGAGCGTTAGTTTACTATGTGGGATTTGTAATTTTTCTGTTTTAGTATATTTATTTTATTTCTTTGAAATTCTTTGATAACTTTTTGAGGATTTTTGAATTGTTCCCACGTGACATGGATCTTCATTTGAGATTTGAATTTTTGATATTCTTGAGTTTATTGTTTTGATATCTTGAGTTTATTGCTGTTATGGATTTTATTAGTGTTGATTCGAGGTTAACTTCTCTCGAGAATTTGTTTCATTGGATTGGAATATGGATTATTGTATAAAAGAGACTTTGAAATTTTTGTTATTACTTTTGAAACGTTTTATTAACAGGCTTGAACTATTACCTTAAGTTGCATTTTTAAAGGAAACTTTGCAGTTTCTGTAGGGTTTCACTATTGCTTAAAGATTTTAAGTTTCTCTAATTTTTATAATAGAACTGTTTTAAGCAGCTTATATTTTCTTAAGACTTCTGCTCTATGTTTTCAAGTATTATAAACTAAGTTAACATTTATTGTATTATATTTTCATTTGAAATTAGTTCCGTATTAATAAGCAAGCTTGTATGTGCCTTTGGCACAGAATGTGACATCTCTTGTCTAGCCCTGCGGGGTTGGAGAAGGGGTGTTATACTTAATTCTATTTTTATATAATGAAGTGGTCTCATAATAATATTCAACCCAATCCTTAAACCTAATTCTTTGATCCCTAATTTATAAATGTAGATTTTTAAAATCCTAACAGGTGTTCTAAAAGAATAAAGTCATCAGTCAATCTCTAACTCCCTACTTTCAACCTCAAATCAAGATTTATATACAATTATAATAAAAACAATAATAAATTATTTTTTACAGCTAAGTAAAAGAAAATAAATGAGAAGATGATTTGAATTGATAATAGAAATCAATTTGGATACAGTGGCCATATTACTTACCCGGTACATCAGAGAAAGGAATATATGCACGTACACACAAATTCTTGAAACCACAAAAAGTGATCCAAAAAGAAATATATAGTTTTAGTTTTTTTTTCTAGTTTTCTAAACACTATTTTTTTTAAAGTCAAATAGATTTAGGATATAAGAGAAAACACAAAAAGTGATCCAAAAAGAGAATACTTATAGTTTAGTTTTTTTTTTCTAGTTTTCTAAAAAAAGTGATCCAAAAAGAAATATATAGTTTTAGTTTTTTTTTCTAGTTTTCTAAACACTATTTTTTTTAAAGTCAAATAGATTTAGGATATAAGAGAAAAACATATTAAGAAAATTAAAAATACTTAATCATCAATAGTTCATCTATTTATTGCAAGGGAGATATAAATCTCTTCCTAAATTAAAATGATAGTAGTTACAAATTATTCAGTAACGAAAAAGAAAATAAAAAATTATTATTAAAAATAAAACTCCTTCGAAACTCACCTAAAAAAAAACATTTCAATGTATATAGATATATAAATATATCAATAAAATATTATATGTATTTTTAAATTAAAATTTTCAACTTTTATCATCCCAGGTTTAATTATGCAAGTTCTATTTAAAAATTTACTTTTTAAAAAATATATCCAATCAAATCTTACAAACATAAAGAAAACATATTAATAAAAATAATATACTTTTTTTCTTTTATTTATCCTGCTCTCCTAAACTAAAATATTATATATTTTATTTGAAATTTTAATTTTTAAAAATATATCTAATCAAATCATATACAAATAAAGAAAAAAAAGAATATTAATAAAAAGAATAATATTTCTTCCTTTTTTTTATCTATCTCCTAAATATATTTTAATTATAATCAAAATAAAATTAAATATTTAATAAATAAAATACAAAAAAATTTCAAATGTGTTGTTATCATATATATTTGCAAAAATAAATTTAGTAAAGATAAAACTATTAAAATTTTGAAATGCATAATTATCTATAGTATTTATTTAAAAAATATATTTTTTTTATTTATTAGTAGACTTGATGGGCCGAAATAACACTACGGGTTACACAGTAAGGAATAACCCTCCCCTAGACTCATCAAATTAGTGAAAATACTTGTGGTCGAGAAGACTCGAACTCAAGACCTCTCACTCTTCACATGAGTAAGATGACAATCAGATTACACATAATTAACTTAAAAAATAATTTTTATAAATATATTCAATCAACTAATAAAATATAATTTTCTAATTGACTTATGACTAAGGTTATTTTAGGATATCCTAAAATCCTAAATTTCATCGAAGGGGCAACTATTTGAATCTTTATTATAATTTTTATAAATATATTCAATCAACTAATAAAATATAATTTTCTAATTGACTTATGACTAAGGTTATTTTAGGATATCCTAAATTTCATCAAGGGCACTATTTGAAATCTTATTATTCCTTCTATTCCCACATTTATATATAGTTTAGATAGATATATATTTCATTTACTATGCCTGAATAACAAAATAATTTATTATAATCAATTTATTGAAACTAGGTCATTTTAAGATCGTATACAATATCAGAATGATGTCTTGAATATCCTTAAATAAACGAATTCCTAACGCCCTAATCTACCTTTCATTCTGATTTTATTTGGATCCTTTCCTTTCCTGTTCAGTCCTCAAAAGTTATATAAGTTCCTTTTCTTCCTCACTCCTAATATAAGTTCCTCTTCATCCATTTTGAGTTTTAACTTTGTCTGATTCATTTCCAGCATTTTCGGATGGGATTTGGTTTAGGTTTGCAAGTCTGTCTTTGATTTTTCCTTATGTGGGTAACCACGATTGAGGCGATGCAAAAGGAAAGGCTTACTATTCTATCCTTTTATTTGTTCAGAATATATTGCTTTGCCCTTATATTTTTTAAAACATAATTTTGTCCCTATCTTTTACCTTCACGACGCTGTTATATTCTTCTGTTATTTTTTGAATTTACTATTCCGTTAATTTTTTGAACTTTTCCGTTCAATACACAAATAAATAATTTAATTTGGGCAAAAATACAAGGACAAATTAGTTAATAAACAGAGATAAATTATTTAATTTTGATAAAATATAGGACGAAGTAGTGATTTATTGACAAAAAGTACAAAAACTTGACAAAATAATATAACAGTGTATCGAAGACAAAAGATAGGGACAAAACTATGTATTTCTATAATGCAAAAGCAATATTGTATATTATGGCAAAATACAAAAGTAAAATCATAATTTTTCCAAATGAAAATGAAATAGTGACTTAAGTTAAATGTTGAAACTTCTGTAAGTCATTTTGGCCATTCACTTCTTTCTTATATTTGGAAGGTATTTGATTAAGCTGATTCATACAGCTAATAACTTATTCATATCAAACAATTAGGTTATAAGTGATTAGTAATAATTTTAATTAGTAGCTAATAACTATAGTAGTATCAGACAGTTCGTAAACTACTTTTAAAGATTTTTGCTATCAATTGATAACTGATTTCTGTTTATATTATATTTGAACTTTATTTATATAATATATAATTTTTAAAGCTTAAATGCTTATGTGGCAACATATTAGAATATGGAAGTGATGATGTGTCATTTTATTTTTATTATAATTAATATTTTTCTTTGCATTTAAAAAATTAAAATTTTTTATTAAATAATGAAGTGACAAACTAATAAATCTAATGGAGACTATCATTATAATTAATATTTTTTTGAATTTAATAAATATTAAGTTTTCTATTAGTTAGTTTTTCTTATTTAAAAAAAACCAATGGAGTTATTATAGAGTCATAGTTAATAAAAATTAATTAAATAACATAATTACATTATTAAATAGAATTAAAATATTAATTTCAATTCACTAAAATTTGTTTCATTAAAATTGAATATTCTGATACCTCATTTAATTTCAATATATGAAAATTTTAAAGAGAAAATAAATAATTAACTGAATACATTAGTTTAATTATAATAATTTACTTACATTAACTTATTGTGCTAATTAATATTTCAGTTCATTACTTGAGAATTTCAAAAAGAGTGTATAATTTTACCTTTCATTATTAAATCAAAATTATATAAGCAAATTATTTAAATTAAAGCAAGACAAATATGATTTTCTTGAAAATTAAATTCAATTTAATTAAAAAAAGGAAAAATTATACAATCCGTGGAGCGCCGGT
Organism: Jatropha curcas; assembly: GCF_014843425.1. The sequence continues at coordinate 3,075,924 of NW_023591453.1, read as the reverse complement.
ACATGACTAGCTAATCTTATAAAAATAATTACTAATAAAAATCTTTCAAATTATAATTTTATCATTTTATTTATAGTTATTTAGAAAATAATAAAATTCTATCAAATATAACTTTAAAAAAATTAATTAGTATATGTTGTGTGTGCATATATACATTCTCTAGGATCAATCCTATCATAAGTTTCCACGTAACAATTATTATTAGTCCCAATGTCTCTACAGTTCCTCCTCTCCTCAAGGATTCACTTCACGTGCAAAATAGCAGGAATTCCAATTACATGTACATTTCTAATTACTAAAATGCATAGTCAAAATCAAGACTTTGTCATGGCTCATTTAATTTACGTAACCTTTAGATGAAATACAAAATTAAAAATTTCATCTAAAAAAGTTCTATTATTTTGCATCATCATTTATATTTATACAAATTTAGTTTCACCTTCGTATTTGAATTATAAACCATGTTACATTGACATTCCTAAAATTCAATTTGTTATAAAAAAAAATAAAAACTTCAATTACTGTTACATAAAAGGAAATCGATTAAATTTTCTATTAAAAAATGGATAAGAAGCTAAAGTGTGCATGGTTCAATTTTGTTCTTTTAGTAGAAATTCAAAGGGTAAATTATATAAAAAATTGATTTTTGACAAACTGAATATTACTCTCAAATTTAGGGGGAAAATTGAATTTTTGTAAAGTATATTTATATAGCTTTATTATTTTACTTGTACAACTATTAGTATCTAGTTGGTCCCTTAAGGAGAAAAGTCAATATTAGCGGTTACTTTACTCTTTAGTGTACATAGTCCAAAAGGACTCTCTAAGATCAGCACGTTGTATATCAAAAAACTTATAAATAATATTTTCTCAAAGATTTTCTCTCATATTTTGATCTTAATTTTCATATAAATTTGTTCATGGTATCAGAGCCTACTACAACTCTGATTACGTTTCGTTTCTTGTTCTTGTTTCATCAAAGATACACTTCCTTCATATTTGATTATTGTGGAAAACCCTAACTTCTCAATAGAGTTTAATCGAATGACGACAGAAGAAGAATTAGCGGTCGAAGGGATTTCTAGAGCGGAGGCAAGTGGCAGCTCATTCAATTTGTTAAACTCAGATAATCTTGGTCTCAATTTAGTAAGTATACCTCTCTTTGGATAGAACTACTTATTTTGGAGTAGGTCATGATAATTTCTCTCAAGGCATAAGATAAATTGGGATTCATTAACGGAAAATGTGAAATGCCTGATAGTAATTCTCCATTGTTTGATAAATGGATGGGCGCTCATAGTATGGTGGTTGCTTGGATTCTTAATTCAATTTCGAAGGATTTAGTAGAGGCTTTCTTGTATGCAACTAGTGCTAAGGATCTTCTGGATGAGCTAGGCCCTAGCTTTGGGGAGAGTAACAGGCCTTTGCTATATCAAAATAAGAGGGATATAAGTGATTTCAGCCACGGAAATATGAGTGTAGTCATGTATTTTACAAAGCTTAATAAGTTGCGGGACGAGTTGTCATGCTTAAGGCAACTTCCTTCTTGTAGTTGTGGTGCAGCTAAGATCATAGCTGATCTTGATAACGAAGACACGTTAATTCAGTTTCTTATGGGGCATAGTGAGAGTTATGACCATGTTAAAAAACATATATTGCTGATGGATCCTTTTCTTAATGTAAATAAAGCCTACTCCATGATTTTGAGGGTTGAGAAGCAGAGGGAGGTCCATCACCCTTTGATTGAGTCAAGTGAAACCACTAATGTAATGTTGGCACAAGGAGGTGCTGGATATAGGAGGAACAATGGTTATAAGGATGGGAAGCTTATGTTAAAAAAGAAAGAATTTGCAAGAAAAGAAGATAGACACTGTGAACACTGCAAGGCAGGAGGGCATACTAAGGACACATGTTTCAAGCTCCATGGTTACACTGAATGGTACTAAGGACTAAAGCAGAAGAAGGAAAAGTCTCAGGCTAATGTGGCAATGCAAATTGGAGATACACCTATGGATACAAAGTATAGTATGACACCTGATTACTCTGGAGGCTGGAATGAAGGGATATCACAATTCATTTGGCAAGAAATACAAAGAGCAATCAAAGGGAAATCAGTTCAGTGCACAAACTCTGTTGATGCAGCTAATGTAAATGCAAATGCAATTAGCTTTGCAGGTAACTTGTTCAATTCTCATCACTTTTACATGCATAATAAAACTGTTTGTGATTGGACACAGGGGCTACTGATCATAATAAAACTGTTTGACTCAATAACCAAGCTACCTAAACCTAAACTAGTACATTTATTAGATGGCTCCTATAAATTAGTAACTCACATAGGGAAAATTAAATTGAACTAGAGGATTACCTTATACAATGTCCTTTATATACCAAGTTTTAAATGCAATTTGATTTCAGAAAATGCCTTAACCAAAACAAACTAGATTTCTATCAATTCATTTGCAGACCATTGTATTTTGCAAGATTACAGAGTAAAGAAAATATTGCCATTGGAAATGTGCAAGATGGGTTGTACCACTTAAACAGTAATTCTTTCACAGCAAATAAACCTTGTAATGCTTTCACAGCTTGTAAGGAACACTCTACACACCTTTCTTTCTTGTGGCATGCTAGGTTAAGACATGTTTCAAATAAATGCTTGAAACAAATACATGATATACCTGATGTGAATGTAAATAGAAACATATGTCCTATATGTCCTTTATCAAAGCAACAAAGATTGGTTTTTCCTATTAGCAAGACCACAACAAGTGAATTATTTGAGCTAGTACATAGAGTCTGTGGGGACCCTATAGAGTAACTTCCATAATATGAGCTATGTACATGGTGACAATTGTTTGAGGATTTTAGCAGGTACACATGGACCTATATGATAATTGCTAAGTTACAAGTTTTTAGTGTCATTACTCATTTTATTCAATTAATAGAAAATCAATTTCAAAAGAAAATTGTGAAAATTAGGAGTAATAATAGGATAGAATTTGTGAATAGAGAGTGCACAAATTTGTTCAATGAAAAGGGGATTATACACCAAAGATCATATCCTTCCACACCCCAACAAAATGGGGTAGTAGAAAGAAATCATAAGTCCTTGCTTCTAATAGCTAGATCCTCTATGTTCCAAGCCAATCTACTTAAAAAATTTTTGTCTGAATCATTATTAGTAACTACTCATATAGTAAATAGAATACCAATAGAAATTTTAGCTTGGAAATCACCTTATAAGGTCCTATTTGATAAACAACCAAATTTCCAATCTTGAAAATCCTACTCAAATATCACAGACCTTCATACCTGAATTACAAGACAACAAGTTCACCACAACAACATCCTTAGAACACAATGCACCTTTATGACACACAAATCCAACTCAAACAACTTCAGCTGTCCCACTTAGCAAAAGTACAAGGCACATAAGTAAACCTGCCTAGATGAGAGATTTTGTAACAAATGTACATGACAATGGCAATATTTCTTCTATTGCTGCAATTCATTCAGGTACTTCTCATTTCTCTCTACCTACCACTAACATCATTTTTTATAATACCTTCCTATCCTTTCATGCAAATGTGTCAAAAATTCATGAGCCTACATCTTATTATCATGCTAAGAATGATTAATTGGATAAATGTTATGCAAAATGAACTATAAGCATTAGAGGCAAATCAGACTTAGACATTGACAGATTTACGCTTAGGTAAAAGACCAATTAGGTGTAAATGGGTATAGAGAGTCAAATATTTGCGCAATGGGGAGGTGGATAGGTATAAGGCTAGGCTTGTGGCAAAGTAATCAATTGCTTGGGGTTAGACTACACTGAAACCTTTTCTCCTGTCGCCAAGCTAGCAATAATAAGGCTATTTCTTGCCTTTGCCACTTCAAAAGACTGGTCATTCCATCAATTAGATATTAATAATGCTTACCTTTATGGTCATCTTGATGAGGAAATCTATATATTACCCCTGGAGGGTTATACAAAATCCCTTAAAGGGCATGTTTGTATTCAAACAAGCTTATATAGGTTAAAACAAGCAGGAAGACAATGGAGTAAGGAGTTTACTACCAAACTCAAACATTATGGTTTTGTACAATCATCTCATGATCACTGCCTCTTCACCAAAGTTTCAGGATATGAGTTTCTTGCCCTCTTGGTTTATGTAGATGATGTCTTGTTAATAGGAGTCACAAAATCATTGATTTTACAAGTCAAATCTTTCCTTTAAAAAGAGTTTACCATTAAAGGTTTGGGGTTTGCCTTTTTTTTTTTTTAAGGAATAGAGATTGTTAGGTCTGATGATGGCATGATTTTAACTCAAACCAAATTTGTGAAGGACCTCATTTCTGATGTTGGATTAGCTTCTGTCACCCCTACTCTTACACCCCTTATTTAGGGAACTAAACTTACACCAAATATGGGCCCATTATCATCAAATCCTGACTAGTATAGAAGATTAGTGGGTAAGCTTTTATACCTTAGCCTGACATTACATTCTCAGTGCAACAGTAGAGTCAATTCATGCAGGAACCCTGTGAATATCACCTTAAAGCAGTTATGCATGTGTTAAAGTACTTAAAGGCATGTCCATCTAAAGGATTATTTTTTTCCCTCTCATAATGATTTCTCGTTAACTGCTTACTGTGATGCTGATTCGGCTGCCTGTGCTACTACTAGAAAATCTAGATCTGGCTACTGCATTTTCTTAGGGAATTCATTGGTATCTTGGAAGTCAAAGAACAACCTATAGTCAGTAGGTCTTCAGTTGAAGTAGAGTATAGGAGTGTGGAAGTAACACTCTGTGGGTTACAATGGATCTCTTTTATTTTACAAGACTTTCAGGTACCTACATCACTTCTTATTACATTTCATTTTGATAACCAAGTGGCTTTTACACATTGCCAGAAACCCTGTGTTTCACGTGCGCACCAAGAGTTGTAGAAGAAATTAATCTAGCTTTTGTTCAAGATCTTAAAGAAAGGCTAAATTTAAAAGCATAGAGATTGAAGAAATCCTAGCTATAGATCTCTCTGTTTCAGACTTTAAAGAAATTCAAGAGCTAATTTCAAAGGTTAGAGAAGCCTGCAAGAAATTTGGATTCTTTCAAGTGATTAATCATTGAGTACCTTCAAAGCTATGTCAAAAGATGGAAAATGTTGCTAAAGATTCTTTGATCAGCCATTTCTATGCGGTGGAGAAGTTAGTAAAAGTAGCAAAGTAATACGACCCTAAACAATTAACAAGTACTCTTGCAAATCAACAAGAAGAATCTAGCAAAGAACATGCAATCACGGAAGTACCCGTCAATCCCTAAACCCCAAGTACTCTTAAAGAAAGAAAGAAAGGAATTTAAGCAAGAAAACGAAAACTTACCTTCAAGTACTCTTGAAAACAATTCTGAGATTCTTCTTGTAATTAATCTTGTAGAACTCACAATGTTAATTACTAATGTAAATTCGGTTGCATTCATCCAATGATGAAGAACACAGTTTCTTTTCAAAGAAAGAACAAATCTTATTTTTGATTAATTAAGTCTTGGCTGCCGTGCAGCTTTTACAAAAACCAAAATAAATACCCTCAAAGCTAAACCTAATTAGCCTTTAATTAAACTAACCTAGGCCTAACCCAATATGGCCCATATGGGCTTAATTTAAATACAAAGCCCAAGCTAACTAATTAACTTAACGCTAGGCCCCTAACCCAATATGGCCCCATAAATGGGCTTTGAATTTTAAAACTTACAAAGCCCAAGCTAACTCCAATTTAAAACCAACCTACTTAAATATTTAATTAATCCTAAACCTAATTAGCCTTTAATTAAACTAACCTAGGCCTAACCCAATATGGCCCATATGGGCTTAATTTAAATACAAAGCCCAAGCTAACTAATTAAAACAACCTAACTTAAATATTAATTAATCTAGGGCCGGCCCAACTTTGGAAAATAAGTTCAACCAACCTTACTTTAAATAACCAGGCCCATTATAAAAACAAACTAAACAAAATAGGATAAGTGGGCTCACAGGCCTTACACGCCCCATACTTAAGCTTACAATGAAAGAGCATTCTTCAAAATTTGCCTAAGTATAAAACATGTACAATGCATCAATGGGTAGCCTCTTTACACACCTCAAGCACCACAACAAACTTAGGTGCTTCTTCAAGTTCAATCCCACATCTCGCAATGTTATGATCTTGAAGCTCCAATGTGACTTGTTCTTGAACAAATGCATTCAAGGCTGCTTGTTGCTTAGTTGCACGAGCTCTTATGATTGGCCCAATAGGTAGAGCTAACGGATCCTTCGCCTTGCTTCCTTGATCCGTATCACGAAGGTGCCTGTCATATGACAAAAGAGAAAAATCAACGAGGAAAGAGAAAGTCAAAGCTAATTATTGATTAATTAAGGTTGAGATGACAAGTTTTTTCATTTTAAATGCTTCAATGATGTATACGTCATCTTTCCATCTACTCTTTAACGAAAATTTTAATAGATTCTCTTTTGTGTAACACTAATTGAAGTTTTTCTACTTTTTGCGTAACAAACTGAATTTTAGGAATGCCAATGTGATAGCGTCTATAATTAAGATACGATGAGTCAAATTAACACTATATATATAGTTAATAATGACTTTTTTTTTGTTACTGCATGTAGAATACTCATGGTTGTGACTAGAAAACATCTTTGAGCATCTTAGCCTTCATTTGAACTAAGTAGTACAGAGACTACTCTAGTCTCTAAAATGTATAATCAAAGTTAGGGATTTATCAGGGCTCATTTAATTTACATTATGTTGAGTCTAAAATTAGTTGTAGGCTTGTCAGGCTTGCATCTATTAGGAATGTCCTGGGACAAGTGGACAAATAGGTTGAGGCATGTTTCGTTCGAAAGAAGGGGATGAGAAGAAGGAGAATTCAAGAGGAGGAAAAGAAAAGACGAGATAGACAAGAGAGAAATATAAAAAATTAGAAGGTTGGAAAAGTAATGGGGATACAAGGTGATATAACGCATGATGCAAAAAAAATTTATTTATATCGATTCGCGTGTCATTTATAGTGGAGTCACTCCCTATTTATAGGAATTCTAAGAGTGCACACCAAGCAAGAAATATTCTAGAGTGTATAATATTGCAAGCATATGCAAAGTCTAAAATATCCTATATTTGTACAATATTTATATAATTGTGTCCAAGGTCCAAGTGTCCCTCCTAAGAAATGTCTTCTTTTTTTCTTCTCTATGTTATTAACCTGGACTCGCGTACTTGGACTATACTAATGGGTCAGTGTCAACATACGTAATACAAAATTAATAATTACATCTAAAAATATACTGGCATTTTGCATCACCACTTATATACATATCTGTACATTACAATTTTTTTACTACTATATGCACAATACTCAGTATTCATGATTGAAAAGCAGCGTTAAGTATCTTCCTTAGTAATTACAACTCCAACAGCTCTTAGTCTCCATGTTCCTTAAGTAGTATAAATATTACTCTTACTAAAAACTAAATGAACATATAAGTAATTAAGGGATCATAAACCTTTATAATTTCTCAGCTCGCATAAGTAGTATATAAATAATAATATTCATCACGCAAAACATATTTCTAAAATCTTAAAATATTTCATTTTGTCAAATAAATCATCTACATAAATCTGAACTTACTCTAAACGTGCATCCACAACATTACAGATCTCATAATATGGTAACAATTACACTAACAATGACATGTTGATGTAATCAATTTACTTATATATATACATACTAAAATTTTCCTAATTAATTAATTAATTAATAATTGGCTTAATTTATGGACTCACTAATATAAAAACTTTTCAGTCCAAAATTGGATGTGTCTGTCGGGCCTGCATCTATTAGGAGTGTCTTGGGATAGGTGGACAAATGGGTCGGACCTGTTGATCTAAAAAAGGGGATGAGAATATAAAGAGCTTAGGAGGGAAAAAAGTAAAGATGAGAGGAACATGAGAGAAATATAAGAAATTAGGGGGTTGAAAAAGAAAAAAAGATACAAGGTGACTTGAATGCACGAGGCAAATAGGTTTGTTATATTGATTGGCGTGTGTTTTACAATGATAGTCTTCTCTATTTATAAGTGTCCTAAGAGTGCCCCCAAGTAAGGTTCGCCTTCTAGAAAAATAATATAAAAATCCAAAAAGGTACTGTACATATACAATATTTACATTCTATAGGTTTTAGGCCTAAGTGGCCTTGTGGCATTATTTCAACAATATATTTATTTACAAGCTCTTGCCACTTCAGACCTCTGTTTTGGGGCCGCATCAACAATCTTCTCTGCACATAGGTTTTACTCAGTTTGAACACCTATGTGCATTATGAGCCGACCTTAGGCCGCTAAAAAGATGCACTAGCTATTTGAAATGACACATGATTCGTTGCTCTAATCCTTTGGGCTTTTCTTTTCCATTTACTTTAAATAGTGGTCCTAATAGCACAGCTCAGATTCTCTATCCATTCCTTAAGGATCCATGTCAAGGAGTCACTCATTCCCTCTTGTTCCCCCTATATTCAAGTTCCAACAGTGCTGTATTCAGTTATATTTCGATTATACCGCAAATATTAACTTGTTATACGAGTAGTATACATCATATATTTCCATATATGATGTATTTCACATTTCATATGCATTTACTCAAAAATTTATAAATTATGAGATGTAGATCAATTACCTAATGAGGTATAAATTGATATTGGATCAATATATAGGATAGTTATAAGCTAGAAATTACGTTGACTAGTATATCGATATGCTAACTTATAAATCATTCTGAGTGTGGGAAAAGGTACCTACAAACTCTCTGATGTTAAAATTATAAATAATATGAGTGAATTACAAAATAATATAGGATTAATTGTGTGTACTTTGGTGAAGAACGTTAAATTCCTATATATAAAGGTTGAGAAATTCCTTATTTGTGTATGATTAGAGGATAACCTTCTAAAATCTATTGTAGTTATGAGTTTGTTGTTCTAATAAAAAATATATAAACAAAAAATGAATATGTAGGTGTTTATCATTTTAATTTTATAAAATATATAAAATAAACATTATGAGTATTTTCGTAGTATTATAGGAATATCTATAGGATAGAATTAGTAACTATAAAAAATAATACTCCTGTAGACGCTCAATTTTTGCCCAAAAAAAGACTCAGTGATGATTACCTTTTTTATGATAAAATGAGTTTGAGATATTCGATGAATTTGATTCTCAGACCGATGATCCAAGTTTATGAAAGGTAACCCATCAGCCATTTTCACGTTTTCAAGGTTCGCATCGAAACAAGGCCTGGAAACGTGCCTCGGGTACGCCCATGGCGTGTCCTGATGCACAACCTCGTTTTGCATGCCATCCAGGCTGATTTCGTGAAAACCAGACCCGACATATTGTTTGGGGCCCACTTGTGGCGCTTGCCACCTAAGGCCTAAAAATGGGCAACATTCCCCATTTGCCTATAAATAGAGGCATGGGGAATGGGTTAGGGGGATTTTAGGGTTGCTAACCAAACTCTTGTAATTTTAATTCTCAAAACCCCTCAATCCAAATCCTTAGCAAGTGTTATTGATTTGTATTGAGGGACAACTTTTTTTACACAAAACTTCAATGGGGTTTGACAATCAATCATTCCCAAAACACTAATCAATCAAACGAAACTCAGATCGTTGATCAAAGAACCAAGTTCTTGGCTGTTTCTTCCATTTGTGATCCAAATCTCAAGTTTTTCCTAAAAACAAGGTAAACTGAGAGTCTAAAACTTTCCTCTACACTTTTTCCTTTTTCATTTTGGTGTTAAATCACCATTCTTAACTTTGTGAGGGAAACCTCTGATCAACCAAGAAAGAGGTTTTCTGGGTACAAATGACCCTAGCCACATGCGCCACAGCACTAGTGGCGCAAGCCATAGTGCTGTGGCACACGCCACTTCTTCCTAAATCTCTCTAAATGCAATTTTCTAAGTTCTCTGATCAGGGCAAGATCCGTGCGCCATTATGGAAGTGGCGCACGAACCTTCATTTTAGAGTCTCAATAACACAAAATCAATAATCATACTTTGATTCCGAGATCCAATAGAGTTAAGCCTTAAGCATTCATGCTCAAAGAGCACATAAACTCCTTTTTGATTTGGATGAGCAAATAAATAATGAAACAAGATTGAGAGTTGTGATTGGTGAATTTGTTCATTATCCTTGTTGAACATCAAGACCATGACTTAAATCTTGATTAATCATTTAAATTCATGTCATTTAATTATTGTTCTTTAAATTCCAGCACTTTAAGTTTTAGTCCTTTATTTTTATGCACTTTACTTTAATGTTCTTTACTCTTTCGTCAATCTAACCCTCTAACCTTAGCATAGAACATCCTAACATTATCATTCATCATTTGTGTCATTATTGATTGAATGTATGCCTTGTGTTTCTAGGAATGATTGTTATTATTTTGTGGTTGTTATTCTTTATGTCTGGATTAATGCCTTATTCATTATGTTAAACTCAATGTAAAGGGTCTATAAGGATTCCTATTATTGCTTGTTTATAATATTAAATTAGGTTTGGAAAATTTGGAGGGATGAGGGTAGATTGTATTATTCAGATAGTTTTGTAACTCTTTTCTCCTCCCTCCTTTGTGTATGCTTTATTAATCTCATATCAGTATCAAATCACATATCCAATAGCGTTTTTAATCATATTATCATATACGCAAGGTAACTTGTTGCTCAAGTAATCAGACAATATCTTCGATATAAAGATTTGCAATACAGAAGATTATATAACAATGTCTGAGAATCTAACCTACATCATAAGCACACATATTACATACATACATTAGTTTCTTACTTTACAAGTAATCTTACAAGTATTCCTATAAATAACTTGCATGGCATGTGATCATATAACATCAATCCATATGTAACTTGTATTACAAGTAATCATACATCATCAACCTATAGGTAACTTATATCACAAGTAATCATATACCATCAATCTGTAAGTAACTTGTATCTCAAGTAATCAGTAATTTATATTTGTATTATCATTCTCTTAATCATTAATTCAGAAAACTGGGCCTTAATAGTGACTCAAAAAGAAATAGAAGTAGAACATGTAACAGAACGATGTCTGATAACAGCCAGACTAATACTGGCTAGTTAGCCTTTTAACAGTAGACTTAAAAAGTTTTTCAGATACAGAGTTAGTAGAGTGCGTCCACTCGTCCTGAAGACACCCACGTGTCTGGCATATGATCATAACACAATCCAAACAAATCCATAACATGATTTTATTTTCAGGGACAGATAACCATATTCTAGCAACTACTCAACCAAGTTCACAGTAGGAGCCCATTAATTCTCATTAAGTCAATTCCGTTATTTCATTTCCAGGTAATAACTTAATCATTCAAGTATCACTCAATAGTCATAACAAGTAGGCATATATGATTGCAACTTGCTCATGATTTATAGAAGCTCATTTGCTTTATACAAATCTCAATCATATATGCTCATATAAATCTAAATCATATATGTCCATACATATACATACAAAATAATCTCATATCCATAGGATAGTCAACTCAAACATCTCAAGTCAAACCACATCTATCTTGACTTAACATATTCCAATATTACTTTAAGTAGTCAAGTAAGTAAGCGTACCTGGTGCATAGCATTAAGCTTTCCAGAGTATAACACCAAATTGGTATTATTAAATCATAGTCAAACATAGTGATTCATAAGTCAACCAAGTCAACATCACATTATCAAGGTCCAAGAGTGCAATTAATCACATCATATACTACACAAGCAAGTATAGTATCAACTCTATAATTTAACTTATGCATATCATAAAATAAAAGTCAAACAAAAGTGCACACCTTGTGGACATGGTTATGCCTGTCCTAGAAATATAGGTTGCATGCTTCTTCTTTAGGTTTGATCATATAATGATTTTATGTTAACATCTACTTGCACATTAGTTCATTTAATTACATACTCAAGCATTATTTAGACAAAAAAAAAAAAAATTCCAATTAGGCATCATGACTCAATTGCAAACTCAAATTATTTCAATTTCATCTAATACATGCATATTTATTTAATTAGGCATCATATAATAAATTATAATAGTTCATAACACATGAAAGAGTGACAAAAAAAAAAAAAAAAAGACTTCAATTGCAAACTCAATATTTTCCAATTTCATCTAATACATGCATATTTAATTTAATTAGGCATCGATATATAAATTATAATAGTTCATAAACAAAAAAAAAAAAAAAAAAAAAAACACCTATGGGACTAGCATAGGTTTGGCCTCTCTTGGGAGCCAACCTTACTTATGCCCAATTCATGCCTACTAAGGTTCATTAACTTATTTTAATTAAATAAATAATATTATTAATTCATTACATGCATTTAATACTATTAGCATAATTTATTTAATTTAAGTCAAACATAAATCAACATAACTTCACATATGAAATTCATGATCACATTTTATTAATATATAATTTATTATATTAATTTATAATATTAATGCTAACCATTTAATTAACAACTTAACTTTTAAATTATTTAATTAAATTAACAATTAACTAGCATTATTCATGCCCAATGTTCCTTTATTATATATATTATTATATATATATATATATATGTTAGTCTTACCAGTACAGACATCCTTATTAATTCCGAATAATTTGTCCCAACACTACTACATTTTCTGATATGCCTAATATTCAATCAATTATATAGTATTATATATAATATATATATATATATATATAAATATATATATATTTATATATTAATTATATATTTATATATTAATATGACCATAGGCCTAACATGCCCAAATAAAAATTAAAGTTAACACCAATTACCTTTTCTAATATAGCCCTTAGGCTAACATATTAAAATAATGATTAAAAATAATAGCCCATTTCATTTTCTGATATAACTGCAGACTAACATACTCAAATATTAATTATAACGATAACCAATAGTATTTTTTTAATATAGCTTTAGGCTAACACGCTCAAAATAACAATTAAAATCTTTAGCAAATAATATTTTCTAATATGACTTTAGACTATCTTGCCCAAATAATAATTAAAGTTATATATAAATTAAATGACCAATCCAGAAATATCCTGTTAATCAAATAAATTAAGGCATTTTGCCCAAACCAAATAATCAAACACAAAAGATCACATCAACAAATCACTATAGCTTCATAAGTAGAACAATTGTGCAAAAATTAACAAAATTCACACCCAATTGCAATAATATGGAATCAATTTCATAGGATCATACAAAAATTATAGAAAACTCCAATTTACTTTTAAGATCATAATTAAAAAAACATCAATTAAAAATTAAATCAAACAAAAAATGGAAGAGCACTAACCTCCAATTGCAGAAAAACCAATCAATTTCGAAATCCAAACCTTTTCTTAGCCTTAATTGACTTTCAAAAATTCTCACCTTCTACCAGCAAGAAATCAGAAAATGCACAAAAAATATGCAACAATTAGGTATTTAGAATCTCCTAAAAGCACAAATTCTAAATATGCAATCAAAATAAAAAATGAGTTTACAGATTGTGAAACCAAAATTATACCTTGTTTGCGAAATGTCCTACTGCTGCTATAGCTTATTGCACCCTCGATTTGCTAGTTTTTTTACTAATCTGGACTAACAAATACTTAATTTGTTGTTTGTTTGCAGATTTGATGGTAGAAATCAAGAGAAAAAGATGAAAAGTTATCTGACTCCCTTTTCTCCCCTGTGCGTGTGATAATAAAAAGATGGCTATTCTTCTTTTTTTTTTTTTTTTTTTTTTTTTTTTTTTTTTTTTTTTTTTTTTTTTTTTTTTTGTGCTCTATGAGGCTTCGGCCTCCTTAGGTTTTAGTTTTTTTTCTTTTTTTTTTTTTTCCCTTGAGTTGGCGTCAACCTTTGGAAAAATAGGAAATGAATGTTTTTTTTTTCCTTTTCCCTTAATGTGACGCACACTTTTTAGAAAATAGGCAATAAACTTCTTTTTTTTTTAACTCTTTTATTTTTTTTTCTTTTCTATATAATTAATTAAAATAGCCCAAACAAATAGGCCCACTTGATTAAATAAGACCCACTTAGCAAAATGCCCAATGAATTTAATAAAATCACATCTTAACCATTAATTTCTCAAAACATAATAATACTTATCAATAAACACTCGTAATTACCATTAATCATGTTTGACAATTAATTATTAACCAATAATAATAAATACTAATAATTAAAAATAATTACCAACAAATATTAATAATCACATTTTGATAAATACATTCTAGCTAATGATTGATAATAAATTCAAATAAATATTTATAAATACCATTAATTATTTTCAAATGCCAATTTAATCATTTAAACACTAGATTTGATACATTTTCTGAACTAAATGCAATAATATATGATATTGGGTGTGGACAGAACGAATAAAAAGATTTATTGCAATAATATATGATATTGGGTGTGGACAGAACGAATAAAAAGATTTATTTATCACTAAGAATATTAATGAGATCATAGTTGAAATAATGATCTTAGCAATTATGGTGGCCACATGATTAAAAATAAAATTTACCACCAGAAGTGGTACAAATAATATGGCATATGTGGATATTGAAGATGTACTTGTTGTACACCAAAATATTTGAAGACAAATTTGGTTTTAGTAGTAAAAGAGTATTTAAAGCTCTAGAAGAGCAAGTATTACTACCTACAGGAATGAATTTTATGCATAATACATTATCAAAATACATATCATATAAAGATAATGATTGAAATAAATATGATTGTTACACGGAAGTTTACAAATCTAAGTACTTTATTATTTGACATGATCGATTGGACCATCTCGATCAATAATGATAAAAAAAAAGGAAAATTTAATCCTTACATGAATATTTATTGAAGAACCAGAAGTTTCTTCAAATCTAATGAATTTTTCATGCTTAGTTTGTTCTCAAAGAAAATTAAAATTTGAGCGATCACCAAGAGTTCAAATTGAATTGCTTGTATTTTCTAGAATATATAAAGGGAAATTATTGATCAATTTATTTGGATATATTATGGATTATTTGGATATATTATGGATGCATCCAAAAGATAGTTACATGATTATTATTAATTTGCAACCTGAAGTTTGCAAAGATTATTATCAACATGCAACCTGGAGTTTGCATGATTATTTGCGCAAATAATTTGATTAGGAATACAATTTACAGATTATGCTATTAAGACAATTTATCTTGAGAATGATGGTGAATTTACACATCAGTCTTTAATGATTATGGCATGTGTAAATTGAAATAATTTATAACAACCTATTATTGCTTTTATATATGCTCAAAAATGATTTAGTAGAGTCATTTATAAATGATTGCAATTAATTGTAAGACAATTATTGTAAGAACAAATTTCCCTACTTTTTAGAGGGACATGTTATTAAAATTTAATAGCACTTACTCGCATCAAGCCAATAAGTTATTATAAGTTATTATAAGTTCTCCCCTTTATAATTGGTTTTTGGATCAGGAACCAAACATTACCCCTTGAAGAATTTTTAAATGTGCGGTATATGTTCTAATTGCTCCACGACAACGCACTAAGATGGGTCCTCAAAAGGAGGTTGAAAATATATGTCAGGTATGATCTATTATTCAATATTTAGAACTTTCAAATAAGAAATTTATACATGCCAAATTTGCTATTGTTATGGATCCCAACATTACGGGAGAAAATAAGCAGCTAGAAGAATAATTGATTGGAAAAGAATTATCGTTATTATCGTTATTATATCTTGATCCTCATATAAGGCAATGTGAATTTAAAAGTTTAAAAGATAATTTATTTGCAAATATTGCAAATTAGTTGCCAGATATATTTCTGATCGAAAAGGGAGAAAAGTAAATCTCACATACTAGTTGCAAATGCTCCTATTAGAATTAAAGTCTCTAAAGGACAAACTGTCTATGCTAATGAGTCTAAAGCATGCCTGAAGCATGGTAGACTAATCGGTTCCAAGGATAAAAATCCTAGAAAAGAAAAGGAGCAAATATTCAAGATGGTCAAACTCTAGAAGAGCAAATTGTGGAAGAAGTTCCTAGAAGAGCAAATTGTGGAAGAAGTTCCTAGACATGACTAATAAGTTTCTAGAAGAAACTCAAGTACCTGAAATCATTGAAAATGATGAGATCTCTATAAATTATGTGGTGGATGCAATAATAATTTGATATTTGATTAGTTTGGCAATTTGTGAAAATTTGAAATACGTCTAATGAATTAATGGCTGCCTATTTATATATTAATTTGATGTAGATATTTATATGAAAGATCCCTGAAGGATTCTAGTTACTTGACGTATAAAGATAAATTCTCAAGAAATTTATTCAACAATATTATAGAGCTGTATATGGATTAATAGATACTGATATCCATGAAACATTGAAAAAATGCTTGTAGCAAGCAAATTAAGACCCCGAAAAATATATTTAAGATTTCTATATGGAATAAGGATATCTCAATACATACGGTATAATCGCCTTAATGATATTTATGGCTGAGAAATTATATTATTTTATGATTAAATTGCATTTATTATATTTTTTTGTTGAAAGTCACATGCTCTTGATTATAGTTTTCTTAAAGGAAGAGTTTCCTTTTGATATTTACTTTATATACTATCACGAGTAAGGGATCTCTTGACTAATGAATATTTGTTGAAAGAATATTATAATCATATTATTATATGGTCATGAATTTTTTTTTTATAAAGAGATTTTGAATATAAATTTGTCAATATTTGGTTCATGAACATTATTGGAATTTCTGAAGAGTTTTCAAAAATTATAGTTTCCTTAAAGGAACAGTTTGAGATGAAAGACATTGGGAATATAAGTTTTGTCTAAGCCTAAAGATCGAGAATTTCATAAATGAAATCTTGTCTATGAATCCACATATATGACTAAGTTGTTAAAATGATTTTATGTGAATCCCAATGGCTTTGAGGTCGCTTGGTAAGAAAATGACTATTTTTCAACTTTGAGACAATTATGAAAAACTTATTGGTCTTGAAGTACCATATATTAGTGTAATAAAGACGCTAATATATCTTGCTAGTCATATGACTAGTATCTTGCTAGTCATATGACTAGATATAAGAATTTCTATAAATTTTATTTGCAAGATATAGTTCTTCTTGAATATGAAGAAATTAAATAGAGTTAAATATGTATTTTGATATCTCCATGACAAAATATATGTGAGTTATATTATAACTAACATGAGGGAGATTAAATACGCATTGTACTCTTTTTCCCTTTAACCAAAGTTCTTTCTCACTGGCTTTTCCTGATAAAGGTTTTTAATGAGGCAGTATTTCAATGCGTATTTAAGAAAAGAATAATGTACTATTTTTCCTTCACTAAGATTTTTTTTTTCCATAGGATTTTTTCTTTGTAAAAATTCTTAATAAGGTTTTAACGAGACATATTCTTTGAAGAATGGACATCCAAGGGGAGTGTTATGAAATAAATGGATGTCCTATATGGGCTAGAAGTCTGTATTCTTAATTATTACGAACTCTATCTTCCTGATTTGTATAAGACTTTATTAGGGATTCCACTTATGTAACTATATATATGTGACTTTTCATCAATAATAGACACACTCTCGTATTCTCTCCCTATTCTCCCTTTATTTCTCTCTCTGTTTTTCTATTATTTTATAACATTAAATAGGTTTTAGTTGGAATATTTATATCTAACACTAAAATTACCTCTTTACTCTTAAATAAACAGGTCACTCGTCTAACCCGCGTGTCAACCAGCGACACGACACGTTTATATTCGTGTCACAAATGGGTCACTCATTTATGACACGAATCCATTTAACATCAATCCTAACCCATTTATTTCACATGTTAAGTGAATCGTATTTGCGTGTCATGACTCATTTTCACACCCCTAATAGACCTACATCACAAAATGCAGACAAACTACTAATATATTTTTCAATGGTGATAATAATTTTGAGAATTTAACTAACTATATTGAAATAAGAAATTAAGTATTTTTTATTTTATGTTTATGATTAATTAAGGTATTTTTATATGTTTATGATTTTATTATAAACGAATTCATTTATTTATTGAAATTATTAATGTATTATATTTATTGGTGTAGTGTGCTCTAAGCGTTGTGGATGTCCTACTTTTTTTAAAAACTGTCGTATCAATACGTTCCCGTATTTCTCTGCCTTGTAATCCATACGACCTTAGCTCCTGGTATATGAGAACTACTCCATACACTTAAGCTACATCTAACCAAGAATTTTTTTTTTTTATTACCAAGAAAAAATGAAGTGTTTTTTTTTTTGTGTCTTTTTTATTAATGAATGATCAGAAAAAATAAGAAGGAACTAAATATTTTTTTGGAAAAAATTTATGTTACTTTTTTTTTTGGATATAAAAGAAAAATAAAATTAATAGAGGAAGGAAAAGGTATAGAGTAAAGAGTTGGGATTAAAAGCCAATTCTTCTAATTATCAATTTTCATCAAGCGTAATTCTGAATGGGAGGGAGAGTTTATTGGATTAAAAAATAATGAAAAGGGAACAAAAAAAAAAGTAGGCCTGACCAATTCATTGAATACTGACATTTTTCATAACTAAATTTAAGAAAAAAAATAAGGAACTAAATTTTTTTCAGAAAAAACTTATATTACTTATTTTTTTTGGACATAAAAGAAAAATAAAATTAATTTTTCTCTACAAATTTATCTTTGTACTTTTTTATTTTCCTTCTAATTTGAAGAGAAAATTATCGGAATTATTTTCCCTTTTACTAATTCCTTATTTCCAAATAAATAGTTTACATTTTCTGAAACTAAATTTAAAAAAATAATAAGAAGGAACTAAATTTTTTTTAGAAAAAACTTATGTTATTTTTTGGATACAAAAGAAAAATAAAATTAATTACAATGAGAAGGTAAAGAGGGCCTAGGCAGCGAAATCAATCATTAAAAAGAATGAGTTCTTTTTTCTTTTACAAATTTATTTTTATAATTTTTTATTTTCCTTCTCATTTGAAGAGAAAATTATCGAAATTCATTTCCCTTATATTCCTTCCTTATTTCCAAATAAAATAGTTTTTGCTTATTAATATCAGTTTAGTTTTCTTTTCTTTTTTCTTCCCATATGGCATTATCTGAAAATATAAAACGATTTATCTTCTTACAATTGCTGTCACTACAACTAATTTTCATACAATTATACTAAATAACTACTCTCCTTACACTTGGCAATTTGAGAGATTTACATTTAAGATAGATTTTTCTGCTTTTATATATTTTAGTGTTAGAACCCCAGTAATGCGCGGAACAGTATTAAAGGATGAAATGATCTTTTATAACATCATTCAAAAATAGTAAAACTATATAATAAAATAATAAATTATCTCTCATTGAAATATGCTGAAAAGTTGCAATGCTAAAATATGCCTTCTTAAGTATCCTGCGAAGCGTTTCATAAGATATGCAATAGGAAAAGTCTTACATGGTATGACTTACATTAAAAAAATGCATACACACTATTAATGTATTTTGCAATAGTGACAATAATTTTGAGAATTTAATTAATTATATTGAAATAAGAAATTTAGTAGAAATAAGAAATTTAGTATTTTTATTTTATGTTTATGATTTATTATAAATGATTTTTTATTTATTTGAAATATTAATGTATTACTGATTTAGTGTAATGTGTCTTAAGTGTGTGGATGTCTTACTTTTTTAAAAATTATCTTATCTTATACGTTTCTATATCTCGTGTACCGTGTCCGTACAACCTAACTTTTGTTATATGAGACCACTCTATATACTAAACTAATCAACCAAGATTTTATTTATTACTAATAAAAATGAAATATTTTTTTAATTTGTTTGTGTCATTGAAACAATAAATTAATTTTTTTATTTTATGTTTGTAATTTATTATAAATGATTGTTTATTTATTTAAAATATTAATATATTACCTATTTAGTGTGTTGTGTCTTAAGTGTGCGGATGTTCTACCTTTTTTTAAAAATTATCGTATCCGTTATATTCCCGTATCTCGTGTCTTGTGTCCGTACAACCTAGCTCCTGGTATATGAAACTACTCCATACACCAAGCTAAGCAACCAAGGTTTTTTGTTTTTTTATTATCAATAAAAAATGAAGTGTTTTTTAAAATTTTTTTTTTTTGTCATTGAAATAAGAAATTAAGTTTTCTTTTTATTTTATGTTTATAATTTATTATAAATGATTGTTTATTTATTTGAAATATTAATTTATTACTTATTTAGTATAATGTCTCCTAGGCGTGTGGATATTCTACTTTTTTTCAAAATTAATGTATCCCGTCTATTCCCGTGTCCGTGCAACCCAGCTCCTAGTATATGAGACTACTACATACACCAAACTAATCAACAAAGCAACAAAGATTTTTTCTTATTACCAATAAAAATGAAGTGTTTTTTTTTTTATTTATTTTTGTGTCATTGAAATAAGAAATTAAGTATTTTTTATGTTCATGATTTATTATAAACATTGTTTATTTATTTGAAATGTTAATATATTACTTATTTAATGTAGTGTGTTCTAAGTGTGTGGATGTCCTACTTTTTCAAAAATTATCGTATCTCTTAAGTTTCCGTATCTCGTGTCACGTGTCCATGCAACCTAGCTTCTGGTATATGATACTATTCCATATACCAAGCTAACCAAGATTTTTTTTTTTTTATTACCAATAGAACATGAAGTGTTTTTTTTTAATTATTTTTGTGTCGTTGAAATAAGAAATTAAGTTTTTATTTTTTGTTTTATGTTTATGATTTAGTATAAGTGATTATTTATTTATTTGAAATATTAATGTGTTACTCATTTAGTGTAGTGTGTCCTAAGCGTATGAATGCCTACATTTTTAAACATTATCGTATCTATACGTTCCTGTGTCTTGTGTTCCGTCCGTGCAACTTAGCTCCTGGTGTATGAAACTACTCAATACACCAAACTAATCAATCATGATTTTTTTTATTACTAATAAAAAATGAAGTGTTTTTTTTTAATTTGTTTTTGTGTCATTGATAAAAATGAGTGTTTTTTTTTAATTGTTTTTGTGTTCATTTGAAAATAAGAAAATATATTTTTTTATTTATGCCTAATTTGTTTTTGTGTCATTGAAATAAGAAAATATATTTTTTTTATTTTATGCCTATAATTATTATAAATGATTGTTTATTTATTTGAAATATTAGTATATTACTTATTTAGTGTAGTATATTTTAAGTGTGTGGATGTTTTACTTTTTAAAAATTATCGTATCCGTATGTTCCCGTATCTCGTGTCCTGTGTTCGTGCAACCTAACTCCTGGTATATAAGACTATTCTATACACCAAGTTAATCAATCAAGATTTTTTTTTTTATTACCAATAAAAATTAAGTTTTTCTTTTAAATTTGTTTTTATGTTATTGAAATGAGAAATTTATTGTTTTTGTATTTTATATTTATGATTTATTATAAATAATTATTTATTTATTTAAAATATTAATGTATTATTATTTAGTGTGTCCTAAGCGTCCTGGATGCCTTACTTTTTTAAAAAGTTCGTATCTCGTACGTTTCAATTTATATTTTTTAAATTGTTTATATATTGTTTATTCACACTTTTTTAAGTGTGTGGATTACTTATTAATTGTTTTGTAAGAAGTAATAAATTTAGATTAATATGTTAAATGCTAGAGATAATCCTTTTTATAGATATTATCTTGATAAGGAATTATCTAAAAATATAAAACAACTGATATTCTTACAATTCTTACAATTATACTAAATTGTGTTAGAATTCTAACATCTGTCATTCTATAATTCAAAAAATACTGTCAAGTGACAAATTGTGTTAGAATTCTAACATCCATCTATCTAGTGACAAATTGTGCTATTTATATTTATCTTCCATATAAAGTAAACTATCATGCTTTTATATATTATATAGATAGATATAGATATTTGAATATATTAAAATTTTTAGAAAAACTACAAAAAGGAGAGAAATAATATCGAATGAAGAGAGCTATAGATCGAAACATTTTCCTTGGCACATAACATTATATAATTAATTAACTATGGTGTCTGTATATAATTCCCTCAGACCATAAAATATAAAAGTTTTTCATGTTCTCACTCTTATGAGAATTGAGGTCGTTTTTCATGTTCTCACTCTTATAGTGTGTGTTATTAGTAGCTTTTTATATATTTCATTGTACCAATAACATCGACTTAATTCAATATATATAAGAAATTGAAAAAAAAAAAAAAAAAGATCAAACTATGATTTAAAAAACTAAACGACTTAATTCAAGTAGTAGAGTTCCATAAACAGACATAACTCAAACACCACTTTCCCGTAAAGAAAGCTACTACGCATCTAGTTTTTCTTCTCCATTACTAACATCTATACTACATTCACACTCTCTGCATAGTTATTCTAATTAACTTCTCTGAAGGCCAAACCATATATTATAGCTCTCAATACTTATTTCCATACCAGAGAACGCCTCGGTTGGGACCTCCCTCTTCTGGCTCGAAAAACAGGCACTCTTTGGCCTCCCTCCAGAGCGCCATAAGAATCGGAGTGCCATCAAACTGATAATACTCGCCCAATATAGGCTTGATTGCTTTAGTGGCCTCCATTGCATGATAATGAGGCATTGTAGAGAAGAGATGGTGGGTTACATGAGTGTCTGTAATATTATGGAAAACCTTATTCAACACCCCATAATCTCTATCCACTGTCGACAAAGCTCCCCGGAGCCAATCCCATTCGGACGAGTCATAGTGTGGCAATGCAGGGTGAGTGTGCTGCAAATATGTGATTGTCACAAGAAAAGCATTAACAATAAGCAATGGTATCCCATAAATAGATACCAGCCAAGCTAACCCTTTTGCCATGGCAATCTGATAGAGCACATAGGTGCAGCGAAAATCCCAATGTCAGAAATGTAAATCTGAAGCCTTTCTCTATCAAAATATATTGGTCCATAAGGATCAAAATGACAAGCAAACCGATCATAAGGTCGTCCAGACACACTGAAGGCTAAGTACAACGGCCAGCCGACCGTGAGTGTGGCTGCGAGGGCTAAGCTCGACCTAGTGGGTTATTGAGGTTCTGGGAATACCAAGGGATTCTAGACTTGAATTTGGGGACAAACACCTCACCACGTTCAATGGAACCGGTGTTGTAGTGATGGCGACGATGGCTAATTTTCCATGAAAAATAAGGAACAAGAAGTGAAGAGTGGAGAATTAGGCCAACAGTGTCATCAACCCATTGATAGTCACTAAAAGCATGGTGGCCGCATTCATGAGCAATGACCCAAACACCAGTGAGAGTGCAGCCCTGGAGAGTCCAGTAGATGGGCCAAGCAATGTAGGAGATCGGAGAAGGAAAAAGATGGAAGTAGCTAGCAGCAATGGAGTAGAAGAAAGAGCTTAAAGAGAGGTCATAAACAAGGTAGGAGAAAGAGCGGAGAAGGGAGCGTTTACAGCAATGGGATGGGATGGCTTGTTTGATTTCGCCAAGAGTGAATGGATGTTTTGTGTGTGGAACCTGCTACAGGCGTCTGTTGGTTTCCATTTCCTTGAACTTACTGCTGACAAGGACAGCAGTTTTTTGGCCACCGGCTCCCATTGTTCTGTTAAGCTTCTCTGCAGATTCATCAGTAAACATTAATTGGATTGAAGTTAGCTTTTTCTAGTTATAACTGAAATGCTGTTATTAAAAAAAAAAAAAAAAAAAAAATAAGCTTCTCTGCAGATTTCATCAGTAAACATTAATTGGATTGAAGTTAGCTTTTTTCTAAGTTATAACTGAAATGCTGTGTTATTAAAAAAAAAAAAAAAAAAAAAAAAAAAAAAAAAAGAAGCTACGGACTTAACAAGTATTTTCCCTTTACAATTGATCATTGGAAGGACCAATTTTTTTTTTTTTTTTTTTTTTTTTTTTTTTTTTTAGAAGAGGAAGGAACAATTTTTAAAAATTCTTACTTTGATCAGTTTGGTTTATAGGTGAGATCATAGAGCTAGTCTAGACAAGAATTTTCCGTTTACCTAATGATCATTGAAAATGATGAAAATTGTTCTATTTACCTTTTCTTTTCCTTTAAAAAGAAATCCAACATAAAACTAAGTGTCAGTTAGGAAAAGCCAGATATTTTAAAATTTTAACTTCAAAATCAATCTCAAATGGACTATAAATTAATGGATTAGAAATCATTATGAATTAAAAATGAACTGCCTCTTATTTTGTAGCCCACACTAATTAAACCTCCAAAAGAGAATAATTAAAAAAAAAAAATCTATTTTGTATTTGATATCTCCAACATATAAGTTTCACAATCATACAACAAATTTATCTAATAATTGTAATGGGACCAAAATTTCCATAACAAAAATATGGGGGCAAGAAATTTGCATTGATGAAAGTAAGACTAGATGAGATCCTGATGAGCAATGGGAGATGCCTAGAGTAGGTGGTAATCTCCCTCCAATAATATTTTTGAAATTCTCTTATTTTATATTTAAATTAAATCAATTATTTACTTTTACCCCTCCTCCCCAAGAATTTTTAAAATTAGCATAAATTTTTAAAATTAGCATAAATTACTATAAAGTCCATAAAGATTTAACTGAAATTTTGTGTTTGAAAAATTACTGTGAAGTTCCTGATGATTGGTATGTTAAATATTACTGTGGTATGACCAAAATAGGATATTTAACAACAAAAATAGCACTGATGGAAGGGGTGAATAGTTTAACAAAACCAAAACTTAGGGACCTCGCAATAGTTTCTCCAAACAACAGAGATGAAATAGTAATTTTGTAAAACCTTTGACTCTTCAATTTATTTTCACCCTTGAATATTAGAAGCTCAGTTCCATCGCTATGATTTGCAATTGGAATTTTTCTTCAGTATGGTGAATAGTTAAGCTAACAAGTAATACTATAGTTTGCATTCCATTTAACAAAAAAAAAAAAAAAAAAAAAAAAAAATTTTTAGTAAAAAAAAAAAAAAAAAAAAAAAAAAAGATCAATTTTTTTAGTTCAATTCAATTTTCATAAAACTAAAAATCCAGCTAAATTAAGCTTAAAAATAAGTCAATATATAATACCGAACTGAATTAAATCAAACTGAAAATTAATTCAATTAGATTCAATTTGTTTTGGTTATATAATAAAAATTAGTTCAAATTGATTTAAGTGTTGGAAAATTATAATCTTTTCAGTCTTCTGAAGGTAAGTATATGACTTGGTTATAAAGAGGCGGTTTGTGTTCCTTAGATAATTTGTTTTATGCCTTCTTCACTCAGCCCTGGAGGCACCTCTGTTGTCTTATTTTTATTTATGTACATAAAGTAGGAAAAAAAGTTAAATTAAACCTCAAAAAAAAAAAAAAAAAAACTCGTTTGATCCAAAACAAGTTGTGCTTAACAAGGTCATTTTAATAATTGTTAAACCTTCTTCTAAAAAAATTTAAAAATAAATTGCATTTACATAATTACTTTCACCTTATCCCTAATGATAATAACTAAGAAACAAATTATTAACCCTTTTCTAACTAATTAAAAAAAATTGTAAGCATGTTTTGTTTATGCTTCCTTTTCTTTCTTTCTTTTTTACTTTTTTTTCTTCATTAATAGATCCACCACTATATTAAATTAAATATATTTGCTTTGGCAAGATATATTGTCTACTTTGAGCTCAGCCTACACAGATTTATTCCCGAACTAGAATCATCTCGTAGCCCAAAATATGACTTGCCAATGTAAGGCTTGCTTTTTCTCATGCTTTTACCTTGTGCTTAACCAATGTGAAATTGGTCTAAGATGTCACGTACTCCTCACAAGTGTTTTCTAAAGCTGTTTAATAACTTTTGGAATTCAACTTGTATTATTTCTGTGTTTCGGTGCTATATTTATTTACAAGAGTTTGTAGTTATACAAACTTATCTTAGGATACGGTTAATTACAACAATATAAAATATACAGCTGGTATCCTTATCACGTCTCCTCAATTCGAGCATTCTTGAAGAATGATCAAATTGTCAAATGAAACATTAGAGCTCGATGTCGTGCTTTGGAAAGCGGTTTTGTTAAGATATCAGTGAGTTGATCATTGGAACAAATGAACTTGACCTGAAGCTCCTTCTTTTGTACTTTGTCACGGACAAAATGAAAATCAACCTCGAAATGCTTTGTGCGCGCATGAAAAACTTGATTTACTGACAAATACGTAACACCAATATTGTCACACCATAGATTAGGTATATTAACAGAATGAAAGCCAATATCACGTAAAAGTGCTTGGATCCATGTTAATTCAGTGGCAGCTAATCCAATGGCTCTATACTCCACTTCAGTGGAAGAGCGAGCAACAGTCTGTTGCTTTTTGGAATTCCAAGATATAAGATTTTGACCCACAAAAATTGCATAACCTGTGGTGGATTTTCGATCATCAAGACTGCTTAACCAATCAGCATCAGTATACACATTCAAATCAGTATGAGTGGATTTTCGAATGAGAAGTCCGTAATGTACTGTCTCTTTCAAGTACCTTAAGATGCGCTTGACTGAACTCCAATTATCAAAATCAGTATGAGTGGATTTTCGAATGAGAAGTCCGTAATGTACTGTCTCTTTCAAGTACCTTAAGATGCGCTTGACTGAACTCCAATTATCATCGGTAGGAGCCTGAAGAAACTGAGAAGCTTTATGAACAGAGAAACAGACTTCTAGTCTAGTTAAACTGAGATACTGCAGACCATCCACAGTACTACGATATAACGTAGGATCTAAGAACAAGGAACTTCCAATCGATGACATTTTATCTCTTGTGACAGCCGGTGTAGCAATACCTTTGCAATTTTCCATTCTAGCCTTTTGCAACAAATCCAGTATATATTTTTGCTGTGTGAGAAGTAGGCCTTCAGGCAACCAATGTGCCTCCATGCCCAGAAAATAATCTAACCGCCCAAGATCTTTAAGCATAAATTCCGACTGTAAAGAGGCCATTATTCGCTGCATCTCACTGAGACTAGTGCCTGTTAATATTATATCATCAATGTACACTAATGCAAAAAGTATGACATTGTTTTTAGCATAGTGAAACAAGGATGAGTCTGCAGGTGAAACACGAAAACCATGAAGAATCAATGCAGAATGTAATTTCTTGTACCATTGACGTGGTGCTTGGAGCAAACCATAAAGAGAATGTCGAAGGCAACATACATGGTCTGGCTTCATTTTGTCTTGGAACCCTGGTGGTTGTTCCATAAATACTTCGTCCTCCAAGTCACCATGCAAAAATGCATTGGAACATCTAATTGTTTGACCAACCAATTTTTAGAGACAGCTAGAGACAAATTACTCGGATGGTAGTTGGTTTAACAACTGGTGAAAAAGTCTCAAAATAATCAACACCGGGGCGTTGATGAAACTCCTTTGCGACTAGCCAAGCTTTATGACGATCAATACTACCATCAGCTTTTTGTTTGATTCGAAAGACCCACTTGCAACCCACAACATTCTGTGCAATACTACGAGGAACCAATTCCCACGTACCAATTTGTAATAATGCATTTAATTCCTGAATCATAGGATCTCGCCAATGGGAGCATTTAATAGCCTGTGTATAACAAGTAAGAACCAAAGTTGAAATGGCAGCATTATGAGACTGCGGAGACCACGGAATTTTGGGCTTTAGTTTTCCAGTTTGCTGTCGTGTCACCATTGGATGCTCTTTTGTGGGTTATTGGGTGGTGGCAATAACAGAAGATGAAGGCAGCGGCAGTGGAAGAGAGACTGCTTCTGGTACTGCAATTGCGTGTTGAGCAGATGAAGGAGAGGTTGGTTCAGTGGGAGTTTCACTTCGTGAAACAGTTTGCATTGAGTTAATGGCGGGGTCCTGCTGGTTTAGTGAAACGGTGAGTACAGGCTGATTGTGTAACATCCTAGTGAGTTGAGTTGAGTTGGGTTGAACCAAACCTGGTTGGGGTAGAAAGAGATTAGAAGTGGACTTATTTGCAAATAAAGGTTGACTTAATTTGCAAAATAAAGGGTTAGCGACTTGTTGCATTAAATATTACAGCTTTGGTATTAAGTTGTACCTTTGTACACTTGAGGTAGGTTTCCAATAGAGGAGTTTACACACGCCAAGTCATTTCATCTAGAGGACTACCCGTTCTCTATCACTTTCACTTTCCCCATTTTCCCTCTTTCTCCTTCTCTTTCTTAACTCTGGTCCGCCCATATTTCTTTCAATTGTAACATAGTTAAGCATTAGTCAACTTCAAGTTAAAGTAGAATTCTTGAAGTTGTGATGTTATTATCCTATTTCTTTAGTTTATATTGGGAGCATGAGTTATTGAGAATTCTTGTGTCTGTATAGGAGCAAGAAAGTTTCAAAGGTTGCAGAAAAGAGAAGCTGAAACAGAAGTTTTCAAGTTTTGACGTCCAGGTCAAGCTTTTGACGTCAAGGTTTGATATCTCATGTTGTTTATTAGTTTCTTTGCATGTAAATTGTGTGGTGTTGCTAGTGAGATGATATGTTGCTTATTGTTGAGTGAGAAGATTGGATATGATGTGAAAACAGGGGATGACTATATGAAGTGGAAACATAGTTTGCTGGAAATTTTACCAACAACTTCATCTTGATTTTGAACCCTTTTAATGATGGAATTAGGAATTGTCATAGAAGAGTTATTTGTTCCTTTCTGTGTTAGCTTGACACGCGTTTTTGAATCACTCAATTTGGAATTAGCTATTGAGAGTTATGGCCAAAAGAATACAGACTGCACAGAATCACGTCGCGCGCTCGCGCATGCTGGAAAGCACGTCGCGCTCGCAACTTTCGCGATTTCCTATTGCGCGCTCGCGACTTGAGTCAGGTAGCTCTCTGACTCTCAATTGCACAACTCGCGCTCGCGAGGATCACATGCACGGTCGCAACTTTGGCCAGAAGCTCTCTGACTCTCAGTGTGCGCATCTCGCGCTCGCGAATCACACAAGCGCGCTCGCGACGTGTGCTGCGCGGTCGCGACTTGAGCCAGAAAACCCTCTGACTCTCAAATGCATTTCTTGCGCTCGCGAGGTTTCGCGACTTGAGCCAGAAACCTCTCTGACTCTCGATTTCACTTCTCGCGCTCGCGAGGTTTGAAGACGCGCTCGCGACTTCTCCCTGGGAAGCATTTCGCGCTCGCGACTTGTTCCTGCGCGCTCGCGACTTATGTTTTCATGCATTTTGGACTTCTTTTTCTATGTAATTACATTTCTTTGCTCAACATATATGCATCCAATCCTTCTACAACAAAACTATAATATAAGAACATGGATTAAAACAACATGTAAGCATTCATATGATGTGAAATTAAATCAACATGATGAACTATGAAGTTATGCAACCATTTATGGTGTTTATTTATGGATCAGTACATATAAGCTCCATTGAGGTTAGGGTAGAAAACCATGTAGATAAGGCTATGTCGCACATGTAATAAGCAGATTCTGCGCCCCCATTACAGTTTGGAACTTCCGCTACAGGACCGTTGAGTGGATATTGATTTATACAGGCATAGCAGCCAAAGCATACGTATTCATTAACAGTTTATTACACTTATCACTACGCGTTTTCCTTAATTAACTTTACGGGAGCCATTACCGATATTCTTGACCATAACATTTTTCATGAATCATTACCGGTATCATATATAGAGAAAGAAAGATCATCAAGGTTAAAAATGAACCATTATTCATAATACGGTGTGATTGTTATGTGGCCCAATATGTTGTTTACATGGTTCTATAGCCTATACGTGTATGTGCCTTAATTACTTCTCTATGTTGAGATATCCACTGGGGCTCGATATAGCCTCGCGAGTACATGTTTAACTCGCAGGTTTTTGAGAACTGGTCTAAGAGCAGCGTACGCTTAACAACTGCACAGTTCATCTGTAGAGACCACAGTCTTCAGGGTAGCTTCTTCATTTTATGTGTTCCTTTTTATCTATTCCTTTCATGGCATGTTACAGGGGCACAATGTTGGGCCATTTTCATTTGTAAATAGTATTCATGTTATGTATATATCATTACATTTTAATGTAAAACAACCTTCTGTTTATAATTAAACT
The DNA here is from genome assembly GCF_014843425.1 of Jatropha curcas. The sequence continues at coordinate 3,045,596 of NW_023591453.1, read as the reverse complement.
AGTCAGTTAAAACTATATTGACATCAGCATTGTCAGAACATTTAGCTAAACCAGTTTGTAAGTTCTCGACTCGGTCATTCGGGTTATCGGTTGGACCGGGAAGGGGTGTTTACAAAATTTTGTATCAGAGACCCTAGGTTTAATTTCCTCGGGGTTGCATGCATATGTGATATATGTACATTTCCACAATGACTACCCTTGTGAACTAAGCAATTGTTTGTTCTCTTTTAGGAGGATGTCACAAAAGAAGGGGGAGAAGTGAGTACACGCACTCCAGAGCAGTACAAAACCAAACGACAAGCAGAGTGCCGTAGTGGAGGGGTTGGGCTCCTGCAGCACAGGTCAAGAGTGTTGTTAATTAACGGGTGGACCGGGAAGGGGTGTTACAGTAGCACTTTATCTCGAGACTGTAGGGGGCGAGAAGAAGAGGAAGGTATATGGCATCTGGTCTCAGGCATCACAGTTTTACTGCGGCTCAGCATCTCACGCTTTTGCAGCCAGCGCAGTACCACAGCCCGAGCATAGTGCCGAAGAGTTTGCTGCATTACGGGCTCGTGTTGATGATCAGCATAGTCCTAGAACAATTGCAGTGTACATCCGAAGACAAGTTGGTTTGTGCCACTTCATTGCTGATAGAGGAGGCATATACATGGTGGACCACTGTGCAAACAGCAGGATCAGCGGGACTTAGGCATTCTTCTTGGGATGAATTTCAAGACGAAGTTCATTTCCACCGAGGCTTACTAGATTGCGAGAAGGGAAGGAGTTCTTCTATACCTTGCGAACAGAATTAGATGTCTGTAACTGCAATATGGAAAGAGGAATCTTCACAGGGACTAAGCAGGTATGGTTAAAACAGTAGTGGCTACCAGAAGCCGACAAAGGTGTAAAAGTTCCAAGACAGGTCTAAATGATGAGGATTCAGATTGGGAGTGGTAGGCTTCCAGACTTCAGAGAATTTCTCAGCCTTGGTTAGAGGGCAGCTCAAGGGATAAGCGAAATTCAGGCTAATCAGCTACTAGAGCCAGCGGGTCTCAGCAAGAAAGAGATTCAGACTCCTGAGTGCACCGAGTACACATCAGCGGAGAGCAAGAGATATCAGAGGTGATAGTAGTCAGTGGTTCTAGGCCTCTTTTATAGCCAAGGCATTAAGCTAGTGGTGCTAACGCCAACCAGCTCAGGGCATCAGTTGTTGGCGTTTCTGCCAGCGTGGTAGTCGAGGTTCAAGAGAGACTTGGTAGAGGCCGGTTTTAGAGGTTGCAGCGTCAGCGGTATACTAATTTCACTTGTGAGCATTGGCGCAGAAACGACATGGGTGGAGATTGTTGGTATCGTGGACCCAGGTAATGTTCTCGAATGCGGAGCCTCAGGCGACCATCAGAGAAAGGATTTCCTAAAAGGGCCAAGATATTGTCCTAAAAGGGCAAGAGTTCCTACACCGTTCATAGCAGGCCGAGGTCGAGGCGAGACCTCCGGAGTGCAGAGACAACAGTCAGAGACAGTGGACATGCCTGATACCAGGGGTCCAGCTAGGGTTTATGCCATGCGAGCCAGAGAAGATGAGGAAGCTCCAGATGTCATAGTTGGTGAGTTTTCGTTATGTGATCATGGAGTTTATGCATTAATTGATCCTGTCTCATCTCATTCATATATTAGTGTGCCTACACCCTGGGTTAAAGGGTTAGCGGTTGCACATGTGGGTCAGGGTACAGGGTATGTTGGTTACCAATCCATTAGGAGATGTAGTAACAACTCATACAGTGATCAAAGACTGTCCAATTGTTATTCATGGAAAGGAATTTCCAAGAGATCTTATGGAGTTGCCATTTAGAGAATTTGATGTTATTTTGGGTATGGATTGGCTATCTAGACATAATGCTCTAGTTGATTGTACAAAGAAAAGGGTGACATTATATACACCAGCAGGGGAAGAGATTACAGTAGTTGGGAAGCGGCGAGATTTTTTGAGTAATGTGATATCAGCCATAATAGCAAAGAGATTAATTCAGAAGGGTTGTGAAGCATACTTGGTATGTGCATTACACGCAGAGAAAGAAAAGTCGAAAGTGGAAGACATACCAACAGTGTGGTTGCAGACATACAACAGATGTAGTGATATTTCCAGACGTATTTTCCAGATGGAGTTACCAGGGTTACACCAAGGAGGGAAGTGGGCAGGTTACCATAGAGTTTTCCTGGAGCCAGCACCAAGTATCAATTGCACCTTACAGAATGGCACCAGCAGAGTTAAAAAGAGTAAAGATTTAGCATGCAGGAGTTATATGCGATAAAGGCTTTATCGACCCAGTGTATCACCTTGGGGCACCGGTATTATTTGTTAAGGAAGACAAGATGCGACTCATTCAGATTGTGCATTGATTACAGACAGCTAGACAGTTGAATAAGCTGACAATCAAGAATAAGTATCCATTGCCTCGAATTGATGATTTGTTTGATCAGTTAAAAGGTGCAGGTATGTTCTCTAAGATCGACCTCAGGTCGGGATATCATCAGTTGCGTATAAAGGAAGAAGACATCGCTAAGACTGCATTCAGGACCCGATATGGTCATTATGAATTTGTAGTAATGCCATTCGGTCTCACAAATGCACCGGCGGTTTTCATGGATCTCATGAACCGCGTGTTCATTCATACCTGGATCAGTTCGTAGTGGTGTTTATAGATGACATTTTGGTTTACTCAAGAGACAAAGTTGAACATGATAAACATTTGCGGATTGTACTTCAGACATTGAGAGATAAACAGCTATATGCCAACTCAGTAAGTGTGAGTTTTGGCTAGAAGAAGTTTCTTTCTTAGGACATGTGGTATCATCAGAGGGTATCAGAGTGGATCCGAAGAAGATTGCATCAGAGGGTATCAGAGTGATCCAAAGGAAGATCATGAAGCTATTTGTTGATTGGAGGACCACCCAGGAATTTCACAGAAAGATTCCGAAGTTTTCTGGGTTTAAGCCGGTTATTACAGAAGGTTTGTCAAGGGATTCTCCATCATTGCATCACCTTTAAACCAGACTGTTGAATAAAGAGGTTGTATTCCACTGGAGGATAATAGATGTCCAGCAGAGTTTTGGACACTTTTGAAGAGAACGTGACTGAGCACCAGTATTAACCTTCAGCCAGTGTCAGGTAAAGACTTTGAGATTTTACAGGTTGCCTCTCAATACTGGGTTCAGGATGTGTGCTCATTTGCAAGATAGGGAAAGTAGTGGCTTTATGTATTCCAGAACAATTGGAAAGCCACATTGAAATTGAATTATCCGACCCTGATTTTTAGTAACCAGCAGCCATTGTCTAGCATTTAAAGTTATGTCAAAGTATGGCGGCATTATCTGTATGGTGAAAAGTGTTACATTTATACAGATCATCAGAGTTTAAAGTACTTACCAACACAGAAGGACTTGAATTCAGGACAACGGAAGTGGATGCAGATTCTGGCTAATTATGATTATGTCATTAATTATCATCCGGGCAAAGCTAATGTGGTAGCGGATGCCCTTAGTCGGAAATCCTTGTATGCTTTGAGCTTCATGAGAATTAGTATGGAGTTACAACAGCAAGGAGCTATTCTAGCACAGATGCAAGTACAACCATCTTGGGTTCAGGAAGTTGCAGAAGCACAGAGCACAGAAAAAGTGCACAAAATAGCACTATGGTTGTTAAAATACAGGAAGACCTGGGTGGGAAATTTAGATTGGAATACCAATGGCAATACTTGTTCTTATGAAGATAGAGTTATTGTCCCAAGCAGGGGGAGATCAGACAAAGGATTCTTGCATGAAGCTCATAACAGGGATCATATTTACCATGCATCAGGTAGTTACCAAGATTTATTCAAGATTTTTGAAAGAAGTACCATTGTGGCCGGGCATTGAATGAGAGACATCCGGAGTGTTTGTTGTAACAAGATGTTTAAACATTGTCAACAAGTAAAAAGCAGAATCATTCAACTTGCCATCCACGGGTTTACTCCATCCATAACAGTGACCAACATGGAAATGGGATCGATCACGATGGAACTTTGTTACTGGCTTTACCTCAGACAACAGCGGAGCATGGATGCGAGTATGGGTAATTGTGGACAGATTAAACCAAGTCAGGCTCACTTCCTCCAGGTCAGGACGTCAAGTCTGCTCATTTCCTACCAGTTAAGACGGACTATTCTCTGGACAAGTTAGCAGAAATTTATCTTCGTGAGATAGTTCGACTACATGGAGTTCCATCATCCATTATCTCTGATCGTGATCCAAGGTTTACATCGAAGTTCTGGGGTAAACTGCAGGAGGCATTAGGAACGAAACTGCATTTCAGCACTGCATTTCATCCGCAAACAGATGGGCAATCAGAGAGAGTGATTCAAATCCTGGAAGACATGTTGAGATAATGTGTTATTGAATTTGAAGGCAGTTGGGACAGATATGTATCTCTCATGGAATTCGCTTATAACAACAGTTACCAATCAAGCATCAAGATGGCACCATATTGTTGGTAGAACGATGCAGGGAACCTGTATGTTGGGACAGAACTTAGTGAGAAGAAGATTTTGGGGTCCAGATTTGTTAAGAGACACAGAAGAGAAGTGGGACATCATAAGAAAATCGGCTGGAAAGAAAGCAAGTAAGACGGCTGAAGGAAGCAAGTGATCGACAGAAATCCTATGCGGATTTAAAGAGAAAAGACATTGAGTATTCAGTTGGGGATAAAGTATTTTTGAAGGCTTCACCATGGAAGAAGATCCTAAGGTTTGGACAAAAGGGTAAGCTAAGCCCTAGGTTCATTGGTCCATACGAGATTGTTGAACGCGTAGGACCATTAGCCTATCGCCTAGCATTACCTCCAACTTTAGATCGATTCATAATGTCTTTCATGTATCAATGTTAAGGAGATACAGATCAGATCCCTCACATGTATTATCAGCGGAAGAGATTGATATTCAGCCAGATCTCACTTATACTTATTGAAGAAGAGCACCAGTTCAGAATTCTTAAGCCAGAGAAACTAAGAATTTGCGGGAATTAAGGAAAATAGGCATTTGGTGAAAGTCTTTGGAGGGAATCATTAAGGACAGAAGAAGCAACTTGGGAGCAGAAAGAACCATGCGACAACAACGTATCCGCATTTGTTTCACAACAGGTAAAACTTCGGGACGACAGTTTATTAGGAGGGGAGAACATGTAACATCCTTTAGTGGAGTTGAGTTGAGTTGGGGTTGAACCAAACCTGGTTGGCGGTTGAAAGAGATTTAGAAGCTGGACAGAAAGAGATTAGAAGTGGACTTATTTGCAAATAAAGGTTAGGACTTGTTTGCATTAAAATATACAGCTTGGGTATTAAGTTGTAGCCTTTGTACACTTGAGGTGCCAATTAGAGAGGTTATACAGCCAAGTCATTTCATCTAGAGACTACCCGTTCTTATCAACTCACTTTCCCATTTTCACGTTTCTCCTTCTCTTCTTACTTGTCCCGCCCATTTTCTTTCAATTGTCAACATAGTGAAGCATTAAGTCAACTTCAAGTAAGTAAAATTCCTTGAAGTGTGATGTTATTTCCTATTTCATTTAGTGATATTGGAGATGAGTTATGAGAATTCTTGTGTATAGGAGAAGAAAGTAGATGGTTATTGCGATTTTTGTGATATAGGAGAAGAATGTTCAAAAGTGGTGCAGAAAAGAGAAGCTGAAACAGAGTTCAGTTTTGACGTCAAGGTTGATATCTCATGTTGTTTACTTAGTGTTTCTTTGCATGTAATTGTCGTTGGTGTGTTGCTAGGTGAGATGTGATATTGTTGCTTATTGCTCTGAGTGAGAAGACTTTGGATATTTGATGTTTGAAAACAGGGTTGACTGAAATATATTTGATGGAAACAGGTTTGCTGGAAATTTTACCAGCAACCTTCATCTTGATTTTTGGGAACCCATTTAATGATTTGGAAATTAGGAATTGTTTCATAGAAGAGTCTATTTGGTTCCTTTCTGTGTTACGCTTGACACGCTGTTATGAATCACCTCAATTTGGAGTTAGCTTATTGAGAGTTATGGCCAAAAGAATACAAGACTGCACAGAATCACGTCGCAGCGCTCGCGCCCCCTCCCGCCGCCATGCTTGGAAGCACGGTCGCGCCTGCGGACTTCCCACTTGCAGCGCTCGCGGACTTTGAGATCAGGTAAGACTCTCTCTCTGACTCTCAATTGCACAACTCGCGCTTGCGAGGATCACATGCGCGGTCGCGACTTTGGCCAGAAGCTCTCTGACTCTCAGTGTGCGCATCTCGCGCTTGTGTGATTCGCGACTTGTGTTGCGCGGTCGCGACTTCAGCCAGAAACACACTGACTCTCAGGATGCACAAGTCGCGCTCGGGACTTTCACATACGCGGTCGCGACTTGAGCCAGAAACCCTCTAACTCTCAGTCGCGATTCTCACGCTCGCGATGTTGCAAGGCGCGCTCGCGACTTATGCTGTGACACTCTTTTGCCTTTCATTTGCTATGTAATTACATTCCTTTGCTCAACATGCATTACTTCCTTTGTTCAACAGCATGCATCCAATCATTCTTACACAAAAATACAACATAAGAACATGGATTAAAAAAAATACAAGGCATTCATATGATGTTGAAATCCAATCAACATGAGATGATCTATGAAGTTATGCAACCTTTATGTTTATTGGATTTATATTAAATTCGACATGTACATAATTTTAAGCTCCCCCATATGAGGTTAGGTAGAAACCATTGTTTAGATAAGGGCTTATGGCGTGACATAGAATTAGCAGATTCTAGCCCCCATATACAGTTTGGAACTCCTGGCTACAGGCCGTTGAGTGGATATGATTTACAGGCCATAGCAGCAAGCATACAGTTTCATACAGTATTATTACATTATCACTCGCGTTTCACTTATAACGCTTATTGGAGCCATACCGATTATCTTGACATTTAACATTTCATGAATCATACAGTATCACAATATATAGGAAAGAAAGATCATATTCAAGGTAAAAATGGACATATCATAATTACGGGTGATTTGTCTTTTGTGCCATATTTGTGTTTACGATTATATGTACTTACATAATTCTTTCTGCATATATGTGTGCTTAATTATGTCTTTCTATATTGAGATATCCACTGGGCTTGTATAGCTCAGCGAGTTACATGTTTAACTCGCAGGTTTTTTTTTGAGACTGGTCTAGAGAGCGTCAGCTTACAACTGCAGCAGTTCATCTGTTGAAGACACAGTCTTCAGGGTAGCTACTCATTTTGATGTGTATCTTTTTATTTTCCTTTCATGGCATGTACAGGGCACACAGTTGGGCCCATTTCATTTTGTAAACTAGTATCATGTTATGTATATATTCATTACATTATTAATGTAAACAACTTTTCAACGCATTCGGCTATACTGTATAATAACTAGTCATACTATTATGACGGAGTCAGGCATGTCGAATTTAGATTCATTACATTATTAATGTAAACAACTTCTGTATAATAAACTAGTCAGTAACTATTATGACATCAGCATGTCAGAACATTTAGTCAACCAGTTTGTAAAGTCTCGACTCGGTTCATTCGGGTTATCGGGTGGACCGGGAAGGGGTGTTACAGATTGGTATGATGTAGGCTTTTTGAACCATGAGAAGGATTTGGTGTGGTTTGTATAGTAGAGAGGTTATTGGCGCTGCGTTTTGGTTGAGCACCCAAAAGTCCAGCAACTTGTTGAACAAGTATAGGAGGTAATGGAATTGCAGTTGGCTGAGGTGGTGCAGGTTCTCTCATGCCAGTATCATCTAGTTTCTGGTAGGGGAACACCTGCTCAAAAAATAAAACATGCCGTGAGATAAAAATACGGTTAATGGAAAGCTCAAGACAAGTATAACCTTTGTGAATTTTGCTATACCCCAAAAAGACACAACGAGAGGATTTAGGTGCCAATTTATGTGGTGAATATGGTTTAAGCCAAGGATAACATAATGAACCAAAAACTCGTAATTCATCATAATTGGGTTTCACCGAAAATAAAAGCTCATAAGGTATTTGATTATGAATGTTCTGTGAAGGCAAGCGGTTAATGGTATATGCAGCAGTGTCAAAAGCATAAGTCCAATATGAATATGGAACTGAAGCATGGTGTAATAAAGCACAACCCAATTTCGACAATATGTCTATGTTTTTGCTCGGCAAAACCATTTTGTTCAGGTTTGTGTGGGCATGAAACACGTTGAGTAATCCCATGCTCCTTGAGATATGTGGTTAAAGATCGAAACTCACCCCTCCAATCAGACTGAAAGCTTTTTATTGGAAGACCAAAATATATCTCAACTAATTTGCAAAATTGTTCAAATACTTGAAAAACATTAGATTTTTGCTTTAGAAAATACAACCAACAGTATTTACTAAAGTGATCATAGAAAATGACATAATATCGAAAACCATCAACAGAAACAACAGGCGAAGGCCCCTAAACATCGAAACAAATTAACTCGAGAGGTTTCTTTGTATGATAAACAGAATCAGGAAAAGGAAGTTTATGAGACTTGCTCACATTACAAGTATGACAAAAATCAAACTACTTATGAGAATCAACAGAAATTTTATTAGTCTTAAGAACATGCCTCACAATACGAATATTTGCATGACCCACATTCTCATGCCACAATGACACAATTGCAGTAAATGCTTTAGGTGAAAGTGAGCGAACATATTGCATAGGAAAAAGATAGAGTCTATCCTTACTCGGGCCTTGGAAGAGCACCTGCCTCGTGGGGATATCCTTCACAAAATAAGAGTTAGGAAAGAATTCAATAGACGCATTATTTTGTGAAGTAAAAGCAGAAACAGATAGTAAGTTAGTAGTGACATGTGGTGAATAATGAACATCATTGAAAACAAAAGAACGACCATTAACATGAGAAATAGTGGAACCACGAGAAAGAAAAGAACGACCATTAAATGAGAAATAGTGGAAACCACGGAAAGAATCAGTAAGTTAGTAGTGACATGTGGTGAATAATGAACATCATTGAAAACAAAAGAACGACCATTAACATGAGAAATAGTGGAACCACGAGAAAGAATCGGAAGATTTTTACCATCTACAATTGTTAGCGCAGTATAATCATGCACAGGCATTGGCCGAGCAATATTCTCCTGATTAGCAACTAGATGATAATTGGCACTAGAATCCACTGTCCAGTTTTGGTTTGGTTTAGGTTCAGCTTTGGCAACATTAGCTTGAGGTGAGGGTCGAGGTGAGGGGCACTGCCTTGCAAGATGGCCACTACCATTACAATTAAAACATACAAGACCACCGTTTGAATTTTGACCAGAAGATTGACCATATGCACTGCGGCCAGAATAAGAATTTCCATAAGATGGACCATAGGATTGACCATATGTACTTCGGCTAGAATAAGAATTTCCATAACCACGTCCTTGCCCACCACGACTATTTCGACCTCCACGTCCATAATTACCTCGTCCACCACGGTTTGTATTGCTCTAATGAGCAGTCGGCGAAACGGTAGAAGTAATCTGGATGGAATCAAACTTGAGTTGAATTTCTTCAGTTAAAAGAAGAGCATATAGTCCATCAAAGCTAATTGGAGAATTGCGTGCTTCTATAGCTCGTTTAAAGGGACAATATTCAAGACCAAGTCCCTCAAGTACATCACAAACTAAAGCCTCTTTAGGAATGGAAATGTCTAACGCACCAAGCTGATCATTCAAAGAACGAGCTTTACGCATATAATCATTAATAGTGTCATTCCCACGTGATAGATGTTTCAATTGCTTTCGAAGTTGCTGAACTTGTGACCTAGCACCAGTAGAATAAATCACAACCAACTTGTCCCATGCATCTTTGGCTGTTTTGCATCGTATAATTTGATGCATAATTGACTCTGAAACAGAGCAGTTAATCCAACTCCTAACAATCTGATCTTGAGCAAACCAATCAAGAAACGCTGGATTAGAATCACCATTGGGCAAATTCTGAGGCGAAGCAACGATAGAACCGTCAACATAGCCAAACAAGCGATAACCATGGAGCAAAGGCAGAATCTGAGCCTCCCATAGCAAATAATTGGCTGAGGTAAGCTTGATTGATAGAAACTGTGTAACATTTGGTATTTGAATAGAAGGAAAGGGGGAAGAAGAAGAACTTGATGCAATAACAGAAATTAAAGATTGTTCCGTGGCCATTTATTTTCGTGAAATACAGAAAAACATGAGAAAAAACAAAGACAGAATAACGAAAGAAAGAAAAGAGACCAGATGCCGTAGGGCTCTGATGCCATAAAGCTGTTTAATAACTTTTGGAATTCAACTTGTATTATTTCTGTGTTTCGGTGCTGTATTTATTTACAAGAGTTTGTAGTTATACAAACTTATCTTAGGATACGGTTAGTTACAATAATATAAAATATATAGCTGGTATCCTTATCATTTTCTAATAGATCCAACTATTCACCGTCCTTTAAATAAATGATTTTCAAGTCAACGAAAATGTCTAATAGCTTGCATATTAATTGTAGGCAATGTCGTAAGGTGCATGCAAGGAGGCAGCGGGTAGGTACCAAACTTAGGGAAAAATTTTCAAAAATTTAGGGAGGCCAAAATAAAAAATTAAAAAAATTTGTAAACGCGAAAATTAAAAAGAAAAATTTTGAAAAAAATTGGACTTAATAAAAAGATTTTATGTTGAAATGGTTTGAGTTTGGAATATAAAAAATATCTACTAAAATGTAGTTAGAAAACACTCCAAACAATTTTTTTAAGGAAATCATTATTTTCTTGAAATAATTTATTTATTTTAAAAAAAATGGGGATAAATATGCAATTTTCTAAGGATACCATATTGCTTTTTCCTCAATTTTCAATATTTATTTATTCAAATTCTTTATTAATTCATGGGAGAATTACTATTTAGTCCCTAAAGTTTGATCTCAATTACTATTTGACCCATGTATTTTAACTAAACAACTTAATCACTCCTAATTTTTGAATCTATTAAACTATTTAGTCCTTTCGTATTTTCACCATGAAATAAAAGGCTAAACATACGAGGAACCAAACAATAACTTTATATTAAATTGTAAATGATGAAATAATCAAATATTAGAACTAAACAATTTAAAAAAATGCTAAAGGCACTAACACTATAATTATTTAGTCAAAATATAAAGACTAAATAATAATTATAGTCAAACTTTAAAGACTCGGAGTAATTTATTATTAATTCCTTCACTTTAGTCTCTTAAATTTGATCAAAATTACAATTTTATTCCTCTAATTTAATAAATTGACTTATTAGTCCTTAAAATTTAGGCCACTTCCGGTCCAAAAACTGCAATTTTAGTTAAATACTTTATCATATTTTACTATTTAATCCCTTAAATATATTATAATACTACTATTTAGTTCATTACCTTTATAATATTAAATTTATAATGGTGGTGGAGTTCGACATTGCATGCACCGGCAAGAAAATATAATTGTTGAAAATTTTAAGTAAAAAAATCTGAGATCTGCCTATCAACAACAGGAGATTAGAGTAAACCAAAACAATTACATATATAACAATAATAAGTACCTGAAGATTATCCCAGATGTGTTTGCTCTTCGAAAAGCACTTGTTGCAGAGAAGCGCTTCCACTTCTCCCTCAAAAGCACTTCTTGCAGGGGAAGTGCTTTTTCTCTCCCTATATCTGTCTATGGCTCTTTCTTACTTGTCTATGCTGTGGGCATGTGTAATCTGCTTTGCACGAAGCCCATATTTAAAGCACTCGAAACGTGATTCTCAACAAGTACGCATAGACATGACTTCTTGCAGTCGATGATGATACGTGTTAACGTGATATTAAATTTATTGACACATCAACACTGTTGCATTGTATTACCATTTTGATTTTTTTTTTTTTAACTTAAAGGAGTGTTTGTAATTTCGTGTGGCTGTTAATATGGGGCCCACTCTGCCCTTTCCTCCAACTTCAGCATTTATTTTTCTATAAAAAGGAAAAAACGGTAGAATTGATTTTGGAGTGTTTGGACATTAAAGAGTGCCTGCGGTAATACTAGCTTTTAGCTGTTAGATTATTAACTGTTCCGTGATTATACAGTGATTTAAAATAAAAGTGTTAAGTAAAAATAAATATTTAATTAATTATTAAAATTAAAATGATAAAAAAAATTTAAAATATTAACTTAAAATTTTAAATTATGGGCATAGAACTAAAATGGACTATTTGCTAAAAAATAAGAGATATATATATAAAACAAGTATTTTTTTTCCACTTTTTTTAAACAAAGTGTTTTTTTTTAATTATTATCATATTTTTTATTTTTATGTCAATTTTTTTCTATAATAAAAGATTATTTCTTATAAAATTAAAATGAAAAGACAAGAATTTTTTTTTAATGTTATTTAATTTTGACAACATGCTCTTATCTTTATTTTAAAATAATAAAAATAAAATAATTAAATAATTAAAATGATACAGATTCCTTTAAGATTTGAGAAAGACAAATTAAATAAATAACAAGAGTATCAAATTCAAATGAGTGTTACTACAAATAGAATTGTAAGTTTTAAGAATAGGGAAAAACAAAACAAATGGATCAAAATGTCAAAAAAATAAAATTTAAAATGGTAAATGTTAAGGATTTAACGTTTGATGAAACGCTTCCTAACCTCTAATAGCTATTACAAATATTAAGTTATTGAACAATCTAATTGATAAATCTCTCTAAAATGCTGTTGTCCAACATACTCTCTCTCTCTCTCTCTCTCTCTCTCTCTCTCTAAAATCTCTCGTAAATGCTGATTGTTCCATCTTTACTTCTCTTCTCTTCTCGTCTCTCTTCTCTGGTCTCTCTCTCTCTCATCTCTCTCTTCTCTCTCTCTCTTCTCTCTTCTCTATATATATATATTTAATATATATATATATAATATATATATATATTATTTTATATACTAAACGAAAATTGAAATCAATGCTCATAGGAACAGTATATATACTAAAACGAAAAATTGAAATCAATGCTCATAGGAACAGTAATTTTCGCTAAAAATACCCGGACTTTGTTATATGAGTGATGGTTTTCATAAGAAACCTGATTTTTTTTTCCCATAATGATCAAAATGCCCTAAATTTATTATAGAAATTATGGTTTTCTGAGTTAGAAAATAGCCAGTTGCTAAGGGTAAAAGAAATCCTTTCAAATTAAAAAATATTACACACACAACACAATAAAATTAAAATCTCTTAGTTTGTAAAATTATATATATAGTCTAGAACAAAACCAAAGACACTGTTCGTAGGAACAATGATTTTGGCTTCCTATAATGCCTAAAATACCAAGACTTTGTTATATAAGTGATAGTTTTCTATGCATCTGACACAAATAGCCAAGTTGTCCAGAATAAAAAAGTCCTTTCAAGCTCAAAATTGTTATAAAAAACACGAGTTCGATTTTTCTCTAATGATCAGAACGACTTCACTTTGTTATAGAAATTATGATTTTCTGAGTGAGACAAAAACAGGCAGCTGGCAATGGTGAAAAAGTCTTTTCAAGCTAAAAAGTATTACTCACACAACATAATAGTAAAAACGTCCTTTAAAAAATAAAATCTCTTAGTTTGAACTTTTTTCGTATAGTATGTATACTCTAAAATTATATAAATAGTCTAGAACGAAACCAAAGACACTGTTCATAGGATAGTAATTTTGGCTTCCTATAGCGACTATAATACCCGGGCTTTGTCATATAACTAATAGTTTTCTATGCGTCTGACAAAAATAGCTATAGATGGATCTAGTCTGATTACGTGTAAGTGGGAGATATTGAAATTAATGGATGGGTATGAATACGCTGATGACTAGTATTTTAACTCACGTCCATTAATAATAATCAATGTGTTTAATTATTAATAATATTTAAATAAGTTTAAATACTATCCTAATTGGTTACAGGAAGGGAGTTTAAGTCGTAGTAGAATTACACTAACTGGTAGTAATCCAACTAAAACAAAAAGGTAGGAGAACACCTTCTCTACCATACTTTTTGCACATAAAAAAAATCTCTCTCGCTATGATAAGGCTTTTAGACTATAGATAAGGGGAGCAAGTTATTCGTAATTGCTTTTACCATCAGTAAACTGGTAACATAATGTTAGAGGTTTTTATCCGCTGCGCTATCAAAGATAGGTATTCGACCAAGCCACTTTTCCATATTATGTATCAGTATATGATCATGTGACTCTAATAGATTCCATTGAGAATTAGTTCAATAATGATAGAAGTTTAAATCTTCTAATAAATTAAATTTAGAGTCACTATGAGTTTGTGGTCACATTATGATCTAGAGCTTCACCAAATGGATGTAAAGACTGTCTTTCTTAATGGTGACTTAGAGGAGGATGTCATGGTCAGCCCACCTTGGTATAAAGACTGTCTTTCTTAATGGTGCTTAGAGTGAGATGATGTCAATGGTCAGCCACCTGGTAGGTATTGTTCCGCTTTGGGGCCCGCAGCCCGCACAGTTATGTCCCTACCAGAGGGTGCTTATGTTAAGAAGGGCGGAGTAGGCCATCCGGTGGTGATGCTGGTGGGATTTTAGGTCTTGATGCCAGAGCCGCCTTCAGCTGGAGGGCAGTAGCATGTCAATGGTCAGTCCCACCTCTGGTAGGTATTGTCCGCTTTGGGACCACGCAGGCCGCACGGTTTGTCCTTGGCCAGGCTTTTTCATCCACCCCCAAACGGCGCCTTACCAGGTTAAGCTACCACCCCTTCTAGTGTACTGATCGGTGAACCTTGTGCGTTAGTCCTGATGTTGGGAGTTTGGCCGTAAGGTGAGTTGGCACTGCCTCTCTCGCCACCGCTCACCCCCCCCTTAGGACTCAAGCGCCCATTTGAGGTTTGCCCCCTAGTCACGACTTCCGAGAACAGGTATACGGCAATATCGCACGATCGGCCGCGTGAGCCTCACTAAAAGTTTCTACTCGCACTCAGTGACAATAAGGGGTAGGATAGCTTCAATCTCCATAGGATAGGCGTCCTTGTGTTGACAAAGGACCTGCAGCCCCAAGGGACAAAAACCTGGCTGTGTGACCTGCGTGCTGGCCAAAGCGGACATACCTTACCATATAGAGTGGGACTAGACAATGATCAGACGATCACGACGTATATTACGCTGACCAACCAGAGGGATTCGTTAGAGCACACACGTAATAGGAAAAAATAATCATGTCGTGTAAGTAAAACATCCTATTCACTCGCGCTTGATCAAGCAAGGCATATGTCGTCCACAGGTACTTTTTCTCAAGTCAGATATCCACATCACTTCTATGATTATAAAAGAAAACAGGCTGAGATCGGTATTTATATGGAAGTGTCAAGTAGGAGCACACGAAACTTCACCTCTCCACTGTTAGTACCTATATAGTTAATGAATTCTTCTTCCTATATGTTGATGACATTCTTCTTGCTGCGAATAATGTGGGATTGTTACATGTTGTAAAGGGTTTTCTTTCTAAGAACTTTGAAATGAAAGATATGGGTGAGGCATCCTATGTGATAGGAATAGAAATATTCCATAATAGATCACTAGGATTATTAGGATTGTCTCAAAGAGCTTACATTGACAAGGTATTAAAGAGATTCAGAATGGAAAAATGCTCTGCAAGAATAGTTCCAATTTAGAAAGGAGATAGGTTCAGCGAAATGCAATGTCCTCAGAATGATTTGGAACGTAAAGAGATGGAGTCTATTCCCTATGCGTCAATAGCTGGGAGCTTAATGTATGTTCAAACATGTACTCGACCGGATATTAGTTTCACCGTCGGAATGTTAAGGCGATATCAAAGTAATTTCGGGATGGACCATTGGAAAGCTGCAAAGAAAATACTTAGATATTTACAAGGCACTAAGGATCATATACTCACTTACAGAAAGTCTACCCATCTTGAAGTGGTGGGATACTCAGATTCAAACTATGCCAGTTGTGTAGATTCGAGAAAATCTACATTTGGCTACTTGTTTTTCTTGGCTAAAAGAGCAGTTTCATGGAAAAGTAGAAAGCAATCTGTCATTGCTACTTCCACAATAGAGGCTGAATTTGTGGCATGCTTTGAGGCCACTGTTCACGCATTGCGTTGCAAAACTTTGTCTCAAGTTTAGGCATTGTCGACAGTATAGCTAGACTATTGAGAATTTACTGTGATAATTCTACAGCTGTTCCTCTAAGAACGATAGGTATTCTAAGGGTGCAAAGCACATGGATTTAAAGTACCTATCAGTGAAAGAAGAAGTGAAAAAACTCAAGGTGTCAACTGAGCATATCGATAATGATCTGATGATAGCAGATCCGCTAACTAAAGGCTAACCGCCCAAAATCTTCACTGGCCATGTTAATAGGATGGGCATTATAGATAAGTCCTTGTTAGCATGATGTTCAAACTTGTATATATAGATAAGTCCTTGCTTAGCATGATGTTTCAAACTTGTATATATATATTATATAATATAGTATACTATATATATTACTTACTAATGGTTATTTTGCTCATATTAATTGTGAAGATGGGATATATATATATATATATATATATTCACTTACATATGGTTATTTTGCTCATATTATTGTGACAGATGGGAATTCAATTAAAGATGTGTTTTTGCTTGTTTATGTGTTATCCACATTATAGATGTATACAATAATAATTTGAGTGAGATAACAATAATATTGATTGTAACAATGTATTGTTCGTTGAATCGTTTCTTGATTAAAGTTATTATGAATTGAGATGGTCTGTGATGTTGGAAGGAATCATGTCGATTAACGACTTGTGACCGCCATAATTTGGTCATTTTAATTCTAATTAAGGTTAACATGATAAATTCAAGAAATTCACATACGCCAAGTGGGAGATTGTTAGATTATTTTAATAATCTATGTGGCCCATGTAATTAAAGGGCTGGTTATAATTAAGGTGGCCCAAGATGATGGTTATTGGACTTAATGGGATGAGGACCAGCTAAAAGATCAAGGAAATCAACAGCGTGGGTTAAGAGAGTGTGACGGGTACCTCAAACACATAACGGTGATAGGTTGTTTGAGAGAACGTGAAAAGAAAACTCTCATTGCTGTTGATGGTTCTCTGACCATTAACAGAGAAATTACGGACAAAAATGCCAGAGTGAAGAAAAATAAATCTACTATTACGGTGAGAATCAAATTGTTGCAACGAGATAATCAATATATATGGATCAAGGTACGCTTCCGCTTATTGTGTATTCTTATTAAACAAATTCTATGAACAATAAGATCTAGGCTATATTAAAGTTTATTCAACAAACACATGCTATTATCATTAAAGGCCTAATGTGTAAATTCACCAGATAAATTCTCAAGATAAATTAACTTAATTGCATAATCAGAAAATTGTATTTTAAATAAATAATCATGCAAACTTCAGGTTGCATGTTGACAATAATCTTTGCAAACTTCAGGGTGCAAGTCAATAATAATAATAATCTTTTGGATGCATCCACAAAGTATCTAAATAATCCACATGATGGAAGAATTGATCAATAATTTTACTTTATATATTCCAGAAAATGCAAGTAGTTCTTTTGAACTCTACTTGGTGAATGCTCAATAATTAATTTGCTTTGAGAACAAACTAAACATGAAAATTCATTATAGATGAAGAAACTTTTGGTTCATCAATAGATATCCATATAAGGATTAAATTTTCTTTTTCGCATCATTATTGATTGGGATGATCCATATAAGGGCTTGGTCTCTCTTTTTGTTACTCTCTCTACTCTGATTGCCTCACTCTCTCCCTCTTTGTTCTTGCATGTGTAGTAAAAAGTGAGTGTCCAACCTCTTCAACTCCTTTCTTTGCTTAGCTCCTATTGGTCCACATCACAGACACCACTTGCACAAGTTGTATTTGAAAAGTTGTTTCCACCACCCAATGAAATGATAAGAAATGGTAAGAGGAGCTGCTCATGAAGTTAGATATAATGTCCCTTCAAAACTGCAATGTTTTTGTCCCAAACGATTTGTCAGAAGATCATTTCACAGGTTGTTTAGCACTTGGTCCACATTGATCAACTCTCCTTCTTTCTTTCTTCTTGGGCTGGTTGGGCATTGAACCTTTGATTCATTTGGCTTTCTAGAGCATTATTTGGACTTCATAAGCAACAAATCTTCGAAGATTTTCTTTGCATTGATTAGGTGCCAAACGGATCATAATTGGTCCGTTTTTGCTTAAAATAGCAAATATTAATCTAGCTCATGTGCAAATCAAATAAAGAGATAAAACCATGCAAAATGGAGTTTATTCTTATTTTAATATTAAAAATAAAATTAAATTTAATTAAAACAAATGATAAAATACATGCGTGTTTTGTTATCACAAATCACCCCGTCACATGCATTTCACATGTCATTTAATACTGAAAATACTCCTTTGCGCTTATTAAGAATCAATTTAATCCCCTTCTCTCTCTCTTCTCTCTCTCTGTCCTCGCCTGTTCCGATCAAAACAATAACCTCAAATCTCTTTCACAGCACTAAGCTCTTCTCAAGTCACCTCTTCTAAAAACCCTTACACCATTTTCATCAATTTAGCCATTTACCTCCATACACCATTCCTAATCACAAAAGTAACTAAATGTATACTTGCAACACCTTACTCACAACCATCGATCAATATGGCCCCAAAGAAAAAAAAAATCAAGAATAAAGGAACCAGGGTCAAGCCAACAACACAATAGATCTGGTAATAGTTGTTACAAGTTAGAAGCTATTTGTGGTATAGGACCAGAGATATGATTTCAATTGAAGCTAGTGACCACTATCCATTCTTTTCTCTCCCTTCCTTGCATAGATAAACACATAGATAGAGAATGACAATTATCATTCTCTCATAAAATGCTTTGTTACTGGGATTTGGTTCGGCATGAAAAATTATCGATTTAGCAGCTCTATTTTCTTTTATGGATTTTTTCATATTAAAACTGAGAGATGAAAATTGGGATGGATTGTTTTGCTTTAAACAACTTGTATATATAGGGAATTTCAAACTGACTCAATTTCTTAATGATTTGAATTTTGGTTGGATAGTGAATCTTGAAAATTAGTCAAAGATTATTTGAATGTTTAGAAAACTTCTGCAATTTATTTTGAAAGAAAATCAATCTTAGGCTATGTTTTATTTGGAAATAGAAGGTAAATAGGTTAAGTAAATCATATGAGGGTAATAGTGTCTTTTTAAGATTAGATGGCATGTGGAATACATGTGACTGGCTAATTTTATGGCTAAATGACACCTCAGATGTGGCAAATGCTGGATCTTGTTTTGATCCCGATGTCAAGTTCGGCCTGCCACAAATGCAAAAAAAACTTGATTGAAAAGTTTTCTAGACATTAGATACTTGATTGAAAAATTTTTCCGTTTAAATACTAAAATAACAAAAATCAAAAAGTTCGGACGCTAATCATACAAAACCCTTTTTTAAAAAAAAAAAAAAAAAAAAAAAAAAAAAAAAACAAAATTGCAGAGATCTATTCGGGTGGGGTGAGAGTTTTCAAGGTTAGCCGTATTTTTCAGTCCTCTTTTTTTTTTTTTTTTTTTTTTTTTTTTTTTTTTTTTCTGGTGGGAATGGGTATTTTCAGTCTCTTAGTTTAGGTCTCGCCATATAATCATTGTATACTTACCCAGATAGTCCGCAGAAAAAAGATTGGCAGATCACAGTCCAAGTAAGCTGTGGTCTATTCCTCCTTAAAAATATAAAAGCCAGAAAAATCAAGTTAAAACAACTACAATAATAATAATTTAATTAGCAAAATAAGAAATTATATATAAAGAATTCTACCTTTCAAATATAAGAGCAAGAGGGATCATAAAAGCCGCACCAAAAATCCAGCAATAAGCAACCAAAATTCTCAAGTTCATGCCATCTTTTGCAGCCAATTTGTAGAAGACATTCAATCCCGCAATTGTAAATTGAATGAAAACCATTATACTAACTGGCTTCAACCCATGCAAAACTTCCTTCATTTGTCGCATTTTCGATTCTATTACCTTATAGTTTTAAATTCCTTTTGAATGGTAAATTTGAAATTGGATTGAAATTTATTATTAAGAGCACAATCAAGAACTTGTTGGTGTAAAGTATTGCCAGAGAAATGAATGAGCAAATATGGAACAAGTAGTCTATAAAAATAAGTACAAGAATCCTAACCTATTCCACAAATCAAGGGAGCAACTATGGAACAAGTCAAATACAACAGTCAAATAACTCGAGCAGCTTTGTATGTGTAAAGATTTATTTAAGATTTTTCCTAAAAACAAAGACAAAAAGGAGGATTCATTAAAGATTGGATAGGATTGGCTAGCAAATTACGTGGCTACTTATAAAGAGACAACTCTTCCATTTACAATCCCTTCTAATATAAATATTTGTCATAATTCAAGCTCGTTTGTGATAGTCATTTATCTTGAGTTTTTTATTCATTATAAACATGAAACAGTTTTTAGTTTTTGATTACTTATTTTTTAAAAATTATTTTTTTAATTTTTTTTTTTTTTTTTGGTTCACGGTGTGAAAATTCTTTTAATTATCAAACTTCTCTCTTATTAAGTCATTACAGATTTTAGTTAATAATAAATTTTCTAAAAATCCAAAATTTCAGACGAAATAATTAAAAATATTTTACAATTTAATTTTAAAATTTCAGTGTTAAAGTAACTATTGATTATTATATTGAATAAAAACATAATACCCAATTATTGTAATGAATAAATAAAACTAAATGACATTAGATTTATACAGATAGAGAAAATAATAATAATAGAGAAAATAATAATAAATATAAAAATAATACTAAATAGAGAAGAGATAAAAAAAAGGCTGAGAATTTGAATAGAGATAAAAATATATGCTTGTATATTTTGGATAAATAAATGATATTAGATTTATATAGATAGAGAAAATAATAGTAATAACAACAACAACAATAATTTTAAGACAATAAATTTTATAAAAATGAAAAAAATGGAAAATATAGAATTAAAAACAGAAAAACACAATTCTATAAACCACTATTTATACTTTCGTAAAATTTATTTTTTGTTTTGAAAAAAGTTTTTTGAAAAGCAAAGAAAAAAACTAAATAAATTTAAACAAACAGGTTTTGTTTATTTTTGAAAGAAAAAAACGAAAAATAAAAAATTAATCGAAAACAAACAACACCTCAGCTTATTTGATATTTCTTTTTTGATATTGGGTGGATGAATTTGAATTATCCTTTCTCTATTAATATACACATCAGTATACAAGTTTTCTATTACAAGCTTTCTACCATAAGTTTTGAAGGATTACTGCATGAAAATTGTAATGCATAAATTCAAAAATCTTAAGATTTATCTTCATCAAGGGGAGTAAATACGCATTGTACTATTTTTCCCTTTAAACAAGATTTTTTTCACTAGATTTTCTTGTAAAAATTTTTAATGAAGCAGTATTTCAACGCATATTTAATAAAAGAATAATGTATTCTTTTCCTTCACTAAGAATTTTTTTCCCACAAGGTTTTTTTTTTTTAATAAAGTTTAACGAGACATATTCTTTGAAGAATGGACATTCAAAAGGGAGTGCTATGAAATAAATAGATGTCTTATATGAGCTAGATTATTGCAAACTTTTATCTTCTTAATTTGTGTAGGATGCTATTAGAGTTCCACTTATGTAACTATATATATATATATGGCTTCTCATCAATAATAAACACACTCTCGTATTGTCCTCATTCTCTCTATTCTCCCTTTACTTCTCTCTCTATTTTTCTATTATTTTATGACACTAGTCTTTTTATAACGTGCGTTGCACATTGATTATATTCGTTATTTGTACTTGTTCAATTTTTTATAACATTTTTTACTTGTTATTTATACTCTTTTTATTTTTAATTTTAAATATTGGTTATAATTGTTTGTCTTATATTATTTAGATTTTTATAATGTTAAAATAAAATTTCATATAAAATTAATGTGAATATAACAATTAATTAATAAAACAGAAGTATGAATATACATACACATTTCAGCTTAATTTATATCATTATTTATCTTATTTTTATCTAAAAATAATTATTAACTATAATATCACCTAATAAATATGTTTCTTAATATATATAAATATATAGATATAACCAATAATATATTACAGTATATTTTTAAAAATTAAAATTTTTTAACTTTCATCATTTATAATATCACCTAATAAATATGGGTCTCATTTTATTTTAACAATAAATTTAAAAGTAAAAATTAAAAAATTTTGGAAAGCTTAATTATTACATTCTATTTTGAAAATTTTGTTATAAAAACTATTCCTTTTTCCTTTTTTTTTTCCATTTCTCTCCTAAATAAAATATTTTAATTATAATTAAAATAGAATCAAATATTTTTAAAAATTAATTTCATAAAATAAAATATTAAAAATTTTCAATATGGTTTCTAAATTATCAATATATATTTATTCAAATGTCTAATTATCATATATATTTATTGAAAATAATATATTCGTATTGTTTTTCTTTTAAAAGAAAATATCATGTATTATATTAAATGTCCATCCACATTACATCTTTGAGAAAATAAATTTATTTTGGTATTAAAAATTCTTAAATTATTTTTTTCAGGGTTTTTCTTATATATTTGAAATATTTACATTATTTTATATAATAATTTAGTTTACACAAATGTTACAGAACAGTTAGGGACATACTCTAATATTGCAATAAAATAAATACTTACATGTGTTATAGAAGTTAAAGTTTAAATAAATACTCCTGAATACCATTAAAGATAATATGATTTTGATTGATTTAGTAATTAATTCATTGTGAAATTTAAAAATAATCGACAGTAATCGATATTTAATTGAATGTAAACTTTTTAAATCAATTAATAAAAAAATTAATTGATTAATAATTTAATAACATAATTATCAATTATTAAGAATTCAAGTTATTTAATCAACTCAAATTATTATCAATTATTCAAAAGGATATTTGGGATTCTTAAAATTTCAATCCCATTACTCCCCTTTCATCCCCACTTTTATATATAATATAGATAAATAGAAGATATATATAGATATAGATTAATTGTTAACTTTTATATTTAAAACTTGATTCGTATGAAAAACAAATTAAAATTGATGGCTAACATCTTCAACTTGCTAAATTTTTCTTGTATTTAAAAAATTTAATAAAATAAACTATTTTGCTGATCAAAACAAAAGGTCATACTCCAAGGAGTCTGCAGTCATTTATGCGTTCTTTCAGTGTTGCTATGAAGATTGTCTTATTAGAGTTTTTTTTTTTTTTTTTTTTTTTTTTTTTTTTTTTTTTTTTGTGTTTCATCCCTTAGTATCATGTTTCCCTATTTTCGAGCTGTTCAAAGTTGAATTAGGTCTAGGGGGAGGTTGTTTCAAGGCAAGGGTCTTGCAATAGGTCGGAATACAAATTTCAATTTAATTTCTTTTTATTTTGTCGTCCGAAATCAAAAATATAACTGGTTGAGGGAGGATAATTTATGTTTAACTTGTGCCTAGAAAAGACAAAATACATATATTAACAATTCACTCATGCTGTCAATTTTCTTTATATAAGTATCGTATTTGTCAAGTATGTGTTATTTATTTATAATGATTGTCATGTATTATAATAGGCTTTCATTGGTGTAGATATCCAAAGTGGGATATATTGCTGAGGAATTAAAAAACATTAATTTTGTGAGATGAAGTATTAAGATAAATATAATATAACACAGTATATGTTTTTTTTGATCGGTCTCTTAAGAATATTTATATATTATTATTGTTTATTGGATATAATAATTATATGGCCTCAATGGAGGGACAAAATATATGCCTCAAGAGGACAAATTATTATTGTGAAGTAAAAAAAATAATAAATAGAGCAACAGATTGTTTCATTTAATATTGGTGAAACTAAACTCTCCATGAAGGATACCAATACAGGAATCACACGTTTAGAAGTCTCAAATGTCTTCCATTTCTTATTCTTCAAAACGTACCGTATCAATTTTGCATTACCACCACATAACTTACTACCCATAAAAACTGCATTACCTGTAAAACAAAAATGTCCTAAAACTATGTGCATTCTCTTTTGTGGGATGGTTATCAGTTTGGTCCAAGACGATGTCGTACCATATTCTTTCATTGCCCAAATATTTAAACAAAATGTCGAATTTCTGCTTATAGTGTAGTAACAAAGGCACCCTTTCATGACACTTAATTCATACTTATTGTTAGGAATCAGCTCTGATACCAGTTGTTGGGCATCAGCTCTGATACCATTCGTTGGGCTCTTTCAACGAATTAATTGAAAATTAACGCAGCGGAAAAATAGAAATGGGACACACAGAAATTTACATGGTTCACCCTCAACTGTTTTAGGGCTACGTCCACAGGACAAATCCCGAATAATTCTTCCATTATTAAAAATAGTAGGTACACAGAGAGTAATACAAAAATAGTGGCACTCAAAGTGTTTCCCAAAAACACTCCATAATAAAATAGTGAAGGTCACACCAGAGAAAGTGAAATAGTATAAATATAGTGGCTACTGCATAGTGTTTGGTTCCGGCGGAAAAACACTTCCATAATAAATGTATTCTCATATTTGGTCCAGATCATCGCTGCTAGTTTGTAAGAAACGCCTTCGCGAAAGACTAGAACCACTCTCCTCTTACTATTTTTTTTCTTCTTCCTGTTTCTTTGCGTGCGTGTGTGTTTTTTCAACTGAGGAAAAGTCCTCTCCTATTTATAGGCAGAGGAAAATGTGAGTAGCCGTGTGTGAGTTACACACGGCGTCTTCATTTAGGTTGGTTGCCAACTTTCTGCTTAGGACCTTCTATCCAACACTTTTATTAAAATAACACGGATTTTTTGCCTTTTTTTTTTCTTTTGGGGTAAACCTGTGTGGGTCCCATCTTGATGTGGGCCAATAACACGCAACACCAAAATCTCCCCCTGCACTACTCAAGTGGGGACGTTAGCCTCATCATCCCTACAGTTAATTTAATCTAAATTAGATCTGCCCCACCATAGCTTGTACCTTGCCGCTACTAACTCTTTGTACGCAGACACGCCTAGCCCTGACTTGCCTCCTTTTTAATCAGTTGAAAACCCTGAATTCCGACCATCAGGAGGGCAGCCACTGCCAGATCTTTTTTTCCGGTCTGGTCTCCTTGTTTATTACCACGTTAGTAATTTTTGATCTTGCTCATCAGACTAATTCTGCTCCGTGGGACACTGTGATTGATTATCTGATCCTTTTGGATCACTTGCAGTCCAAGGTAGTTCCCTTTTTTCGGATAATCTATTAGATACTGTCCAACTATCTGTGGTACCGTCTCGGGTCTTTAACAGACTGCTGCGGGGAGGCACGCGCCCGACTTGCCTCTGTATCGGCAGATAGACTTCGTTACTACTCCATATGGTCACCACTGCAGATCTTTTTGCGCGGCTCGGTGAGGCTACCAACCAATTGAACCCTTTTGGTGAGCTTCCATCGTGACCATTTTCTGAGCGTGCTACAGAAAACCTTCACATCAAATCTACCCCAACCCGACGATTTGGACAGCAGCTCGAAAGAAAACATTCCATCCACTCAGTCTGTGTCTTCCGTTTTTTAGGTGTCAACTAAACAGGGTCTAACAGATGCATTCTGAATTACCATATAAGGGCGGGGACAGATCTCTCATCTTCTCCATACTGTGTGTACCATTAATCGCGCGCCATTTAATTCTAGACTGATCATCTTTGGGCTTTGTGCGTAATTCCCGCCATTTAGACTGATCATTTTGCTTGTCCATTTTGATTTGCGCAAAAAATCATCACTAACATAAACCGTATACGTGAACAGTAGTATACGTAAATAGTGACCATGAATAGTAATAGTATACTAGTAACTGTATGTATGAATAGTAACTGTGGAATAGTACTATGCATGAATAGTGCTGGGCATACTTGAAACGAACTCAGCAATGCCAATAGTACTGTTCACCATCAACTTTGACTTACTATTTTACTATTCATCACTAAGTCGATTCTGCAATGTCTTTCCGAGCGGACAGCACCAATGGACTCGTCGTAATTTTCTCTTCATCCTGGTATATTTATTTTCAAAATATATCCAAAATATATCCATGAATCCGGTACCGCCGTCCGCTATCTGAAACCGGCTAGATATACCCAAACCTCTTCGGCTCTGATAACACTTTGTTAGGAATCAGCTTCTGATAACCAGATGTTGGCATCCAGCTCTGATACACTCGTTGGGACCCTTTCAACGAATTAAGAGAAAATTAACGCAGGGAAAAAAGAAATGGGGACCAACATAGAAATTTTACGTGTTCACCCTCAACTGGTTTTAGGGCTACGTTCACGGGTAAACTCCGAATAATTCTTCCACTATTAAAAAATAGTAGGTACCGAGAGTAATACAAAAATAGTAGCACTCAAAAGTGTTTCCCAAAAACCACTCCAATAATAATTTCCATCACTATTTTTTCTCTCCACTAGTTTTAAGGAAAACCCTTCCCCCTTCCTAAAACTAGACACACTCTCTCTATATTTTTTTCTTCTTCGTCTTTCTGCTGTGTGTGTTTTTCAACTGAGGAAAATCCTCTCTTATTTATAGGAGAGGAAATTTGAGAGCCGCGTGTGAGTTACACACGGCTCTTCATTTAGGTTGGTTGCCAACCTTCTGCTAACCTTCTGCCAACCTTTTTAAATAACACGTTTTTTCCCTTTTTTTTCTTTTCTTTTCAAACTGTGTGGGTCCCACTTGAGTGGACACCACCACAACACTTATTCCCACGAACACCTATTGTCTTTAGGAAGTTTCAGCTGTACTATTTTCTCATCTGCCAAGTTAAAGCAACAATAATCTTGCCGGAATTTGCAAAATCTGCCACCCAGCCGGAATTTGCTAATTCTGCCATCCAATGAAGAGCTCCATGCAGAAATGTCCCTGCCTGACCATAACTAATATTGAAATTCAAATTTCATGCTTTCGCATAGAATTCGATTTCAATGAAAGAACAATGAGTGCATTTTACTTTATCAAGTGGTTTTTGCTAATCCCACATTGTACCACCTTATAATCATCAGTAACGGAGTCATAACCTAAACCATAAGACACATAATCACCACTTTCAGGCATCGGAAATATTCGATATTCTCTAATCAAAGGATTCCATACGATAATAGAATAATAGTTAGAGTCAAAATCAGCGCTTGAGACACTGTTATTACTAGAAAAATCCCATGAAACACACATCCTCAAGGCATTGGCTTCATTATCTTTGGAATAAAGAGTTGGTGTATTTATCCTAGCACGTAACAATATCACACCATCACAAGAACATAAGATCTTGTGATTGTGTATTTATCCTAGCACGTAACAATATCACACCATCACAAGAACATAAGATCTTGTGATTGGTTTGATTCAAGAATGGCATTTGTTGCTTTAAGGGAGACTTAACTGGCTTAGCTTCTACTGCAGTATTAACATCAAAGAAATATGAACCACAAACATATTTGGGTAAATCACCTTGGGATCGTGGGACGTGTGACCTGATGAAGTTTGGACTAGAGATTAGAGAATTCAATGATTTTGATAAGCACTTGAAACGCAGTAGTGATTTAGCCGGTAGCTTTGAGAATATCTGCCCTACAATTTCTTCAGGTACTCTGATTTCCATGGCAGCGCCGCCCTTGAGGTTCTCTCTTTGGTTTTCAGGGTCTGAACCAGGGTTTTTGAAACAAAAATTATATGCAATATTTATAGTTGTGTTGGAAATAGGGCTTTTCCCTTTTCGATTTCTATATGGATTCGGAATCCGTCATCATTAGACATAAAGAAAACTCGTATTATAGGTCTACTTTCTTTTTAACAGGAATATTTTATTTTGGTGGGGTCTTGCACGAGAATATTACTAGACTTCAAATATTTATTTTTAATTTTTTTTTTAATTTTCGTTTTTAGTTATAAAAAGACATTTTGTCACTGTAAGCTTGAAGTGGGTATCCTGGGTTAAATGATTGTTTTAATTAATTATCGTGCTTGGTAATATCACATATATCCTAACATATAGAGTTTAAAGTAGTGTTTTATTAAACGTCATCCTCGTTAACGTTTAGCATTTTTATAAATTTTGTGTGACGTTTATGTCCATCACTTGTGTTTGATTTGTTCTTATATTCTTATCATTTTTTGTCATTTTATATTAACAGCTAATAAACGCTTATTCGTACCGAACACTTTTATTTTCAACCGTTGTATAAACAATTAACCTATAATAGCTAATATCACACTTATTTATACGGAACACTTTCATTTAAATGGCTATATAAATAACTAACCACTAACAGCTACTATCTAACCACTAATGGCGGACAGCTATTACAACAATTAACAACTACTAAAACTGCTAAAATTAACGAATATGGCCTTAGTCATAAAGTTAACATCACTTTCAGATTTAAACTTACATAATATTTCAGCTTAATAACTTGGAGCATCATCGAAACCAAAGTCACTTTCAAATGATTATTCTTCATGCTAATCCATTTGAGCAACCAAAATCTTTACAAAAACGATTGTTGCTATCTTCATCATAATTTCTTTTAGCAATTTTTGCACATGTATATATGGTTCATTCAATGACAAAACACGAATTAAAAAATAACAAGAACTAAAATCTGCAAAATTTTAGAAAACAATGACTTATTTTTCTTCTTCATTTTCATAACTCTCTCTCTCTCTCTCTTTCAATAACTCTCTCTCCTCTCTCCTCTCGTCTCTCTCTCTTCTCACAAAACCAAAACTCACAGGTCCTCAAAAATCATGCAAGGCTCTGGAATCATGGGCTTCATAGTATGCTTGGGCTTTCAATGTTGGGAGTCTTACATTTTACTCTATTCTTAGCTTGATCTCTAAATTGGCTTTGAAAGTTAGTGGGCTTCTTGTTAAAGTGACCTAAGCTATTTTAGCTTTATACTAATCCAACTTATATGCCTTCAATTTTTCCGTCTCTTTTCAATATGGAACTGTTGTGCCTTATATTCTCCAACACTCCCCCTCAAGTGCAGATGCAATTGGATTGACCTCTCTTTTGAGGCCTAGTTGTCACTTGGTATTTATATAGATTGAACTAAATCTGGCTCATTGGACTTCTTTCAATCTTTAAATTTATCTCAAGCTTCGTTCATATGGTCTAGGCTCTCTTTCGGCTCCTTGATCCATTAACATTATGGATTGGGCTTTCTTTCGGCTCCTTAGTCCTTTATATCCATGGTCCTCATCTTTCCAGTGCAACCTTCTCAACTATTTGCTACTATGCTTTGTGTGTGCAAAATGAGGGAGAGGAAAATTGATAGAATCAAGGGTTTCTGTTGTACGAAGTGAAAATTATGAAATTGGATGTGGTGGTTTTATATACATAAGTTTAAGGGAACTTTTGTCTTAAAATTTTCCTTTTTTTTTTTTTTTTTTTTTTTTTTTTTTTTATTTTTTTTTTTTTTTTTTTTTTTTTTTACTTCTCAAGATTTTATTATTAAGTTTTTGTGGACTAACAAAATATAGCTAATATTTAAACGGAATTCCAATTAAACTACTATAACAATGACAAAACATAGGAATCCGATGGTGGTTATGAAATAAGTTCTGCATCAGATGATGAGCCCATGCGAAAACTTTATTTTTTATTGGCGAGCCCTGAGCCTATCGGATTAATGTATTTGACTTAAATCTAGGGACTAAATTGTATTTACCCCTTTTAGCCATGATATATTATTACAAGCTAGCTCTGCACAAGAAAAAATAAATTGTTTTGGCTTTTACGTGTAAATATTAATTTGATGTGTAGTTATTATAACTTTTGAGATAATAATTTTTACAATTTTCAATTATCAAATAAGTATTTAATTAATTTAATTTTACAAGTTAAAATATTTAATAGCCAAATATATTAATTCACTCAAGAATTTTGTTACTTTAATTTTGTGACATCTTCAATTTTTTACTTTGATCCATCAATACTTCAACTTATAAATTTACATCTATTATACATTTCAATTTGTAAAATCATTTTATTGCACATTTTAACTTGCAAACTTAGAGCAATTATATATAAAAAAAAAAAAATTGATTATTGTTTCAAAATTAGCTAACAACAGGTTTGAGTAGCAGTAAATGCAAACCTTTCTTTTACCATTTCATATCCACATTCCGTGAAACTTCCCACCAAGCTTATCTAAGGATATTATGGTACTTTCACGTATAAATATGTGAAGTTGAGCCAGCTCATGATGATCCAAGATGCGTTATTATTAATTATATACTCCTTCTGCCTCATATTATATAAACTTACTTTAATTTTTTGTTTGTCGTAAAATGCAGTCCTATTTTCTTTTTTAAAAAATAATTTATTAATTTCTTAATATACTCTATTTAATGAATATCTATATTCCCAAATGTATGTACATTATTTAATAGTCTTAATTATAAATTTGGTATTTGAATTTTCTAAAAATTTTTATTTCAATATTTCAACAGAAAATGTTGATAACCTGGTATCTGAACTCCTAAAATATTTTCAATTAGGAAACTCCAACTTACGTGGTTTACCGAAAATACAAATAAGATGTGTTGGACCCATTAATTATAAAATATAAGCTGCATAGGACCACATGTCGATTGCCAAGTCGGTTTTGACATGTAAGAAAAAGTAATTGATCCACGAAATAAAAATGTTAAATTACTTATGTAGCTTTGCAATGAAAATGAATGCCCTTATATTGCGAATCGCGGGCTTGGAAAAATTAGGGTTCCAAATTAAGAAAAATTGAAAGAGGGATTCTCTAATCACAAGCTCTCATTTCATCTCTCATACCTTCTTTCCTCTCTGTGACAACCTCTCTCTCTCGTCCTCTCTTCCTCCGACGCTTCCCCGAGTCATTTTTGACAAAGTTAGTCCTTACATGTTCTAGGATTTGGTTCAATTTTGTGAGAAACGATTATAACGTAAAGAGAGTTACATATGTTCAAGGAAAGCAATAGCCTGATGAGCTTCCACTGCTGGTCAAAGTTTACTCGCTAAAACGTGGTTATTGGAAAGAGATTAAAGCGCAAGAGCGGAGTATTGCATGACCGAGCACAGGTGGTCACGATACTTTATGAATGGCCACATCCATTGGGTTGCATATGAGACGAAACCACGTGCCATTTACAATTCAATTTTGTTGTTTGATATGACCGAAGAGAAATTCAAGAAAACGAAATTGGCAGAGATTTTGATACGAATATGTCATATGAATATGTTAATTGCAAATATTAAGTGTTCTCTTGTAGTATTGCAGTATGATAGGCAATAACCTGATGTAAATATGTAGAATTTGAATATGGAGACAAGTGATTAGGGGTAGAATTTGTAATGTGTGGATAACAAAAGATTATGGGTCTACAAATTCATGGATTAAGATTTATACTGTCAGTGTTGATGGAGGAGTACAATTGGTTTTGGGGATAAGAGCTAATGGAGGCTTTTAGTGTGACATCCTGACCCGGCAAAGCGATCTTTTATGTATGGTCCTTAGCAATTGCGAATATGGATTTAAGATTTATACTGTTAGTTTTAGATGGAGGAGTACAATTGGGTTATTGGGAGAAAAAGAAGCCTAAAATGCGACGCTTTTAGTTATACTGTCAGTGTTGATGGAGGAGTACAATTGGTTTTGGGGATAAGAGCTAATGGAGGCTTTTAGTGTGACATCCTGACCCGGCAAAGCGATCTTAAAAGGGAGGTTAAAGCAAAGCTCCTGGCTAGCTTCTAGGATGGCAGGCTTGCTAGGGTAGTGGAATGCAGAACACAGGAATAAATCGGACCATAAATCGAAAAGGGAAAAACTAATCATCAGAAACGACTTTTGATGGAATAGCCTAGAGAATTGGAAGAATTTCGGGGTTGAGTGTGCTCGCTAAAGGAAAATCCTAGGATGGTGACCTCCTCGGAAGTTCCCCATTTCACCTGTGGGACAAAACTGTGCGGGTCTTGCCAATCCAGTATGGGATGGGATTGGCTTGATCCAAAGAGGACGATTCCTCTAGTGATTGGAGTCCAGCGTGACGATTGGTATCAGAGCCAGACCCCCTCTAGTAGATATATGGTTCGAGGACGAACTACGTAGAAGCTAGTGGATTTATGACATTTCGACTCGGCAAAGCGATTCTAAAAGGCCGGGTAGAGTAAAGCTCTTGGCTAGCTTCTAAAATGGCAGACTAATTAGGTGTCAGACCTGATTCCATGGGCCGAACTGGCACTAGGGCCCAAGTAAGCTTAAGGCCCCCGAGGCCCGAAGTAAGCCTAGCTACAAATTCAACTATAACAATGTGATTTTCAAACATTAAGCCCATATTACTATGCAAAAATAAACCTCATATTTATACTATAATTCGGCCCCAAACTATAATATCTTAAACATTTACGAATCGAGCCCAGTTTACAATACAACACATTTATAATATGGATTCACAGAATTATTTCATCTATATTAATACACAACTAAAGATATATAGATCCTACAACTGCGGAGTTCACTAATAGCTAGAAACAGTGAAGTTTTTACATATAATAATACATGAATTAGTCTATTGCAAAAACTGGAAATTTACTCATATAGCCCTACGGAGAAAATTGTAGAACTTTACTCGAATCGGTTTGGTCCAACTCAACGATTTAGCCTGATTTTTGTTTGGTTTACTGATTTTTCACTTGGTTTCCGATAATGTGTTTTGGACTTGAGCCCAACTTCGCAAACTTAGGCTCAGATTGGAATTACTCGGTATTTGCAGCCCATATCGTCAAAGATTCGAATTTTTGATTTAATAAAAATTCAAAAGTTTCAAAAATAAAAATACGGGGTGTTTCACTAGGGCAGTGGAATGCGGAACAAAGGAATGAATACGATCATATATCGAAAAGGGAGAACTAATCATCAGAGCCACTTTTTGGTGGAATGACCTGGAGAGTCAGAAGAACTCCTAGGTTAAGCGTGCTCGCTTAAGAGAAATCCTAGGATGGGAAACTTCCTGAAAAGTTTTCCATTTTGCCTGCGCTATAAAATCGTGAGGGACAATTCCTCTGGTGGTTAGAGTTGGACGTGGCATTTAGTGTCGACAAAGAAGGGATTGTTGGTTTCCAAGCCCTCGATCTGTGTTCATTTTCATTGCAAAACTAGAAAAGTAATTTACCATTTTTATTTCATTTACCAATCACCTTTTGTTCATGTCAAACCCGACATGGCAGTCGACTTATTGTTCTATGTAGCTCATTTTTTATTATTGAGTGGGTCTCTCAGGTCCTACTTATATTTTCGGCAAGCCATTAGGCTGGAGACACCTGATTGAAAGTATTTTAGGAGTTTAGACACTCGATTGTAAACATTTTCCATTGAGAGACTGAAATAGAAATTTAGAATCCATACGTTAAATTTATAATAAAGCCTTATTTAATATTAGTACAGGGGTATTTTAAAAAATAATATAGTTTAACTATATTAATTTGCTTTTCTTAATTTATATGAAAGTCAAACTAGCACTCGATTGTAATCATTTAGTATTTTAGGAGTTTAGACACTCGATTGTAAACATTTTCCATTGAGAGACTGAAATAGAAATTTAGAATCCATACGTTAAATTTATAATAAAGCCTTATTTAATATTAGTACAGGGGTATTTTAAAAAATAATATAGTTTAACTATATTAATTTGCTTTTCTTAATTTATATGAAAGTCAAACTAGCTCTATATATATGGGACGAGGGAGATTTTTTTTTTTTTTTTTTGCACTTTAGAAAATTAAACAATGTAATTGGAGAATCAAGATTTTTACTAATGGAAAAATTATAATCTTGTACTAATATTATGATAAAATCAACCATTCTATTGCTCTGTTTTTTAAAAAAACACTTCTTTTGTTCCTATGTTTTTTATTATTATAGACTATTGTCGTTCCGTAAAAAAAAAAATTCAACTTTTCCATTAAGTGGCGTATGGAAAAACAAAAAATACTTTTTAATCCATCTTAAATTTGCATTTTTTGCCAAATTTAAACGTATTCAAAACTAAATAAATTAAAAGGAGTTAACCCAACTAAATGAATGCAAGGATTGTATTGTCATCTAACTATCATGCATTTCAATGAAGAGAGAGAACTATCATGCATTTCAATGACGAGAGAGAGAGAGAGAGAAGGAGAGAGATAAATTAATGGACAAGAAGGAAAGAGAAGGACAAAATGATAGTCTTTTCTTTTAAATTTAACAATAGAAAATATAAATATCAATTGGAAGGATGAAATAGTTGGACAGAATCAGTGTATGAAAAATTAGGGGTGTAAATTGGTTTGGAATATTGTAACACCTGCCTCCTAGTCCCGAGAGACCCAACAGTGGATGCCACATTCGGTGCCGGAGACACCGTCTTAACTTAACATATAGATCATAAAATTATATTATGAATTAGAAGTAATTGAGAACATGGATGTCAATCGTGCCAATAAAAAGGGAAAACACAATCATGTCTTAAAACTTTAACATATAGATCATAAAATATTATTCGGTGCCGGAGACACCGTCTTAACTTAACATATAGATCATAAAATTATATTATGAATTAGAAGTAATTGAGTATTCACAAGTTTAGCGAGTAATAAAATTTTTTTATTATATCATTTCATTTCATTTTCATCTTTATATATATATATTGAGGAAAATCCTACAGAAATATTGTAAGAATTTCCCCTTTAAAACTGAGCTCGCCAAACATGTGAATACAAAACACTCCCAATTAAACTCTGAACTCCCAACATCTCCAAATAATCATCATAATATAACAACACTTCTATGTTTTCATAACTACATAAATCCTCAATAGCATTAATTAATTGCATTCATTATATATATCAAGTCTTAATGAACTAATCATACCAACTGTCTTAAAATATTTCATATTCAATCATTTAATAAAATCTCATGCTTATTTCCAAATATATACACCAAAATAATTTATAATTCACCAAGATGCATTTTATAGATTACAAAGTTTAGTCCTATTTCAAATAACAATAATCTCCGAATGTGTAAATAATTATACCATGTCATTTATGCCTTAATTACATAATGCATTAATCTAACTGTCCAAAATTAGTTCAATTTCTGCTACTGATTAACCTTTCGATCTTCAATAGATAGCAACCACACGGGTCTTTACAACCTACTTGTGAATAAAAAAATCGACAACGTCTGAGTTAAACAAAGTGGTGATCAATAAATTCAACAATACTTTACAACAAGGGAGAGTTAGCGAAATGGCAATTTATCTATATTAAACACAAATTTTCATAAAAAATATTTAATTTCAAACATACAATTTAACACATATTATAAAGCAAAAAGAATATCAAATAGAACTATTAATAATAATAATAAATATTTAATTTATACAATTTAATATCATATAAATACTTTGTTATCTATTCTTAGACACTACATATGAAACTTATAATTATATATAAATAAATAATTTATAAATATCTTTCAAATCACAAATTCCATTACTTAAACAATTATAATTAACAACACACATAATACTATTTTATTTTAATAAAACCATGTACCGATATATTCATGCTTTGATAAAAATTTAATTTGATAAACAATATATCATAAAGTTACTCCAAAGCTAAAGGATTTATCTAAAGAATACGATTCATTCGTTTTAAATTATCACATTAAAATATATTTATCCAAGGGCTGCGTAATACACTTAGTGAAGAAAGCGAGAAAGCAGATATGAGTTTTCATACATGTATTCATTGGGATGGGCACTAAAAGGGTCGGGCACAATCCATTATTACAGAAAATTTTTGAGCGAGTCATGTACGACAAAAGCCACACAGCACAAATATAAGTAACACCCGGTCAACGTGGAAACGATAACATTTTAGTTTAATGAATAGTACGAGCTTCTTAGTATATGGGCATCAGAAGTTACGCTCTTGGGAAACAATGATTTATTGATAATAAATAGCAAAGAAATCAAAATTCCTCTATGACATTACGTTAAAAATGCCATACCCATAGATAATATATATTAGTTATATTCTACTAAATTTTGCCATTAGTCTCTATATTCACGGCCCATCCACCTTTACTAATTAATAATATTCTCTTTTTGTTTCATCTATCTTCTACCTTATGTATGTTCATCTCAATAAATCCCCATGATGTCAAATATCCATTATTATGGTCATAATATAATATATCTATTATAGTATAAATAATATACAAATTACTTTTATAATAAATCTAAAAAAATTACATGTCTCAACATTTTTTTATACTATAGTATAAAAATAGAAAGCAACTCCCTAAATCATTAGTTAAACATTAAAAGAATTACCCTATACTTCACCATGAATCTTTAGATTGAGTATTAGGACTCTCACTTATTGTAGCAGCATTTGTAATGGACCAACCTCATAGGGATGTAGTAATAGCGCCATTTCTTTTCCCCGATTTGAATAAAGCATGTATGACCGTACACATATAAACTGCCTATGCTTAAATCGACATAATTCACACACATATCCGCCACCTCTACCCTCACATAGGAACATATGCCATGAATTATGTAAAACATATCATGAATCCATTCATCATTTTTCTTTTGGACATTACACTCCTACTAAGTTTTTATAATCCTCTATTTTAATTCGTTATATCCTTCACTACTATACTTCCCACCATTGAAGCCGTCTTTTTTCTCATCATCCACTTGTGAATATTCTTAATTTAGTATTTATTGGGTACCAAAAAGCTATATAACATTCACTCTACTCATTACTATTCTTCTTTTAATAGCCATCTTGACAACTTACCTCCTCATTAAAATCTGATTCTTAACCTATTATCCTGGTTCACTTTTAATTTTACCACACTTCCTCTGCTCAAGCATAGGGCAGTTTTTTCCGATTACGTGACACATTGAACCTTTGCTTGGGGTATTATCCGCCTCACTTACGTTTATTTTGTTCACCACATTGCATTAAATTAGCTTCATTCGACCGCTAGACCACATGTACTGTTTGATAGGCCCCAGTCCAGCTCCATCATGTACGATAGGCCACCAGGTAGGACCCGCCCATAGTCTAGATTTCAGCAGACAGTCCCATGTTTATTGACTTCACCTCCTTACCCCAACTCATTTCCCAGGATATCGCCGTCCATTATATCCTCTGAGACTCCGACAATAATTATTCCATTAGAGTGGTCATGGGCACTCATTTCGCTGAGATGCATGTGGCCACATCAGAGTCCGTTCGGGTGTTTCAGCTTAGAATTGAGCTCTAATTATGTCTATTGGCACAGGGAGGGTTGGAGCTATCGGTAGATACTCATTTTTATGGGATCACACATGGGAGTGGGATCAAACATCCTTTCTCCCATACACCTTTTTTCCATCAGCTTACTTTTCACCATGCCGTACCTGACATATCCTAGATACATTTAGGTCAGAGGTTTCTTACCCCACTGTACTACTCATTCCACATCACTCACGACCTGTTCTACACCAGTTCACACCATATTCATCATTTATCCCTCGCACACTCCTACATATACACATAATGCTCAATTCATCTTGAGTCAGTGATAAGTGTGTTTATGACACTACCTTTAGAATTTGGATTGTTTCCCCTAGCCTTCGCTTTGCCTTACCCTTGGTGAAGGTTTCCACCACCTTTGGCTCAGTACGATCTCCTTCCTTGATTCACCAATCCACTTTTCAGCTTTTAATCTCTACAGGATATTACTTATCACGTTGGGCGCTGGGTTTCATTTGGTGGATTTCCAGTGAGTGCCAGCCAGGGACACGAGATCGTTGGCGTTGACTAGGAGGGAGAGGAGACGAGTGTGTTCATATTGGAGTTGACCTTATAGTGATAAGGGATTTAGGTTCTTTCTCACATTGGTTGGCCTGAGATTGTCTAGTTCTCTCTATGGCTTACAATATTCTCCATATTGCTTCAATTTATTTTTCTCCGTCATTCTCTTTACTCCTATATTCTCCATTTCCTTATTTATACCATGATTCATTATTCACTAATTACTATTGCTCCATATCATTACTTACTTTCTACCTCTAATCATGTATGCTGCTCTTTATATCTACATATGATTAGTATTTTTTTTCCGGACATATAGCACCGCCCGGTTGGTACTACTTCACAGACTGGTGTACTATTCACAGACCGTCGGTACTATTTCACAGCCCGGTACTCTACTTCCACACGCAATTAGGACGTTACATTACATCCATTGATTCCCATCGATTCATTTGGACCTGGATTTTTTGGAATTGAATTATCCATGGTATATTTTTTTGTTTAGTATATGAGTTGATATAGTCAATTTCCTATTCACTCCACCCTTGCATTTATTTAGCTTTTTATACTATTAAATAGCCGCCGCCGCTCTTACATTGTTCCTTGACATATATTCTATTTATTGGAACTCATCTTCATGTTTTTAATCCTGTTACTTACTTTCTACCCATAAAAATCATGTATGCATGCTCCAAAAATATTAAATAAAATATAAAACATATATAGTAATTTTTCCGGACAAAAAATAATAACGACCCCCGCACCGGTGGTACTATTCACAGACTGGTGGTACTATTCACAGACCGTGGTACTATTCACAGACCGGTAAAACTACTACTTCAAACACAGAAAAATTAGGACGTTACAAATATACCAATCCAAATTGAAATTCCAAATCGAATTACAATTTGGAATGGAATTTTGGAATATGAAATTTAAAATGGAATATATTTTTTAGAATATTAGTATATGAGATATGGAAAAAAAATATAGTACAAAATTTCATATTCCAATCCACATATTGAAATTTTATTTTAGCTTTAATTATATATTAAAAATTTTCATTATAAAACTGTATGGTTTAATGAAATATTAATCATGATAGTAACTATTATATAGGCTTCAAAATTCAATAGTAGAAAAAAAAAAAAAAAAGGAATCTCAACTTCACAATCATAATTTGTATATTTTTCATTGATTTTTTTTTTTTGTGAAATAAAAGAAGCCCAAAGAATTAAATCTAAAGACGTCGGGCAGGAATCTCAGATAAACAAAGAGGAAGGGATAGAATTACCCAACCTGGCTAAATGATCAGCAGCGAAATTCGCCTGGCGGAAAATATGATGCAGAGAGCACTCCCAATCACAAACCAATAAATTCTTTATATCTAAAATGAGGACTGCCAAGGAATGAGAAGACGGAAACTCCAAATGGACTAAACGATTCGCCTCCAAACTATCAGTTTCCACAATGATCTCCCGAAAATCACAATCCCAAGCAAGCACAAGGCCAGTCCTAATAGCAGTCAACTCTCCTACCAAAATCCTAGAGTGCCCAATATTAATGGAAAAATCCCCAGTCATTTTCCCCTAAAGTCCCGAAATAAACCACCTCCACTAGAAAGACAAGGATTAGAAAGACAACTATTATCATAGTTCAATTTGACCCAACCCTCCGACGAAGCAACCCAAGCAACATTAATCGGCCTGCGAATCTTAAAAGTGGCAGCAGGAGAAGAATTAACAATATCCATGGCCACTATAAATACTCACCGATTTAAATCAAAAAGAGCAAGGGACTCATTCTGAAAAACAAATAAATTCCTCGCCTTTCAAGCCCACCAAATAGAGGCTATAAACCAAAGATGCCAGGAAATACCAAAAGGACCTTGAACATAGCAAGACAAGTTACTCCACAACCACATAGTCAAATCAGGCATACTAAACAAAGTTGAAGGCAAGACCCATCGTTGCCACCATCCCTACATTACAACACAATCACGCAAAAGATGCAAAAGGGATTCTTCCAACATACCACAATGACCACATAAATTAGAGGAAGACAAACCTCGAATATACTGCAAAGAATTAGTTGAAAGACCAAAATGAAGAATCAACCATAAAAAATGCCTCAACTTAGGCAAACTATCAATCTTCCAAGTCCAGACAAAAGGTGAAGCAACAGAATCTTTAGGAGACTCCGCAAAAAATAGAGAAGAATAAGCTGCTTTAACTGTAAAATTACCTGTAACGCCCTATTTTTTCTGTGTTGAAATAGTAGTTTATCAGTCTGTGAATAGTATCGCCGGTCCAGGAGTCGGTATTATTTTGGTCCGAAAAAATTATTATATATGGTTAATATTTTATGTAACATTTTTGGAATATGCATGTATGGTTTTTATAGGTAGAAAGTAAGTAATGAATATGTTTGGAGAATTTTAGATAATTAGTGAGTAGTGAATTAATGTGTGATATTAATTAAGGAAATTAGAGGCAATATTTGTATGGAGTAAATTTGAAAATTTTGTTGTGTTACATAATATTTTGAAGGAATTTAGTTTGGAGAATATTTGTAGCCATTAGATTAGATTACATTGACTCAATCCTAGCCACCCAATTTTGGTGAAAGACCAAACTACCCTTTAATCAACTCCATTATTTGAGCAACATTTTTCTTCCTTTGCCTTTCCATTCAACGTTTACTTCTTCTTCCCATTTTCACTTTAGCCTCTCTTTTTCTTCTCTTTATGTTCTTCACTTCCTACTTGAATAATTCACCAAATTCACTCCATTTACCTTGAATTAAGTAAGAAAATCTAGAGATTAAAGCTTGAGAAGTGGTTTTAGTGACTAATTTCAAGGATTTTGGAGAATTACTACTCAGGTGAAGTAAGTGATTTCATGATTAAACTTCATTATTTTTGGGTTTAGAGTTTTCTTTTAGCATATATATACTTAATCATGCTCCAATTTCTTCTTTTATTTGCAACTATCACTTAAATGCCGCACGGCCATAGCTGAATATTTTTCTTGGTTGGTCGTTTGGCCAACGGCCGTCGGTTTTTCTCACACTTCTTAGTGTGTAGGGGAAGACCTTAAACTATCCCTTTTATCACTGCTAATAACATCACCAATTATTGATGTAATACAATTCTGTGGTTTCTTATCCCTTTGGTCCTTTTCCAATTCAATCGTTTACTTCCTTCTTTTCCTCAATAATTTTCTAATCAACTCACTAGTTCTCATTAAGACTCTTTTCTCCTCCCATCCTTGTTCCTGCTTGAAGTCGGTCCGAAAGGTTCGGGAAAATAGCCGAATTTTTCCCAACAAGTGGTATCATAAGGCTAGTTGTTAGGCGGAGCTTTTCTTTTTCTTCTCCTTTTTGATGTTTGTTCTAAAACCTTATACTACTTAGAAATAATTTCCATTTCGCCTAATCTATTCACCTAATACTCCATTTTATCCAAAGTTGAAAATTGTACCAGTACACATGGAAAATCGTCGATGAAGTGTCTAGCAATATGCATGTGAAGAAGTGTGATTTCTAGTGACTATTTACAGACCTCTCTGCAGCAAGAAAAATTACTTACAGAAACCTAAAGCTGGTGGTATATGTAAAGGAATAGAATTTCCACATCTGATTAAATCTTACCATTATTTTTTGGGTTTAAGGGAGTTTTTCTTTTACGCATATATATTTATCATATATCATGCCTTCCCAAATTAATCCGTTCCAGATTTAATTTGGTTTTCTTATTGTGTTTTTGATTTTTGGTTTAAAAGTTTACTATGGTAAAAGCGGGTGGGGAGGAGCCATTTAATTCAATGATAAAATGGCGAAAGCCTCATCCTAGGCTTTAAGTGTGTCGTTCATTAAAGATGCGTTAGCGTCTATAGTTATGTGCTCTTTGAGGGTTGGTTGGGTTGTAAAAACCCACTGACGTTCTCTTACTGCCTATGGATAATTTCAAATTTTTGTATTATTTATGTTAAGTATTTTGTTGTGGTACTGATATATTGTTGTCACTGAATACACTTATTAGGGGTAATCTCTGGTAGGTAGAAACATCGATGTATACTGTACTTATGTTGATAAAGAATGTACTTGATATGATTTATAAATCATGTGTTTTATAGGTGGGACCGCAGTGTTTTTCCCTAAAAAGCTACACTATTATGGTTGACCGAATTTCCAAATGATATCACGCGATAATATTTTTCTCTTTCTATCCTTCCAAGAGTGGGAGACTTAAGAATATAATCATATTAGGGAACTCAGATCAGAGGATATCTAGAATCTATGGTGATTAGAAAATCATTTGGTGAGCTTGTGTTCCTTCAAGGGTAGATGGTGCTTTCCATTGTTTTATTTTCCCGAATTCCGGTCTATGATATCTTTCATTAATTATTGGGTTCAACTGTTATAAGTCGAAACGTCACAGTCTTAAAATATCAAAGTCGGACGTCTTGTAAAAGGGAGTATCGTTTCGTAGATGTCGACGAATTCACTACTCTCCTGACGGCGAAGTACCATAGACTTATGTGTTCTCTAATTTAGATGTAACTATACTTTAGGCTGGCTACACGCCTTTGTCAAATAGGGTCCCAAAAAAGAACCAGTCCGCTCATGATTGATCTGTTTAACTAAGTCCTGGAACTGCATAGGTTTTTTAAAGGACGTGAAAACCCACGTCACTGCAGCGATAAGAGGATATAGAATGCAGACCAATTTTATGAACACCTTACCAATCAAAATAGCAAATATGTAGGTGCTGGAGAAAAAGTACTCAAGTTTCCACGAAATCAGTAAGATGTTGTGTAGCCCGACCTCAGCATAAAAAAATCCAAGATTGAGTCTTGATGAAGATGAATCCTCGGGGTTAGATGGATACGCCGGATTTATCGGCATAATTAAGTGTTGATGAGTTTGGTTAGGGAGGGGAATGCCCGATCTAAAAAACATTTGGACCTTTGGTCATTTTGGTCGTGTACTATCCCGCGGTTATGAAAGAATGTATAGTTCTTGCTATATGAAATAAGTGCTGGCCTTGGAACTATTGATTTTTCGCCAGGCTCCAAAGGAGTTTTTCCCGGACTGTAAAACAGGTCACCCGAGAAGGAGTGCTGAGGACAAACTGGAAGCCAATTGTGAAACACAGAGCCTGCCCGAGAGAAATATAGAAAACAACAATTAGATAATCTAAGTAGTTTTGTTATGAGGGAGGGCCACATTTTCATGAGCGTTGAACGAGTGAACTGAAGCGGCCGGAGAGGCGTTACCAAAGAAGTTGTCCGAAGCCTCGGCCCACCCGTCCGAGGTTTCGTCTCTGTTCGACACTTACTTAACCCGAAAGCATTTCGTTTCAGGCCTCTCCTTAAAATAATAAGACGATAATATTCCCTTCCCTCTGGGGAGTGAACAATAGCCGAAGAGATAGTACATCGGGATAAAAGCTCTCCGACTCATCCTGTCCTGGACCTCCTTGGAGGCCTTCCTTCTCCGCGAAACATATGAGACTACTCCATAATACCGAGGATCCAATGTGCTTCCCTGACAATTAATTGTAGCCTAATTGGGAAAGTGGTAACCGGGGTAAAGTATTACGGATCGGAAACTGTCGCGTGACTCTGTGGGGTTAATAAGCTTCCTTACTGAGGGGAAAATATGCTATGTGGAGACGAAGTGATCTGTGAGCCTAATGTCCACACCAGATGCGTACCACGGAATGAAAAAAGTAGCAAACTCATATGAGGATCGTGGCAGCTTCGAATATCTTGGTTGCCGGTACTAGGCCCCGAGAGCCAAGAAACTCACACTCAAAAGAGGCGGCCTGGCCAAGGGAGGGCACCCGACACACAGCGCTAACCCGTCTGCTAAGGTTGCCTCGCTCGGTCATAGGACGTGTGGGAGCAACCACACGGCTGCGGACAGGCTGATTGCCCGAACCGGTGGGGCCGGTCGAGGCGCGTGCATTCACGAACTAGGCAAAGCTGAGCCACGTTGTCTTGGGACTGGGCTCAACCATATCCCGCGCTGACTCATCTCCTGAGTGGGCCAGGAAATGGAGCAACGCTCGCAGCCTTCCAAGGGCGGCAGACACGCCCTCTGTGATCTCTCTCAATAATTGAGAGGAGAGTTTCTTTTTATCTCGCTATTAAATGGTTCCACCCATTCTGGCATCCGGGGGCCATCCGTATTTGATGGGTAATGGTGGCTCAACCTCAGTCCTCCGTGTTGGACCGTGGATCGCAGCTCCCATTGTCCCCTCACATTGGCGCTCCTTGAGACAGGAGTGTACTCAGATTTTAGCTTGCTTTCGGTAGCTTTGTGTTGCCATCTTATTTCTTAAAATTTGTCGCTTTTCTTGCTGCGCACCTAGATTTAACGTCTACAGGCATTGGTTCAGAAGTTGATTACAGATTTATATTAATATATGTCTATCCCTTAACAGTGGATGTGGTCTTGAGCCTTGAGAAAGATATAAAAAGAATGTGAGTGCTCTGTGACTAAGGTCTATAACACAAGTGAATAACCTCTCCACGGGAGACAAAAACACTCATGCAGTATATTG
The DNA here is from genome assembly GCF_014843425.1 of Jatropha curcas. The sequence continues at coordinate 3,000,939 of NW_023591453.1, read as the reverse complement.
GTATAAGTCAACTTTTGCCATATTCTCTTCATTCTAAACTCTCACTAATTTAACGCTCTAGGCGAAAAATCTGCCTTGCATTCACAATTCACAGTTAGGCAAATTAACTGCTCAATAAATATAAATTAAAGCTTTAATGCCCGGTTAATTTAAAATAAATCGTGGGTAATTAAAGCCTTAAACATCCGACAATATGCGGCTAAAGGACCTAAGTTAATCGATAACTACGGTTAATTGCTTTTATTTCGAACAGTCCTAAGCTTAAGTCAATTTAATCATAATTGTGGCTTAAAAGAGCTTAATCATCAGTTTTTGGCAACAAATTGCTATAATTAAATCACCCACATCTTGGCAACAAAAATTGCCCACGGTTCAATAATTTTTTGGCAAACAAATTTGGCCTATAAATTAGATTTTAAACCACTTTTTAGCGACAAATCGCTTAAATCACAATTTTTGGCTAAAAGCCATTCAACGACAATTGTTTTGGCAATAAATTGCCATAAGTAATTAATTTTGGCGACAACGCCCAATCAATCAATTTTCAGGCATAAATTGCCCTAAAATTCAAACTCTTTTTTGACTAAAAGCCTTAAATCAATCATTTGGCGACAACACGCCCAATCAATCAAATTTCCAGGCAATAAATTGCCTAAATCATTCATTTTGGCTAAAAGCCTTAACTCAGTCATTTTGACGAACGCCCAATAATCACTTTTTGGCAAACAAATTGCCTAATTTTTTTGGCTAAACGCCTTCCCATACCAACTTTTGATCACAAATGCCTTGATCACTTTGGCGACAAATCGCCTAACATTTTTTGGCAATATACCAAACATCAAATTTTTTGGCGAAACTAAGTTGCCTAAATCAATCTTTTTGGTAAAGCCACTAATAATCAAAACATTTTTGGCATCAAATGCCTAAAAATCAATTTCTTTGGCAAATGCCTAAACCAAAATGCACGGAAGCATACACACATCATGCATTAAAGCATCCATCAAAAGCCTCTAAAAGAGGCCTATCGAACTACGTTGACTTTGATCTTCCATCAACGGAAGTTACGTAGGCACGTTGGGATTTAACCCCGGGCCGGCAAGTTGAAACACTTAAACTTTTTTCTTGGTCCAATTGCATCATTTACCCTGCAAAGCAATTCATTTGTTTTGGTTAGTTTCATTTCAGCAATGACATAGTCTCGGGATCCACCTCGGGGTTCGTAGTCCATGATTAAATTGGTTATTAATCTAGCAATTTAGGTTTAATTAAAATTGGAGTCATTAAAGGTTTTTTCCTAGTTTAGCCCTAAAATAATCAAACAAGGTGGCGACTCATACATTCACGTGCATTTCTGCCCTTATGCATTTCTGCCCTTAGTCACATGCATTTGTATGCTTGATGTTTTGGGTAGGGGTTCACATTATTCTGTGTTCCTAGCTTCTTTTTGCTATCTTACAGGTTGATCTGGGTTATGGTTCCTTCATAAATATTATAGAATTGTGTCTTATCTTTCTAATGAATCTAATTTCATTCAATTTGGAGATATATAAAAACCCAGCAAAGGTCAAGATTGCTTTTATGCTGGAAATTTCCTATGTTAAGTAATTTTGTTTAAGTATGAGAATTTTCATGAATTACTTTAGTTTAAATTCAGTTTTCATTATGATTTTATGAATACTACAGAAAATAAATTTTATGAGAAATGTTAAGAAGTAAGAATTAAAACAAGGATTTTGGGCTGTAATATACTTTGTGTGAATTTGATGCGTGAATTGATTTTATTATGTATGATGAGCATGCTCAGCATTTGATGCCATTATGATAAGAAGCTATGATCATATGCTAGGCACGTGGGTGTCTTGTGTTAGGGCTATGAATGAGATGGCGACCTAAGGCCATTATGAAAACCTATCTGCTTCTTTTTCTCCTAAGTGTATGTGAGCCCTTGTAAACATTTTTTTTTTTTTAACCTAGTAAACCTTGGTTTGGAAATAAATGATTACATGTTATCAAATGAATTTTTAAGCAAGATATTGCGGTACATGGTTTTCCAAATAAATGGTATATGTTTTGGTATAATACATGTTCAAATATATGATTTGCAAGAATTAAATATTAGTAATTTATTTGATATTCTTTTGCTATAAATGTAAATGTATGTTGAAACGTTAATGATTTTATGATTGTAAATCTTTTGATGCAAATTTATGTTTTAAGTGTGTTGCCATCGCAACATTGGTTTGTGGTGATTTATGAGCACCACTGAGTTTTATACTCAGCGCGTTGATTTTATCACGCGTAGGTTGGAGTCTGTATTTGCCGCTTGAAGACCAGAAGAGTAGCATCAGAGCTGAAGAGATATTTGGTAGTTGGCATGTATAAGTCGTCTATTTTTGGAGACTATATTATTAATTTATACTTTAAGCATATTATTGTAAATTATTTTGGTGTATTTATTGGAAGATAAACTTGGAATTTATCTAATGATAGAAGTGATATGTTTAAATGAATGTGTCTAATTGATGCATATTAACATGTTGTAGTTATGAAATTAGAGAAGTGCTATTGTGTTGTTCTTGGAGTTTGATGGGGGTTTGGAGTTTGAATTTGGGAGTGTTTTGTATTCACATGTTTGGCAAGCTCAATTTTTAAAGGGATATTCTTACATCTTACAAGTATTGCTGGTAGGATTTTCCAATTTATATATAAAAAAAAGAGATAAAAACGAAATAAATTCTATTATAAAAGAAAAAAAAATTTACTCGTAAACTTGTGGAATCTCAATTGTTTCTAATTCTATAATGTTCTTGGAGTTTGATGGGGGTTTGGAGTTTGAATTTGGGAGTGTTTTGTATTCACATGTTTGGCAAGCTCAATTTTTAAAGGGATATTCTTACAGTATTGCTGTAGGATTTTTTCCAATTTATATATAAAAAAAGAAGAAGATAAAAACGAAATGAAATTTCTATTATAAAAGAAAAAAAAATTTCTCGTTAAACTTGTGAATACTCAATTGTTTCTAATTCATAATTTTATAATTTATATGTTAAGTTAAGACAGTGCCTCCGGCACCGAATGTGGCATTCCCCGTCGGGTCTCTCGGGGCTTGGCGGCGGGTGTTACATTACCATTAGATAAAAACCTCCAAATAGGAGTGTCAGCCACAATTACTGTCACAGAGAGAGAAATCGCTCGAATTTAACACTTAATCACATTAGGAAGAGGAGTTCGTAAACTCGAAAAATCCCAAGAACCATTCCAAATGGGAGTAGCCACCCTAAGATATTCCTCACCCCTGTAATAGAATCCAAAACATGCACCGAACGACCCACAAGCAACCAAACGACCATCACCCACACGCCAAAAGAAAAGAGGTTGTAACTGCAAGAAACTTCTAACAATACCTTTCCATGTACTAGAACCAGAGTTCTTCAACCCAGGAGGAAAAAAATGCCCTTGGCAATACTTCATAGACAACACTTGTATCCATAAAGCTGAATCACGTGTAAACATTTTCCGACCCAACTTATCAAGCAAAGTCACATTCAACAATCGAGCACTTTGAAAACCCAAACCACCCAACTTCTTAAGCTTAATAAGCTAGTGCCAACCCACCAAGTGCATGTTGCGACGATCATCCGAAGAACCCCAATAAAAATTATGAGCTAAGTGATCCAACCTAGCACAAATAGAAGAAGGCAACTACATAGTTTTCATCAAATAATCGAAGAATAGATAGAAGACTTAATAAGAATTTCTTTACCTCCAGGACTAAGCAAATGTGACCGCCAATTAGCAAGATGTAGCTCCACCTTTTGAATTAGAGACTGATAATGGACCACAGAAGAGCGACCGTGCAATATGGGAACACCCAAATACTTACCCAAGTCTGAGGTAATAGCAACACCTAAATTAGCACGCTGACCACTGGAATCACAAAAACTAGCTAGCACATCAAAAACCACCTTAGCCTGACGCACCATTGATTTCCCAAAAATAATCAAATCATCAGCAAAAAGTAAGTCGCTTATGGGTAGACCCCCTTGAGAAGCATGAATTGAAACCCACTTCTTCCTCCTAACCTGCTTCTCAATCAATAAAGAGAGACCTTTCATGCATAGCATGAAAAGATAGGGAGCACAAGGGTCCCCCTGCCACAAGTCGCAAGTAGGCGAAAAAAAAGCCAAAGGGCTCCCATTCCATAAAACTAACCAAAGAGGACTGAGAAAGGGCACTCATAATCAAGGAAAACCAAAGACTTGGAAAGCCAAAAGACTACAAAATAAATCCCAGATAATCCCAGTAAACTCTATCATAAGCCTTCTTCAGATCAACTTTCGAAGCAAAATGACCCCTTTTACACTTAGACCGCCTAAAAGAATGAAGGAGCTCCTGAGTAATGATAATATTATCAACAGTCGACCGGCTATGTATAAAACTGCTTTGCTGTGAACCTATTAAACCATCAATAAAGGGCCACAATCAAAGAGCAAGAACCTTCATAACAACTTTGTTCAGAACATTACAGAGTAATCGGGCATAATTGGGAAATCAACTCTGCGCAGCCACCTTAGGAATAGGAACAATAAAACCCTGAGCCATGTGCAGATCCATCACACTAGAAGAAAAGGTATGATTAACAAACGAAACCACCTCATCACCAATAACATCCTAATATTTCTTACAAAATAAAGGTTGAAATTCATTAGGTCCAGGGGCTTTAAAACGACCCATACTAGACACAGCCCCCTATACCTCCTCCCTAGAAACCGACCTCATCATAAACCTGACAGCATCTACCGACAAACAAGGAAAAATAATGTCTGAGAAAGAAGAGGAAGAGAATTAAGCATCAACCGAGAACAAATTCTCACAAAAGGAAGAGAACAAATTCTTCAACTATAACAGATCCAAAATTGACACGTCATCTAATTCTTTAGACACTCAATTTTACTCTTTTTTCGACGAACTCGAGTGACAGTATGGTAATACTTACTACAACGATCACCATCCTTAAGCCATGAAGAATGAGATTTTTGGAACCCGAAAACCTCCTCCTAGCGCAAGATCAAACTATACTGCTACAATAGATCTTGCTCCAACTCCAATATATAAAAAGAGACATGTTGTTGCAGAACTGCCTGAACTCCCTTAATGCGACGTAACAAAGTCTTCTTATTAAAATGAATGTTACCAAACATCTACTTATTCCAACAACAAGCATGTTCCTACATATTAGCAAGAGCCCCAAAAATAGAAGAATGAGGCAACCTCCAAGTAGAAGCTACCACAGTTGTAAAATCCTCCCTAGTAGCCCAAGCAGTTCAAACCGAAAAAGGTTTATTAACAAGAAATGGAGAAAACCTTTTAGTAGCAAGCAACAGGGGGAAATGGTCAGAAGCCAAGCAAGGCAAAGACATAACATAAGCTTCTGGAAAGGCACAACGCCAGTCTATGTTACACAAACCCCTATCAAGCTGCTATTAAATAACACCAATACCTAAAATAGAACGAGTCCAAGTAAACTAACAACCTGCACAACCCAAATCCAAGAAAGAACACTAATCCCAATTATCAACAAAACAGCAACAATTAAAAATAGAGGCCACAACACCACCTTTTTTCTCAACAGGACTAGCAATATCATTAAAATCCCCAAATAAAAGCCAAGGACTATGCATCTGACTAGCTATATCCACCATACAAGACTAAAAATAATCTCTCCGAACTCGAACAGGACTAGCATAAACTGCTGTTAAAACCAATCAGAATACCCAAGACAAGAAATAGAACAATGCACAAACTTGGTATCCACCACAAGCTCATAAATAGTGCAAGAATAATTCTACCACAGAACCCACACACCACTAGCAAAACCGACAGTATAAGATAGAAAAAATTTGAAAACCCCAATTTAATAAACTATAGACACAGCCCGAGCATCCAAAATTCGAGGTTCAACAATAACAATTAAAATATCAAGCCTATGCACTCTCTGAATTTCATTAACTTGAGTTCAAAAAACTCCTCTTACCCGCATCCCAATAATTCCACATAGAAATTTTTAAATCCATAAGAAAAAATGCAAAGGAAAAAGAGAAACCTAGCACCTGGAACTCAAACTCGACGTGGACTCCGGCTTCAACATCGGTGATTTAATGCCCAACTACCGCATCATCTTTCTCAGCAGAAACATCACCATCCTCGTCACTGGAGGAGTTTGCAATATCAACACAGGTAACCGCCGGAGCACCACTGCCATCACCAACAAATTGTGCCTGCAATAATGTCAAGAGATTGGCAACAGTTTGCAGGTCGGGGGGCTTTAGTTCCCTTTGGCCACTTGGTAGACCAACACCAATAGACCCCTCTGAACACACCACCAACCCAGGCCTCAAACCCCCGTTAGGCCTCAATAAACTATCTAACTTGGGCATGATTGCAGATTTAGGCTCCGTCCGAACAAACCGACCCACACCCAAGTCTTTATCCTCCAACCCAACACCAGCAAAGGATGGCTCAGCCAAAACAACAAACCCGCCAAAACAGTAGCTGGAAAAGAATGAGCCTACAGCAAACTTGAAGAACCCAGCTGTGACATCCCAACCCGACAAAGCGATCCTAAGGATGGCAGGCTAGCTAGGGTAGTGGAATGCGGGACACAGGAATGAATCGAATCATATATCGAATCTCGAACAAACCGACCCACACCCAAGTCTTATCCTCCAACCCAACCACCAGCAAAGGATGGCCTCAGCCAAAACAACAAACCCGCCAAAAAACAGTAGCTGGAAAAGAATGCAGCTACAGCAAAACTTGAAGAACCCAGCTGTGACATCCCAACCCGACAAAGCGATCCTAAGCGATGGCAGGCTAGCTAGCGCGTAGTGAAGCGGACACAGAATGAAACGAATCATATATCGAAAAGGGGAAAGACTAATCCAGTGTAAGCAGCCGCCTTGCTGACATAGGTCTGGAGCAGATTGGAAGATCTCTAGGCTGTAAGCGTGCCGTCTCCTTATACGAAAGACAATCATCAGATGGGGTGTATCTCTTGGAAATTTCCCATTTCACTTAGCGCTCCGGACAAAACCGTGAGAGTAGCATGCTTAGGCGTCCGTTGACTACACCAAAGGTGACAATTCCTCTAGGTGCATTAGAGTCGGGGCGACTTTTCCTTCGAATGTGTACAGTTTTGGTATCCATCAAGAGCCGCGACCCCCCCAGTAGATATAGTCACGAGACGAACCAGGGGAAGCTCCGGTGTCCGCCAAGCCCTGCTGACATCACCGAGCCCGGCAAAGACTACCTCAAGGATGGCAGCTAGCATAGCACAGCGGTAGGAATGCGGACACAGGACATGAATCGAATCATATATCGAAAAAGGCGGGAAACTTAATCATTTAAAAGTGCCTTTTGGTGGAATGCGCTACGAGAGTGGTAAGAACTCTAGTGGTTAAGCCGGGCTCGCTTAACGGAAAATCGTAGGATGGGGACCTTCCTGGGTAAGTTTTCCATTTTCACCTTGCCGACAAAAACCGTGAAGGTGTTTAGCGGCGCGTGCGGGGACTTACACTGCGTGTATAGGGAGGTGTAGGGCGTGCGGGGACTACACTGCGGTGTAGGGCGTCCGTGGACTACACCAAAGCAGTCAATTCCTCTAGTGATTAGAGTCGGGGCGTGACACCAACCCATCATGCGAACTATAAGGACTACTACCAAGCCCAAAATGAGTCCCAAGAACAGGCCCTTTGGAAGACTCCTGTGCGACTTGAGGGGCCTTCCCTCTAGTCTGGCCCACACCATTTCTACGAGAGTCAATATAACAAAAATTTTGCATAGCCATTGAATCTTCATGCAACTATCCCTCCTCATTCGCCAAAGAAGCAAATTGATTACCAATTGACTTATCATATCGGGAATGATCCTTAGCACTAGAAGTTGAAATCTTTTTGAAATTTCGATGAGGTCTATGCTGAGACACCATCCAAGGACCAAATCCATCATTTGAATTTTGAACATTCAAACCACTCTCCTGCATTGCCTTATCCTGTGAACCACCAAACTCCTTATTAACCTTAACTACCTCCACGGCAGAATCCGGACAGACCTCTGAGCGATGACCCAGCCTACCACATGAAGAACAGAGGCCAATATACCTTCGTACTCCGCCCTCATCCATGCCCCACCAATAAAAGCACAGGGGATCAAAGGTTGAGACAGGTCTACCTCAACACAAACTCTAGCAAACCGACCCCTAGTAGCCAGTGCAGTCTGACGATCAATTTTAATCGGAGTGCCCACTGCACTAGCCGCAGCAAAAAGAATCTCATCACAATAAAACTCCATAGGAAACTTAATAAGCCGAATATAAGTAACCATGGAAGAAAGAACAGTCGTCGAAGGCTGAAAACCAAGCTTCCACTTTTGAATAGATAACAGTCGACCCCTATTAAATATGGCCCTTCAGAAATAATACGTAACATCAAATTTAGTCAAGTAAAATCCACAGCCTAAATCAATAACTTCCAAACTTGATCCAGGATTCCATAGCAAATTTAGGCGATTAACCAAAAAGGAATAACCAATTGATTTCCCGTACACTTTAACAATCGAACAACCAGTCCATTGTTCACTAAGCTCCAAAATAACCTCTGGTGCAACCATTACTTTCGATTTCAAAGGGTCAGAACCCTCATACTTCAAGCGGACTTTACCTGCCCAAGCATCACCCAACTAAAAACCTGAACTCTGAAAAACGAAGGGATGGTTCAAGGCCCGAGTTGATTGAAAAAGAAGACAATCACGAAAAGAGATCCTAGGAGCCAGTGAAAGATCACCAACTCTAGGAGGTTGCCCAACCCGGACTGGAACATCAGCGGCAGGGGAGAAGGAACTAGCTGAGAGATAGACATATCAGAAAAAAAAAAAAAAAAAAAAAAAAAAAAAAAAAGCCTAAATATCGGCAGGGGAGAAGAACTACCTGAGCAATAACATATCATGATGTCGACCAAAACAACAGCCAACCAACTCTAGAACCACCAAAAAACCAGACCATTACAGATTATCACAAGCACAACACTTTAACACAAAAGCCGGCAAACACGCATGATATTAATAAAAAAACGAAGAAAAAAAAAAAAAAAAAAAAAAAAAAAAAAAAAAACCCAAAGGTCAATGACACTTTTCCCAACTTACAGTGTAAAAGTGTGGTAGTTATCTTTCGATACGATTTTCTTTTGGCATTTTCATGTTTCACTAAGTGTGTCTTTAGATGAGCAAAAAAAAAAAAAAAAAAAAAAACCCAAAGGTCAATACACTTTTCCCCACTTACAGTAAAGTTTGGAGTTTTCATTTCATTGATTTTCTTTGATTCATGTCAAAGTGATGAGAAAAAAATATTTTCTTTTTTTTTTTTTGTTGTACTTTAAAATAAAAATTCTTTTTTAATTATTAACTTTGAAATTCTTAAATTTTTTTATTTGAATTGCTCCTTTGATCTATTTTTATTTTTATTTTCTTATTTCTATTTCTAATTTTTTTTAGATTTTATTGTATCTATTTCGTGGTCGCACTAACTTTGTGTTTTCTATATTTGTTGTTGCTTTATTTTTAATTAAATGGAAAGTTGTCAAGTGAAAGTACATCCAAAGACAGAGGGAGGCAGACTACGAGGAGCCTAGACCTCCCAAGCTCCAAATTTTTTTTAAAATTTCCCTTATAAAATAGTGCAACAACATTTTTTTTCTTTTATTTTGACCTGTTTAATTTTGAAAGTTTTTCTTTGGCCCCTTTTAGTTTTGGAGTCTATCTCTGCCCCTGGAATATTCTCATTCCTCAATAATGAGCTTCAATTTTTAATTATATGAAATATTAATTATATTTTTTTTTTGTACTTATAATCAATTTTAAATAAATAAATCAAGTACTTCTTATTAAGTTTAAAAATTTATGTCTTAAAATAAATCTGACCAGATTTATTTTTATGGTTAAAAATTTTGGAATTATTGAATTTTCATAAAAAAGATATTGGTATAAGATTTTAAATTCCAAAAAAAAAAAAAACATTTGGAGCGGAATGAAATGAAGTTTTATATTCCGAAATATTTCAAAATAGAATTAGAATAAGGATCATTCCATTCCATACCCATCGAATTACATCCCTAGATAAAATAGTGTATTTAAAAAACAAAGATAAAGTAATTAATTATGTTGTAATATGAGAATAGTTATTAAGCCAAAAGGTAATAGTGTATTATAAAGTGATTTTCTCACTTCACTCCGTCAAGCGTCAAAAGGTAATAGTGTATTATAAAGTAATTTATAATTTTCACTTTACTTATTAAGCCAATAGTTTATGCCAACCTTTTGAAGCATAATATATTTCCATATGTTCTTGTCATTGTTTGGCAGAACGAAGCTTAAATAGTCGACTTATAGAAGTTACAACGACAACTTAAAAACAACACACCAAGTTCCAAACTACTTTCTATGAAAAAAAGCAGGCTTTTATTTTAATTTCTTTGAGAACTTTGAAATCCTTCAAGCTTTTGAATCTTTGGCTGCTTCTTTGGCTTTTCGTTTCTCTGCTTCCTTCCGATACTTTATTCCACAAGCATTGCATAATGACTGCAAGTAAAAGATCAAATTAGTCCAACAATAATGATATATATAGATCAATTATTCCAACAATAATGGATATATATATATTAATATAAATATTATAATATATATATATATATATATAAAGATATATAAAAGTAACAAAAACTTTTCTTTTTTTTATAACAACGGATTGTTATTCTTTTCAGACGGTATAATGTAAAAGTTTTTAATTTTTCTAGCAAAGTATATTTTTCGAATATCAAACTTGTATTTTTACTCTTATAAAAATTAAGTTTGCTTATTACCTGAACCAAATTAATTCAACAAAGATATATATAAATAAATAAAAATGATCTACAGCAAATTCTTATGTTTTCAAAACAAACTCCATTTGAAATTAGTTGCAGTTACACTAGTTGAGTCAAACCAATTAAATATCAATTGTAATTAGGGAATGTTAAAATTGGGTGGCATTGGGACCCACAATAAACACTTCTTTCTTTGTCTACTGCATCCTTACATCCTTATCTTGTCATATACAAACAAAAAAGAAAAAGTCATAACGAGACCAACCTTTTGCCGTTTGTTCCTCTCAAATTCATATCAAATGGATTGACAAGAACAATGATGAACATAATCCAGCTTAAGTATAAAGTTTGTATTTCAAATATTTTATTTATATGATATCTTGCATGAAATCCACGAAAACAACATTAATGATGAACATAAAATTTTATTTTACGTAGAGAAAACTAAATTGATAATTTTTCAGAAATTATAATTTTTTTTTTTGAAAAGAGAAAATTATGGATTAAGTAATTTTTTTTTTTGTAAGTTTCCAAATAAGTATAAATTTTTTTTTTTCGGTTTTTCAATATCATAAAAACATCAATACTTCTCAACATCTCATTGAAATATCAAATAATAAGTGCATAGAAATGTAAAATAAAATGTAATTTCATATAATATAGCAAAAGTTTTTACTTTCCCTTATATATATATTCTGAAAACACGAAAATACATTTGAATAATTAGAAAAAGTTACATTTAAATATACTATTCAAAGTAACATATTTATCGAGTGTTCAAAATATTAATTAGTCCTAAATATTATACTGATTAAGGAGATAGTAAAGCCAATTTCTAGCTTCTAAACTTAGGGAAGATCAACTTCCCAAAACCCTTAACCCTCTTAAGAAAGTCATCTTTTTATTATTATTATTTTTTTTAATAGAGAGTAAAGCTTAAAGAATTATAAGCATGATTTTTTTTTTAATAGAGAGTAAAGCTTAAAGAATTATAAGCATGATTTAGGATAAGCTATACCACTAACATCATGAGTGAGCCAACAAGCAATCCGTCGAGGGATCTAACAAAACATGAGTTCCAAAAGAAAATTCCTACCTAATTTTGAAAGTCAACTTAAAACCACTCACATCATTCAATGTGAGTGAAACTAAGGCAGCAAATGAGAGATTTAAATACAAGAAAGCAGTGAACAGAACACAGTTAGAACTATGTCTTCCTTCCTGCTTTCCCTTCCTCATAAAAAGAAAAAAAAAATGCTAACAAAACAAAAGAAAATAGTAACTTCTAGACAATTCCAATTTCCTAATATCATAAGACATCGAAGCATATTATACATACCTTGGGACCAAGAGGACCTTTACGCCACATGGGAGTATCATTAGTGTTGCAATTGCAGTTGGTGCACCTCCTGTGAGGGTTAACATTGTTCCCATTGCGTGGGCGCCTTGCAACAGAAGAGGGCTTTCCAGTCTGATGTGGCTTGAAAGGAGAGTAGTCAAGGAGTGTGTAGCTAGTCAAGCTATGAGGTTGAAATGGAGGTAATGTCAAACCACCATTGATGTTCTGGTAAGCAGGAATTCCTGTAGCATATTGCTGATAGTGCCTCAATATTCCACTAGTCGATGCTTCCCATATCATATGCCCATGAGTTCAGGTGTTAGCTCCCAAGAAGATTGCTTCCTATGTTACCCATTACTGAAACAAAAATGGTTAATTAATAGTCTTCATTTCAATATCTAATAGCTGATAAACTCAGTCTTGTACAGAAACTTAACCTTATAAACTTTTTTAATAGACAAGTTAACTATTTTATTAGTTGTTGTAAAACACTAGGAAAAACTTAATTATTTCAGGTGTCTAGACCAAAGCCAATAGGCTCTCTCTGAAAAATTCAACCTGACCCTAAAATGTTACGTAAAAAAATCTACAATTAAAACAATAAAAGTTCATATGATACAACTATTATTTATCTTGAGACTGAGAGAATAAATAGTTGAAATAAAATCAAACACAAAGTCTTCATAGCCAAGCCAGAAAAATCACTCATTTCTTAGGCAACACATCTGCAAAATTATTCTGCTTCTTTTAACATGATAAAAAGCAACATGTACTAGAGATGAGATCATACAATCCAACATATTAAACGTCAAGTTTATAATGTTCAAATCCAAATTTAATAGCAATCTTACCAGCATTTCCCGTGCGATTAATCATCCCATAGTGGTTTATAGCAGCTCCGCCTTCTCCAATCCCATAGTTGTTTGTAACAACTCCGCCTCCTCCAATCCCGTAGTTGTTTATAGCAGCTCGGCCCCCTCCCATCTCATAGTTATTTGTAGCAAGTCTGCCTCCTGTCATCCCATAGTTTCCTCCTCTTATCCCATAGTTGTTTGTACCAGCTCCGCCTCCTCTCATCCCATAGTTTCCTCCTTCCATCCCATAGTTGTTTGCAGCAGCTCCACCTCCTCTCATCCCATAGTTTCCTCCTCCCATCCCATAGTTATTTGTAGCAGCTCGGCCTCCTCCCATCATCATCATCGCGTAGCTGAAAGTCTGTGCTGCCTATTCAAGTACGTATATCAATTTTCACGTATAATATGATTTTTAGTATTTAAACCGAGAAAGAAACTTTATATCTTTTATCTATTATTTATATCCATAAACTTGTATCTATTTATATAAAAAGCAGTAAGTGTGAAAGTTTGTAACAACTAGATCCTATCTCAATATAATTAATATAGCATAAAATAAAAATAATAACAATGAGCAGTTTATTATAGCATAAAATAAAAATAATAACAATGAGCAGTTTATTTATAAGTTTAAGTATCTTTTTAGGATTAAAAAGGGAAGCATGGAATTTAGTTGAATTTACGCAAATTAACTAGTAAATGAAATAAAGAAGACAATAACAAAACAAACACAATAAGGTATAAAAATTTTAGAATTGAAAAGCTTTCTAGATCGTAGATTAATAAATAATAATAAATTAATCATTAAAATGAAAATTAATATAAACTAAGCAGATAGTATAAGTTTATACACTATGATTCCATATTGACATTAGCTAATAATTATAAGAATCCAACTTGTGAAAGTAAATTCCATTTTGGTAAACAGTAATAAAATGTAATTAAAAGTATTTTTATTGTAAATATGACATTAAAAATTCTTATGATTACATTATATTTCATTATTTATCAAACCTAGCCTAAGTATCTAAGTAAAAGAAGTAACAAATTAAGTATATAGCTTAGTCCGAAAAAAAAATGTGTAAAATTAATCATTTTAGAAACAAAATTTATTATACGGTTGTAGTATTTACTCCCCGTATAATAAATTTCATAATATTTTTTTCTTATGACTACAACCAAGTTATTCATTATGCTCCACAAGATACCAGGAAATCTATAGTATTAACATCTTATTATATCAAACTATGATGATGGTGTAATATTTATTCTCCTTAGAAGAATGTCAAAATATTTTCTCTTGTGAATGTTAAGTTATCCACTACATGCTACAAGATCTACAGTATTCACATTAACACAATCCTATTAGATCACACTATGATATCGGATACAATATTTGCTCCAATTAGAATGATTTCAGAATATTTTCCCGTATGACTGACAAATTATTCACTATGTGCTACAATATGCTAAAGATCTATAGTATTCACATCCTATTAGATCACACCATGATGACAGTATAATGTTTACTCTCCTTAGAAGAACGTTAGAAAATTTTCTCTTATAACTCCAAAGTTATTCACTACGCACCATAAGATGCTATGAGATCTATAGTATTCATATTAACACAATCCTATTATATCAAACTATGATATCGGTTATAATATTTGCTCTAATTAGAACAATGTCAGAACATTTTCTCATATGATTGACAAATTATTCATTATGCGCCACAACATACCAAGACATCTATATAGTATTCACATCCTACTAGATCACACCATATGATGCCAGTATAATATCTACTCTCCTTAGAAGAATATCAGAATATTTTCTCTTATGACTGCCAAGTTATCCACTATGCGCCATAAGATGTCACGAGATCTATAAAATTCACATTAACATAATCCTATTAGATTAAACTATGACATGGGTAATATTTACTCCCATTAGAATACTATCATAATATTTTTGGTACGATTAACAAATTATTCATCATGCATCACAAGAAGCCAAGAAATCTGAAGTTGTCATATTAATACAATCTTATCAAATCGTATCACAATGAAAGATGTAATATTTACTCCCTTAAAAGGATGTCAGAATATTTTCTCTCACGATTACTAAATATTATTCATTACGTGTCAAAAAATTGACCATATGTATAATATTCATATTGAAAAAATTCCTATTAGATCATGCCATGATGACAAATGTATTCTTTACACTTTTCAGAGTGGACACTGAGATAATTTCTTTTCAAATGTTTTTGAGCAATTTAAGAATAGTAAGTTAAATCAATTTAACTATAATGTTTTTTCTTATTTTTCCATACATAATATTAAAGACCCTAATTAAAGATTTTACATTTATAATTTCTTGAAACTTTCAAAATAGGATAAATAGTTAGTATATCAAGATTTAAAATTATCTTAAGATTTTTCCTACTATCTAGTAAATTCAACTAAATAGGGATAATCACGTTAGTATATCAAGATTTAACATTATCTAAGATTTTTCGCTACTATCTAGTAAATCAACTAATATTAGTAATTTATTCTACACAAATTATTATGTAAAAGTATTGTGAGAAAGTAAAAAGAAAAAAAAAAAACATTTGCAATTTTGCAATAATGTAAATAGGACTAATATTTTAGAACACCTAAACTGAAATTATAATTTTAGAACAGAGAAAGTACATGTCATGTGTACGTAAACTTAAGTATGATATTAAAGGATTTAATAAAAGGACATTTAATAAAAAGACTAATATTTTTTCATTTTTTTTTATAATGTTTGAATTTTTTTTTTTTATTTAAAGTTAAATTATTGTAAACCATGGAATACGGGTAATAGTATTGTCTGTCAAAATTTTCAAATTTTACGGAATAATCACTAAGTGATTAATAAATCAATTATTTTTAAAATGGTTTAAAAATATAAAGAAAACAATCTAATATTTAAGATATATTAACCTATTAGATCTAAATAAAATATAGATTATTTTTTTCGGTTATTAATATATATTATATATATAATAAGTAAATAATCAAATGATATATATTATTTATTTATTGAAAAGTTAATTAAAACAAAACATTTTAAAATTCTCAACATAAATAGAATTGGAGTAATTTTGATTTAAATTTTAACCAAACACTATCATTCATGTGTGCAGTATGTGATGGTCCAATCAGCATATGAAAATAAAGCATTTAAAAAGCAGGTTGGTGTATATGATGGATGTCATTAGGTTTTATTTTGGTCTTTACTGTGAAAGTCTAACTTTAAAGGGTAAAATTTTCCTTAAACAATTAACAAAATAATTAATAATTTGTTTTTTTTAATTGTGAAAGTCTAAATTTAAAATTTACAATAATATACTTAAGTTATGATTTGAATAACATAATCTCCAAATAAATAATAATTATACATGTCATAATTCTTAGTTACATAACACTAATTTTACTACTACCAAAATAGTCTCTTCTGCTCTGATGCTACCCTTCTGGTCTTTGAGGAGTAACCATGGTCTTCAACCTACGTGTGATAAAAATCAAGTGCTAAGTATAAAACTCAGTGGTGCTCATAAGTCACATACTTACCAACGTTGTGATGGCAACATAGTTAGAACATATATTTCATAAAAGAGTTCACAATCATAAAAATCATTTGAACATTCAACATGCATACTGAAGAGAATTAAAGAAACCGGTAGAAAGTATACATATTTGAATTAGGAGCAGAATGATAGACTCCTTCTTGTTATTTTAATTCGTAGCAAAATAGGTTACATATATACACAAAAGAAGTTATAACTAACCTATTCTAAAGGGAGTTGTTACGATCTGTTACAAGATACACATTTGATACATATCCTTTACACCCCCCCCCTCAAGCTGGTGGTGGGGAGAAATCAACCAACCCAAGCTTGGAGACAAAAGTGCGATAAGAATGTGAGGGCAAGGACTTCGTGAACATGTCTGCGAGCTGCATATTTGATGGCAAATGCGGAGAGCTGATCAAACCCGCTTGCAATTGACTTCGAACAACATGGCAGTCGATGTCAATATGCTTAGTACGCTCGTGAAAAACGGGATTGGCCGCAATATGAATGGCTGCCTTATTATCACAATGAAGTGGAATTGGTCGAGCAATGTGGATGTGAAAATCAGTTAAAAGAGAAGTTAACCACTGAATTTCGCATATAGTAGATGCCATTGCTCGATATTCGGACTCTGCCGAGGACCGACTAACCGTGGATTGCTTCTTTGTCTTCCATGAAATTAATGAAGTGCCCATAAAAATACAAAACCCAGTAGTGGACCATCGAGAATCACTACACGACGCCCAATCTGCATCAGAGAAGGCTCTTAACTTTAAGTCATTTTTAGCCGGCAAAAATAATCCCGTGAAACTGGTACCTTTCAAATATTTGACAACAGTAAGAGTTTTAGATGTGAATGATGAGGAACCTGCATAAACTGACTGAGTTGATGTTGTTGAACAGCATAAACTAAATATCTGGCGAGTCATGGACAGATAGAGTAAGCGGCCAACAAAGACGTTGTAACTGCCCGGATTCTGCAACGGATTTTATGCCCCATATCTTGTGCTAAGCTTCATGCCTTGAATATTAAAGGGACTGTCCGCAATTATTTGCATCTTTGAAGACCAGTGTCTTGAATAATTTCAGAGATTAGAATTTATTGTTGAGTCCAGAACATACCTCATCTGGTCTTGCACCTCATTGCCCAAAAAAAATACTTCACATCCCAAGATTTTTTATGGTGAATTTCTGACTAAATAAAGACTTCAATTTTCTGGAAATTAATTTGTGACAGATGGGCTGCAATTAAGCAATCATCCACATAACTAAGAGAGCAAATAAAAGACAGTTACCGCAGCCTTTAGTAAATTAAGCAATGATCAAACGAAGATTGTTTGAAATTCCCTGGCTCAATTAAAGAAGTTGTTTCATTCTTATCACTGTCTACGGCTGCTTTAACCCGTTTAAAGAGATTCTCTGCACTTGCAAACCTGTCCCTCTGCAAGCTTTTTGGTCATAACCAGTAGGAACCGCATATAAATATCTTCATCAATAAATTACCGTGGTAAGTACATTATTGATATCCAGTTCTGAACATTTCCAAAGAAGTTGGGCGCCACGGCTATAGTCAAGAAAACACGAACAGTAATAATTTTGCAACGGAGAAAAAGTATGAGATAAATCCAAGCCAGTAACTTGGTGTTATCCTTGCGGACAAGCCGAGCTCTATACAAGCCGAGCCTTATAGCGATCAATGCTGCCATCTGCATTATATTTAATCCTGTACACCCACTTACAACCAACTGGTTTAGTATTAGGAGGCAAATCAGTCAATATCCAAGTGTTATTTTGTTCCAATGAAGCTAGTTCAATATTCATGGCATTTACCCAATTCATGTTTTGTTTAGCATCATTATAATTGCAAGGTTCTTTAATTTTAGACAACTGCGCAATAAAAAACATATGGGATGTGGTAAAATTAATTTGGGAAGTGGATGAGGTACCAGTATCATACTCATTAAGCCAAGCAGGTGGTCGTCAGGTTCTTGTGCTACGCCGAACTTCTGGTAAAGGAACAATATTTTTGGAAATAGCAGCATCATCCACCTCGCATGGAATTCCATCATTTCGAGCAGGGGAAACAAGTAAATTTGGGAAATGGGTAGGAGGTTCGGTAAGAAAAGGGGTTGGAGGTTCAGTGTTCGGTAAGGTAGGCTCATGGGTAGGTTCAGGTTGTGGAGTGTTGGTGATTTGAGATTCGAAAAAGGTAGGATCAGTATCAACGGCACACTTGGGTAGTACAAAAGTGGTTATGGGTAGTACAAAAGTGGTTACATCTGTTGGATTGGTTTGATGAAAAGGAAAAATGTTTTCCATGAAAACAACATCTCTGGAAACAAGGATGGACTTGGTGGTTAAACAATAGAGTTTATAAGCCTTTTGATTTTGAGCATAACCCAACAAAGCACAAGGGAAAGCTCGAGGATCAAATTTCTGTTTATGGGGTACAGTGTTGGTAGCATAACAAAGACATCCAATGGTGCGAAAATAGCTGTAGTTTACCTGTTTCCCATGCAGCCGTTCATAAGGAGTTTTCCAATCCAGATTTTCAGATGGTAATCGATTGGCGATATGAGTGGCAGCTAACAACAATTCAGACCAGAAAATAGATGGAAATTTTGATTGAAAAAGCAAGGTGCGAGCAATGTTCAAAAGCGTCCGATGCTTCCGTTCAACAACGCCATTCTGCTGAGGAGTATAAACACAAGTCCTTTGGTGTAAAGTGCCATGGTCCTGTAAAAAAGTGCTACATGCAGCATTCACAAATTCTGTTCCATTATCTGTTCGAATAGCCTTTACCCGTTTGTCATAATGAGTGAGCACATAATTAAAGAAAGATTTCAAAGCAAGCAAGACCTGGTCTTTGGTTTTCAGCATATAAGTCCAACAAAACCGGCTATAATCATCAACGATGGTTAACATATAAACTGCATTGGTAATTGACTTCAATTTATATGGCCCCCACAAATCAATATGAACCAAATCAAACACATGCACAGAAGAAATAACACTGGTAGGAAAAGATAATCGCGTTTGCTTTGCAACAGGACAGACAGAACACATCAATTCAGTATAATCACAATGAGCAACTCCATCCACATGTTTCAAACGTTTAAAAGAAACGTGTCCTAATCTGGCATGCCAAAGCAAGGCCAAGTGCTATTATGCTCAGAACAACGCAGCCAACAGGAATTACAATTATTTGCTTAGAAAAAGAATCTTTTCGTCAATAATTAAAGATCTCTGTCACGGGTCCCTTGCCAAAACTTCACTAGTCAGTAAATCCTGGAATAAGAATATTCGCGGAAATGATGCACTGATAATTCCACAGGTTCTTGTGAGAAGACTGATTGATAAAGATTACAAACTAAAGGATGGAACTACAGAACAACATTGTATAACACAATTCTGGCATTCAATCTGATATTACCAATGTGAGTAACCAATCGTGTGGAATTGTCAGGTAGTCGGATGGTTGTGGGTGGATTGAGTTTAATAACATGATCGTAAAAACTGAGATGAGGTGTAATATGATCTGTTGCGCCAGTGTCTATTATCCAATTATCCTTGCAATTAAAATTAATGCTAGTAAAAACAGAATTAAGTAAAGTACCTGCAAAGTTCACGTTTCGGACATCCCCTTCAACGTGTGCACTGCTGCTGTCTTTGGCGGTGAGATCTTTGGCGGTGAGAAATTTCTGAAATTCCTGTAGTAAATAATCGGGCATTCCTGTGTTCAAAGAATCCATGCCCTTTTGCTGCGGCACCACCAAATTTAAGGGGTCATCAGCTGATGCAACTCGAACAACATTATTTGCACTGTAATACTTGCGAACATCCACTCCCTTCTTCCGCTGCAACTCGATGAACCAATCTGGGTATCCATGAATAAGAAAACAGTCATCAATGGTATGCCCTGTAGTTTTGCACTTAGAGCAATACTGTTTTTTACGTTCCTCTTTTCTTGCGGAAGAAAGATTTCTGGTATACCCAGCCCTTGCATTGCCGCGAGTGCCCGTAGGATTCCTTTGAGCAAGCATAACAGCAGCAGTTTCAGAGGAAGCAGTACTGTCAGTTTGCACCTCTCGTTGTTTTTCAACGCTTATGATCATAGAGAATGCTTTATTAAGGGAAGGTAATGGGTCTTGGAGTAGAATTTGATTTTTCACGTTGTCATATTCATCACCTAACCCCATCAAAAATTGCATCAACCGCCGATTGTTATCATAATCGGCAATCGCAGTACCAGAATCACAACAAATAGGTAATGGAGCTAAGCAACTCAATTCATCCCACCTGCGTTTCAGATTGGTATAATAATCTGTAACAGAAGTATTACCTTGTTTGTAACCAGCGATTTCTCGTTCAATTTATTACCTTGTTTGTAACCAGCGATTTCTCGTTCAATTTGGTAAATCATCGGCCCATTACTCTCTCCATAACGCTGTTTTAATTCGTCCCAAAGAGCCTTTGCAACAAACGCATTAGAGATGTCTTTGGATATAGCGTTCAACAACCAGGAGACTACCATGCTGTCTGCTGTCAACCATCTGTCATAATCATCAGATTCCGGTGACGGCGGTTTGATTTTGCCGTTGATAAATCCGAGTTTCTTCTTTGCTCGAAGAGCGATTTGAACGGATCGACTCCAGGACAGATAATTTTGTCCCGTCAGAGGCGTGTTAACAAGGCTGAACCCAGGGGCTTCGGAATGGTTTACATGATACAGATCGTCCGCATTATTTTTGGTGTTAATCGCAGCGAGAATCTTCGCTAAATCGTCGGGAGACATCATCGTAGTGAGCTTTGTTTAGGCTCTGATACCATGAAGAGAATTAAAGAAATAAAGAAACCGGTAGAAAGTATACAAGAAACCCTTGGGTAAGAAAGTATACATATTTGAATTAGGAGCAGAATGATAGTAAATCTCCTTCTTGTCATGTTTATTCGCAGCAAAATATGGTTTACATTATATACACAAAAGAATGTTATAAACTTAACCTATTTCTAAAGGGAGTTGTTACAATCTGTTACAAGATTTACACATCCGATACATTGTCCTTACATATATTATATATTATATTATATAATATATATTAAATATTATATATATATAATACAAACAAAACAATGAAAAATGAAATTTGATTTATATATAATACAAACCAAACAGAAAAAGAAAATTGATTTTTCTTTTCTATTAAAACAAAATTAAACTGAATTTAAAAAAAAAAAATTGAACCAAACAGAATTGTGAATTTGTCGGTCCAATTTGATCCGATTAGTTTTATTATTTTATAAATCATCCAAACAGAAGAAAAGAAAATCTTAAAATATTTTAGAAATTGACTAGCTTAAGCATAAAGAATTCTACCTGAGCTATTATATACCAGAAAAAAGAATTCTACCTGAGAGGCAGTGTAAGGGCCACCCAAGTTAAAGTTGGCAAGATCAGAGGTTGCGGGGACATGATTAACATGTTGCCTAAGATGAGAGGCGTTTTTAGCCTCATATGGTAACCCTAGTTTCAGTGTGAGGTCCACCATTTCCACTTCGCCATTGTTATTACAGTAAGCTGCTCCATTAAACAATCCAGAATCCATCTGTCCTTGCTTTTGCTTATGAGATCTGAGTTTTATATAAAAATGGGTCTTGTTAAAAATCTGCTCCATTAAACAATCCAGAATCCATCTGTCCTTGCTTTTGCTTATGAGATCTGAGTTTTATATAAAAATGGGTCTTGTTAAAAACAGAATATATAAAAATGACTCTAGCAATATATATATATATAAACCAATGGTAATCACCCTCTTTTGAGGAATACCATTTTAGTTGATCCAAAGCCAATATCAGATATGATATAGAATATGTACAGGACTTGCTTTCACCAAACAAAAATCATGCATACACTCAAAAAACGGAAAAAAAGAGAAAAAAAATCATTTTGAAAAAAATTTCACAGTAACAAAATATTTAGAAGGGTATAACAAGGTCATTACAAGAAGATAATTAGCCACATTAAAGAAATGTGTATACATATATACATATACATATATATATATATATATACAAAGGTGGCCAACTCAAAAATGGAGAATTCCGATGCAAAACAAAGAGAATAGATATACACAATGTGTTTGGGTGAAATAATGTTTGTGGGAGATTTGTTCTAACAAGAGATTGTTTAAGAAATGCAGGTGGAAACCTTAACAAGTTGAAAGAGATATGGAAGTTTGTGTACACCTTGACAAAGAAAGGAGGGGGCTGGTGGAGAGAGAAGAGACTTACAGGAGGATAATTGTAAGTGATCAATTAACCTACCAAGCTAGTAATTGCTGTTACTTTGTGTGATTTGAATGGAAAATGAAAGACCCTATATATAGAGTTTTAGATTTTAGATATAGTTATATATAGATATAAAAATAAAAATGCTCAAACATTACTAAAAATTTAAAAAATTTATAAAAAAGAGAAAAAACAATGCTCAAACATGGGAGTCACAGTCAACTTTGTGAAGATTGTTTTTGGTCCAAGATTATAAGCACGTTTTCTAAAGTAATACTCCTCTTCTAGTCTCTCACCCTTCTCTGCACTACGTTGCGTTTGTGGGACCCGATTATTAACCGCTAGATTGTGGCATAAGTTTGACTTTTGCGTTTGGGGCATAATTTCTATAATGGTATTCCTCTTTATCTTTTGTTGTTTCTTTCGATTATTTTATTTAAATTTTCTAGGTTTTGGCTTTTTTTTTTTTTTTATTTTCTAGGTTTTTGGCTTTTTTTTTTTTTTCATATGATGTATTATTTGTGTTTTAGATCTTTGATTAGGTTTTTTTTTTTTTTTTCATATATGTATTATTGTTGTTTTTAGATTTTGATTAGCAAAAGGATGACAATAACAACTTCAATCCATATATCTTACAGCATTTTTTTTTTCCAACTACAGTAATATTAATTTAATTCTCTGATCCCTTCTTTTCTTCTTTTTTTTTTTTCAGAATTTTTTAACTTTATGAAATAATATGTATGCAAAAAGAAGTGAATATAGAGGTAAAGAAAAGAGCAAAGAAATGAACAATATTAATTAAATCTCATTATTTCGATAACTTATTTTCTATCTTTGTATAATTAGTTGTGTGATGTTAATATGTTTATTAGGAGTTTTTTTTTTTTTAATTTGTTTGTATAAATTTTATGCTTATGAATGAAAAGCCAGTTTTTTATTTATTATTATTGTTATTATTATTTTGCACTTTCTTTTATTTATTTTATTTGTTTTGTTTCCTAAGTGTTGGAGGTTAAAGAGAAATCTAAACATTAAAGAATCTTGAAAACAAATACATTTGTATAACTCCACATCACTGTCAAAAAATCTTGAAATGTCCTTCCTTCTCATTCTTGCTAAGTCACCATCATGGTCCTTTTTAGTTTTGGGCAATTGCACACTTTGATTATTTTATTGCTAAACCATATAATTCTTTCATCTAAAATATATAATTTCGGAAATTAAACATTCTATAAGATTTGACTGTCTAGTCTTTTATATTTAATATATATATAATATTATATAATATAATATATATATATTATATATATATATTTATTACACAGCCATCTGAAAAACTTACTATTGAATTAGTCATTTTTAAGGACTTATTGAACCTAAATATTTTTTATATATTATTACACAGCCACTGAAAACTTACTATTGAATTAGTCATTTTTAGACTATGAACTAAATATTTTAAACGAAATTAAACGTTAATAACTAATCAATCTATTTACCAAATAAGAGAGATGAAGTTTTGTTTTATCAGCAAAATTTTTCTTTTATTATTAAAATTCAGGAGAAACTTAACATAATCAAGCATTTAAGCTCATCCCATCAATTTCTCTATTTGGTTGGTATGCAATTCTTTAAAAAAAAAAAAAATCAAAATTTATCCAATAAATAATCTGAATTTAAAATTCCTTTACTTCACATATTTTAAAGAAGGAAAGAAAGATATTAATAACAGCGATTGACAGTGTTAATTTAATATTGGAGTAATGGTGATATATGCTTCCTAGTTAAATAAATATAAAAGCTACGAATATCATTTTCTATTTTAATCTATTGTATAAATAAAATAGCAATGAAGTTTTTTTTAATAATATTTAATAACTAGTTTTATTTTTAAATAATTACAAAATAAAATAATTCAATATCGGTTTAGTATCTTTGAGTTGAAATTAAAGGCATGATCCTACAGAGCTTAACCTACAAATATTTTGGATATAATTATGCTTGTGTTTTACTGTCCCACCAATACTTGGATATAATCAAACTACAATATTGTCCCACCAATACTGCAATAAAATAATCAAAGTCTTGAAGTGCCAAAAACAAAACCAAGGGCCCAAAAAAACAAAGGGAACTATAATTATAGTATAATATTTTTCTCTTTTCCCGGAATGTTCTCTTTTGTCAATTTTTCACTATTGTTCTCTCTCCACGCCCAACACTACACAAAATATCAATATTGTCAAAAGTGTGTAGTGTTCTCTCTAGAAAATATTTGTAGGGTTCACTACGATATAATTATACCATAATTACTATAATTATAGTTCCCTTTTGACAATGGTATAATTATATTGTTCTTTTATGTTCTCTTTTGTCAATAGTATATTGTTGTTGCTGGTACAATATTGTAAAACACAAGTATAATTATAGTTCCCTTTAAAATAGAAAAGCACAATATTGTAAAACACAAGTATAATTATAGTTCCCTTTAAAATAGAAAAGCACAATATTGTAAAACACAAGTATAATTATAGTTCCCTTTAAAATAGAAAAGCACAATATTGTAAAACACAAGTATAATTATATCCAAAATATTTGTAGGTTAAGCTCTGTAGGGTCATACCTTTAATTTCAATTACTAAACCGATATTGAATTATTTTATTTGTAATTATTTAAAAATAAAACTAGTTATTAAATATTATAAAAAATATACATATAAACTAAAATAAAGTAAACACATTCTGGATATATGCAAAACTTTTGCAAATTAGCATAAAGACAATAGTAAATATATATAGATATAGATATTAAAAAAATAATTAAAATTATTATAAAAGATGGTAAAAGAATATTGAATATTTGAATCTAAAACTAAAAAAGATCCAATATCATAATATAGATAATTATTTTAAATAAAGTATAAATTTCTAAACTTTAAAAAATTTATATTATTATCTTAATATGATCTAATAAAAATAAAAAGTCTTAAATGATCTAATAAAAAGTTTCAAAATCAAATATAGATACAGATAATTATGGTAAATGAATATTAATTTTAAAATATAATCATTATATAAAATTTTTTAATATTTAGATAATAAAATATAATCATCTTTTTAATTTATTAACTATATTTATTTTTTAATTTATCAGAAGTTATCTGATTGGCCCCTTTTCTATTTTAAATGCATTTATTAAATTTAATGTTTAGATTTCTCTTTAACCTCCAACACTAGGAAGCAAAACAAATAAAATAGATAAAAGAAAATGCAAAATAATAATAACAATAATAATAAATAAAAACTGGCCTTTCATTCATAAGCATAAAATTTATACAAACAAATTAAAAAAAAAAAACTCCTAATAAACATATTAACATCACACAACTAATTATACAAAGATAGAAAATAAGTTATCGAAATAACGAGATTTAATTAATATTGGTCATTTCTCTGCTCTTATCGAAATATAACCTGTAGATTTATATTAATATTTGGTCATTCTCTCTTGCTCTTTTCTGTTACCTCTATATTTCACTCTTTTTTTTGCATACATATCATTTCATAATTGTTAATAAAATATTCTGCAAAAAAATAAAAATAAAAGGAAAAAAAGAATGTAGATACCAGAGAATTAAATTTAACACTACCGTAGTTTAGAAAAAAAAAAAAAAAAGGAAAAAAAGAAGAGACCAGAGAATTAAATTAACACTACCGTAGTTAGAAAAAAAAAAAGATGCAGCAAGATATATGGATTGAAGTTGTTATTGTCATCCTTTTGCTAATCAAAATCTAAAAACAACAATAATACATATATGAAAAAAAAAAAGCCAAAATCTAGAAAATTTAAATAAAATAATCGAAAGAAACAACAAAAGATAAGAAGAATACCATTATAAAAATAATGATTGAAAGAGGTATATATATATATATATATATATATCAAAAATTTTAAAGTTTTAGATTTAAATATAGATATATATAGATATAAAAATAAAAATGCTCAAACATTACTAAAAATTTATAAAATTTATAAAAAAGAGAAAAAACAATACTCAAACATGGGAGTGACGCGTCAACTTTGCAAAGATTTTTTGGCTTCAAGATTATATATATATAATGGTGATTTTATGCTTTTACTTTGTAATATTAGTTGTCTTAATAGAACTTAATTATTCTAATATTTGTCAGCTATTTTACTGGTTGACAGGAGACAACGTCTTATTACTTTTTTCAACCTCTGAATATTAATATAAATATTATGTATTTTGACTAAGGGTCCGATCGGCAAATTTAGCTATTCTAATAGCTGCTAGTTGTTAGCTGTTTTAGTAGCTTTTAGCTATTAGATGTCAGTTGTTAGATGTTAGCTGCTAGCTATTAGCTATTTAAGTAGCAACTGACAATGAAAGTGTTTGATAAAAATAATTGTTTGATTGACAATTAAATTTAAAATGGCAAAAAAAAGTATAACCATAGAATTAAACTCAGTATAAAAAAAAAAAAAAAAAAAAAAAAAAAAAAAATTAAATTTTAAAATGGCCAATAAAATAGTTTATAACTCATAGGAATAAAACTCCATGTTATAAAAAAAAAAAAAAAAAAAAAAAAAAAAAAAAAAAAAAAAAAAAAAACAACAAAAGATGATTTCATTGAACCTAAATTTTCAAAATTTAAGGGAGCAAAAATTAAAAGTTCATTATTTTATAAATAAAATTGGAAATTTTCAATAATTTAGTGGATTAATATTTTTAATTTTTAACATTTTCTCGAGTTCAAATGCAAATATATAAACAAACATTTTTTTTGTATACTTGCATCAGGTAACCAGACTCGTATTCATTTTAATATCTTTCTTTCTTTTTTATTTTTTATTTTTTATTTACATTTGGGTTGTTGGATGATTCCTATATATCATTGCCCTAAAATAATAGGTGAAATGAATGTAATAAACCAAACATCAAAGTTCTATTATTGAAATGAATGTAATAAACCAAACATCAAAGTTCTATTATTGACCAAGTTAAAGCCATAATCCATGTTTCTCAGCAACCAAAAGCTCCACTTTGGTTCTGCATGTCCACTCAACAGGATGCTCCAATTTTTGATAGATATGCATGAAAAACATGAAATCTAGGTACCCCACAAGTTTAGGAATCACAAACAATTAGGAACCTCAATCCAACAAGCAATCTCAGTCATCGTTGTTGAGACGTTGGAAAATTTAGAATGAACCCAAAACGGTAGTCAAGCGACAAGCTCGCAAGCTTTTCCACATCACTGGTCCCATTATGTCGGGATGGAATCAATCCAATACACAAGGCAATGAAGCTGAGGTAGATGTAATAGAATAGGATATTGTAGTTTATAAGAAAAATGAATTTTGAGCCCTTTTTATAAAGGTCATGGAGTTTAATTTATTTACACCATGATCTTGCAATTATGTATTCAATTCTTAGATGAGTATTCTATTAGCTTACAGGACTAAAATACTAGTTTTTCTAAACAAAAATGGGTTATCTTATTACAAAATCTTCGAGAAATTCAAGATTTTGGAGATATAACTTTCATTTCCCCCAAATCCTGAAAACTTTCATTTCCCCCAAATCCTGAAATCCATAAATAGAGTATGCAGGATCCTTTGTGTCAACGTCTTTTACTGCTACTAAAACTGTCAATTAACTTAATGAAAACATGTATATATGAAAACATGTATATAATAATATGCAACACTGCGATGATGTTCCACTCATGTATCAATAGATGTATCAGTAGGCAAACAAAGTTCAATTTACCTTTGAACTTGTAATTACAAAAAAAAAAATGTAAAAATTGAGTTATTTTTTGGCTCAATTTGCCTCTTAACTCATTATCAAAGTGCAAGAAGTCTCATGATATCAGTTTATGACCTCAGTAAAATACAAATTCAATGCTAGGCTTTTTTTTTTTTTTAATTGTAGTCTCAAATTAAATTTTATTTCTTTTCAAAAAGTAGTAGGGTAAAAGGCCAAAGACCACCAATTCTTTGGTCGTTGAGGAAGTCTTTCGGATGCACCATGAGTGAAATTATATCTTTTTAACAAATATGCTAAAAAACACGGTTAACAAATATGCTAAACACGTGATTTGTTTTATATGGGATGATGATGATCCCTTCATATATTGCGAAAAAACATATGTAATGGGCCTGTCAAGTGTCAAGTGCATCCCCGGACCGGTAACCTGGAAAGACAAGGAGCAAAAAGTTGGCCCATTTAGCCCACAGCAGAAAGCCTTGCTCTTGACAATGGGGGCCTGGCCCCTCAGAGATCGACTGCTTTAAAATATTCTGAAATAAAAAAGAAGGAAAGAAGAGACCAGAGAATTAAATTAACATTACTGTAGTTGGAAAAAGAAAAAAAGATGCAGTAATATATGTGGATTGAAGTTGTTATTGTCATCCTTTTGCTAATCAAAATCTAAAAACATCAATAATACACACATGAAAATAAATAAAAAAAAAAAAGCCAAAACCTAGAAAATTTAAATAAAATAATCGAAAGAAACAACAAAAAGATAAGAAGAAAACTATTATAAAAATAATCATTGAAAATCTATTAGAAAAATGAAGTTGGTCATTGAAGAATTATATATATGATATATATATACATAGAATAATATATATGATCTATAATTCATATTATATACGTTATTATAGTATATATAGTTAGTAATATACTTTCAAATATATATATTTCAAAAATTTTAAAGTTTTAATTATTTAAAGTTTTAATTTTGGAATTACCGAATTTTCATAAAACAATATGGTATGAGATTTTAAATTCAAAAAAAAAAAAAAAACATTTGGAACGAAATGAAATGAAGTTTATATTCCGAAGTATTTCGAAATAGAATTAGAATAAGAATTATTCCATTCCATAACGACTGAATTACATTCCTAGATAAAATAGTGCATTTAAAAACAAAGATAAAGTAATTAATTTTGCTGTAATATGAGAATAAGCCAATAGTTTATGCCAACCTTTTGAAGCATAATATATTTCTATATGTTCTTGCCATTGTTTGGCGGAAAGAAGCTTAAATAAAGACAACAACATAAAAACAACACACCAAGGTCCAAACTACTTTTTATGAAAAAAAGCAGGCTTCTATTTTAATTTCTTTGAGAACTTTGAAATCCTTCAAGCTTTTGAATCTTTGGCTGCTTCTTTGGCTTTTCGTTTCCCCTCTTCCTTCTGATACTTTATTCCACAAGCATTGCATAATGACTGCAAGTAAAAGAGCAAATTAGTCCAACAATGATATATATATATATAAAGTAACAAAATCATTTTATTTTTTTTTATAACAACGGATTGTAATTCTCTTCGGACCATATAGTGTAAAAAATTTTAATTTTTCTGACAAAGTATGCTTTCCGAATATCAAATTTATATTCTTACTCATATAAAAATGCAATTCACTTACCACTGAACCAAATTAATTCAACAAAAAAAAATGCATTCCACTTGAAACACTGAACCAAAAGTTAAAAGTTTCTAACAAAAAAAAAAAAAATAATATATATATATATATAGTATAATGTTATATATATATATATATATAATGTTATATAGCAAATTCTTATGTTTTCAAAACAAACTCCATTTGAAATTAGTTGCAGTTACACTAATTGAGTCAAACCAATTAAATATCAATTGTAATTAGGACTGTTAAAATTGGGTTGCATTGGGACCCACAATAAACAGTTCTTACTACATCCTTATCTTGTCGTATACAAACAAAAAGAAAAAGTAATAACGAGACCAACCTTTTACCGTTTGTTCCTCTCAAATTCAAATCAAATGGATTGATTTGAACAGTTTTAGTTGAGTTGAAATGAATTTAGTATCTAATCATCCTTATCTTGTCATATACAAACAAAAAAGAAAAAGTCATAACGAGACCAACCTTTTGCCGTTTGTTCCTCTCAAATTCATATCAAATGGATTGACAAGAACAATGATGAACATAATCCAGCTTAAGTATAAAGTTTGTATTTCAAATATTTTATTTATATGATATCTTGCATGAAATCCACGAAAACAACATTAATGATGAACATAAAATTTTATTTTACGTAGAGAAAACTAAATTGATAATTTTTCAGAAATTATAATTTTTTTTTTTGAAAAGAGAAAATTATGGATTAAGTAATTTTTTTTTTTGTAAGTTTCCAAATAAGTATAAATTTTTTTTTTTCGGTTTTTCAATATCATAAAAACATCAATACTTCTCAACATCTCATTGAAATATCAAATAATAAGTGCATAGAAATGTAAAATAAAATGTAATTTCATATAATATAGCAAAAGTTTTTACTTTCCCTTATATATATATTCTGAAAACACGAAAATACATTTGAATAATTAGAAAAAGTTACATTTAAATATACTATTCAAAGTAACATATTTATCGAGTGTTCAAAATATTAATTAGTCCTAAATATTATACTGATTAAGGAGATAGTAAAGCCAATTTCTAGCTTCTAAACTTAGGGAAGATCAACTTCCCAAAACCCTTAACCCTCTTAAGAAAGTCATCTTTTTATTATTATTATTTTTTTTAATAGAGAGTAAAGCTTAAAGAATTATAAGCATGATTTAGGATAAGCTATACCACTAACATCATGAGTGAGCCAACAAGCAATCCGTCAAGGGATCTAACAAAACATGAGTTCCAAAGGAAAATTCCAACCTAATTTTGAAAGTCATCTTAAAACCACTCACATCATTCGACGTGAGTGAAACTAAGTCAGCAAATGAGAGATTTAAATACAGGAAAGCAGTGAACAGAACACAGTTAGAACTATGTCTTCCTTCCTGTTTTCCCTTCCTCATAAAAAGAAAAAAAAATGCTAACAAAACAAAAGAAAATAGTAACTTCTAGACAATTCCAATTTCCCAATATCATAAGACATCGAAGCATATTATACGTACCTTGGGACCAAGAGGACCTTTACGCCACATGGGAGTATCATTAGTGTTGCAATTGGTGCACCTCCTATAAGGGTTATTGTTGTTCCCATTGCGTGGACGCCTTGCAACAGAAGAGGACTTTCCAGTCTGACGAGCCTCGAAAGGAGAGCAGTCAAGGAGTGTGTAGCTAGTCAAGCTATGAGCTTGAAATGGAGGTAATGTCAAACCACCATTAATGTTCTGGTAAGCAGGAATTCCTGTAGGATACTGCTGATGGTGCCTCAATATTCCACCAGTCGATGAGCTTCCCATATCATATGCCCATGAGTTCAGGTTTTGGCCCCCAAGAAGATTGCTTCCTATGTTACCCATTACTGAAACAAAAATGGTTAATTAATAGTCTTCATTTCAAAATCTAATAGCCGATAAACTCATTCTTGTACAAAAACTTAACCTTATAAACTTTTTTTATAGACAAGTTAACTATGCTATTAGTTTTTATAAAACACTAGGAAAAGCTTATAATTTCAGGTGTCTAAACCAAAGCCAATAGACTCCCCCTAAAAAACCCAACCTGACTCGAAAATATTAGGTAAAAAAAATCTACAACTAAAACAATACAAAGTTCATATGATACAACTATTATTTATCTTGAGACTGAGAGAATAAATAGTTGAAATAAAATAAAATACAAAGTCTTAATAGCCAAACCAAAAAAAATCACTCATTTCTTAGGCAACACATCTACAAAATTATTTTGTTTCTTTTAACATGATAAAAAGCAACGTGTGCTAGAGATGAGATCATACAATCTAACCTATTAAACGTCAAGCTTATAATGTTCAAATCCAAATTTAATAGCAATCTTACCAGCATTTCCCATGCGATTAATCATCCCATAGTTGTTTGTAGCAGCTCGGCCTCCTCCAATCTCATAGTTGTTTGTAGCAGCTCCGCCTCCTCCCATCTCATAGTTGTTTGTAGCAGCTCGGCCCCCTCCCATCTCATAGTTGTTTGTAGCAATTCCGCCTCCTGTCATCCCATAGTTTCCTCCTCCCATCCCATAGTTATTTGTGGCAGCTCCGCCTCCTCCCATCATCATCGTTGCGTAGCTGAAATTCGGTGCTGCCTGTTCAAGTACGTATATCAATTCTTTATATGTGCGTAGCTGAAATTACGGTGCATGCCTGATTCAAGTACGTATATCAAAATTTTTCAACATATTATGATTTTTAGTATTTAAAACCAAGAAAGAAACTTTATATCTATTTATCTATTATTTATATCCCATAAAACCTTGTATACTATTATATATAGAAAAGCACTAAAATGTGAAAGTTGTAACAAACTGGATACTTATTATCATCAATATAATTAAATAATAGCAAATAAAAATAGCAAAAATAATAACAGATGAGCAGTTTGTTATTTATAAGTTTAAGTATCTTTTTAGGATTAAAAAAAGGGAAGCATGGAAAGCATGGAATTTAGTTGAATTTATGCAAATTAACTAGTAAATGAAATAAAGAAGACAATAACAAAACAAACACAATAAGGTATAAAAATTTTAGAATTGAAAAGCTTTCTAGGTCATAGATTAATAAATAATAATATATTAATCATTAAAATGAAAAGTAATATAAACTAAGCAGACAGTATAAGTTCATACACTATGGTTCCATATTGACATTAGCTAATAATTATAAGAAATTCAACTTGTGAAAGTAAATTCCATTTTGGTAAACAGTAATAAAATGTAATTAAAAGTATTTTTATTGTAAATATGACATTAAAAATTTTTATGATTACATTACGTTTCATTATTTATCAAACCTAGCCCAAGTATCTAAGTAAAGGAAGTAACAAATTAAGTATATAGCTTAGTCTAAAAAAAATGTGCAAAATTTATGATTTTAGAAACAAAATTTATTATACAGGTGTAAAAATTTAGAAAACTTACTTAATAATTTAGCATAATTATATAATATAAGATTTAGAAACAAAATTTATTATACAGGTGTAAAAATTTAGAAAACTTACTTAATAATTTAGCATAATTATATAATATAAGATTACAGTTATAATTTAATAATATTTTATTCGGACATATTCTCGTACTTTCAACATAATAGGAGGCTGGAGACTTTTTCTAAAAAAAGATTAAATCTTTAAATTATCTAAAAAAAGGATAAATTGTACAATAAAATAGTTAAAGACTATTTGTAAAGAGGAGAGAAGCAAAATAAAAAATAAAGTTAATATCCGGCGAAAAGATGCAGTAAAATTTTAGTGTTCCTTCAAAAGAATAAACTTTCGTTTTAAGTCTTTTTAGTCTTAAAATAGCACCAAGTCGTTTTGAGTATCGGTTTTTCTTTTAACCCTACTTTTATTATTCTTTTTTTCTTTCTTCTCTGCTGCTTGCGAGTTGCGACGCCGACTACTCATCTCCTGTTTGTCGATACTCATCTTCTCTCCGGGTGTTAACTCTTTCTTCTATTCTGCTTCTCTCCTCTCTACAAATAGTCTTTAACTATTTTATTCTAAAATTTGTCCTTCTTAGATAAGTTCCAATAATATGTGCTTTGCATTCAACATTTGCTCAGAGAAAAATGCAAGAAGATTCTGTCTTAACGGAATTAAATAATACCAACAAAATTTTAAACTTGTAGATTTTTTTTTTTTTTTTTTTTTTAGCAAAGTTGGACTATATCCGTCACATTTTAAAAGCTGGAATTGGATCCTAGGGTGGAAAGAAATTAAAAGGGGTGTGGAAATTTGAAGGGTATTTCTTTTCCAGTTTACGCAAATATTCAGTTTTAAAATATTGGGGATGTAAGTTTGAATCAGATTTTACAGCTTGCAAAAAAAAAAAAAAAAAAAAAAAAAAAAAAAAAAAAAAAGAAGAGCTTTTGGGGTACCCTGATTTCAGCAAATGGTGAAACCTTTCGAAAGGCGAAATTCTTAGAAGTAAGAAGGCCGTTGATGTAGACCTAATTTTTCCTTAACAAAATTATATTTTAAGCATACCAGATGGCAATGAAATGGAGATAAAAGTAATTAATTTTTATTTAAAAAGTGATTTCAAAAAGGGAAAAAAATATTTATAACATAAATATTGGGCTTTATTAATTATACCTATGGTACGTTAACTTATCACTAGTTCACCTTAACATGCTTAAATTTCAATTTATAACATAGAACTTATCACTAGTTCACCTTAACATGCTTAAATTTCAATTTATAACATAGATACAAAATATCAATTTTTATAACAATAAAAATCCTTGGCGCTAGTAGAAATTGAAATGACAAGCAATTATATGGCACGAAAATTAATGCAATGATTAGCAACAGTATGAGTGCTTTCACATGCTACCTTCGATCTATAATAAATTTCATAATATTTTTTTCTTATGACTACAACCAAGTTATTCATTATGCTCAACATGATACCAGGAAATCTATAGTATTAACATCCTATTATATCAAACTATGATGACGGTGTGATATTTATTCTCCTTAAAAGAATGTCAAAGTATCTTCTCTTGTGAATGCCAAGTTATCCACTACATGCTACAAGATCTATAGTATTCACATTAACACAATCCTATTAGATCATACTATGATATTGGATATAATATTTACTCCAATTAGAAAATATTTACTCCAATTAGAATGATGTCAGAATATTTTCTCGTATGACTGACAAATTATTCATTATGTGCTATGCTAAAGATCTATAGTATTCACATCCTATTAAATCACACCACGATGATAGTATAATATTTACTCTCCTTAGAAGAATGTCAGAAAATTTTCTCTTATGACTCCAAAGTTATTCACTACACACCATAAGAAGCTATGAGATCTATGGTATTCATATTAACACAATCCTATTATATCAAACTATGATATCGGTTGTAATATTTGCCCCAATTAGAACAATGTCAGAACACTTTTTCGTATGACTGACAAATTATTCATTATGCTTCACAACATGCCAAGACATCTGTATGGTATTTGCATCCTATTAGATCACACCATATGATGCCAGTGTAATATCTACTCTCCTTAGAAGAATATCGGAATATTTTCTCTTATGACTGCCAAGCTATCCACTAAGTGCCATAAGATGTCACGAGATCTATAATATTCACATTAACATGATCCTATTCGATTAAACTATGATATTGGGTATGATATTTACTCCCATTAGAATACTGTCATAATATTTTGGTACGACTAACAAATTATTCATTATGTGTCACAAGAAGCCAAGAAATCTGAAGCTGTCATATTAATACAATCTTATAAGATCGTATCACAATGAAAGATGTAATATTTACTCCCTTAAAAGAATCTCAGAATATTTTTTCTCATGATTACTAAATATTATTCATTACTGTGTCAAAAAATTGACCATATTTATAATATTCATATTGAAAAAATTCCTATTAGATCATACCATGATGACAAATGTATTCTTTACACTTTTTAGAGTGGATACTAAGATAATTTCTTTTCAAATGTTTTTGAGCAATTTAAGAATAGTTAGTTAAATTAATTTAATTTTAATGTTTTTTCTTATTTTTCCATATAAAATATTAAAGACCCTAATTAAAGATTTTATATTAATAATTTCTTGAAACTTTCAAAATAGGATAAATAGTCAGTATATCAAGATTTAAAATTATCTTAAGATTTTCCTACTATCTAGTAAATTCAACTAATATTAGTAATTATTCACACAAATTATTATGTAAAAGTATTGTGAGAAAGTATTTTCCTACTATCTAGTAAATTCAACTAATATTAGTAATTATTCACACAAATTATTATGTAAAAGTATTGTGAGAAAGTAGAAAAAAAAAAAAAAACATTTGCAATAATGTAAATAGGACTAATATTTTAGAACACCTAAACTGAAATTATAATTTTAGAATAGAGAAAGTACATGTCATGTGTACGTAAACTTAAGTATGATATTAAAGGATTTAATAAAAGGACATTTAATAAAAGGACTAATATTTTTTTTAATTTTTTGATAATGTTTGAATTTTTTTTATTTAAAGTTAAATTATTGTAAACCATGGAATACGGGTAATAGTTTTGTCTGTCAAAATTTTCAAATTTTACGGAATAATCACTAAGGGATTAATAAATCAATTATTTTTAAAATGGGTTAAAAATATAAAGAAAACAATCTAATATTTAAGATATATTAACCTATTAGATCTAAATAAAATATAGATTATTCTTTTCGGTTACTATATATATAATAAGTAAATAATCAAATGATATATATTATTATATATATAATAAGTAAATAATCATATATATATAATAAGTAAATAATCAAATGATATATATTATTTATTTATTGAAAAGTTAATTAAAACAAAACATTTTAAAATTCTCAACATAAATAGAATTGGAATAATTTTGATTTAAATTTTAGCCAAACACTACCATTCATGTGTGCAGTATGTGATGGTCCAATCAGCATATGAAAATAAAGCATTTTAAAAGCAGGTTGGTGTATATGATGTCATTAGGTTTTATTTTTGTCTTTACAGTGAAAGTCTAACTTTAAAGGGTAAAATTTTCCTTAAACAATTAACAAAATAATTTTTTTTTTAATTGTGAAAGTTAAAAAAAAATCAAAATCATTAAACAATTTAATTATTTAATAATAAATTATATTAGTTTTGGTGCATAATTAACATATTAAAGTGGATATTATTATAAAAAATGAATAATTTCAAGTTCTCCTTAAAAAAAAAAAAAAAAAAAAAAAAATAAAAAAAAAAAAAAAAAAGAAGCATATGAATCCATAAAATGTTTTGTTTTTCTGAAATAAAATCATTACGACTAAGCATACGAACTAGCATCACTTGATTACCATCCCCCCCCCCCCCCCCCCTTAGCTTAGCCCTATATGCAAAAACAAGCAACAAGCCTTTTTACTGAACTAGATCACTTGATTACCATAGTAGCTTATGCAAAAAAAGACAAGTTTTCTTTATAAAATTTTCAAGATCCACCTCAGACAATTTTGATAGACAACAAATCGGTTATATATATAAAATAAAAACCAAACAGAAAAAGAAAATTGATTTTATTTTCTATTAAAACAAAATTAAACTGAATTTTTTTAAAAAAAAAAAAACAAATTGAACCAAACAGAATTGTGAATTCCTTAGTGCAATTTGATTCGATTAGTTTTATTTTTTTATAAATCATCCAAACAGAAGAAAAGAAAATCTTAAAATATTTTAGAAATTGACTAGCTTAAGCATAAAGAATTCTACCTGAGAGGCAGTGTAAGCAAAATCAGGGGTTGTGGGGACATGATTAACATGTTGCCTAAGATGAGAGGGATTTTTAGCCTCATATGGTAACCCTAGTTTCAGTGTCAGGTCCACCATTTCCACTTTGCCATTGTTATTACAGTAAGCTGCTCCATTAAACAATCCAGAATCCATCTCTCCTTGCTTTTGCTTATGAGATCTGAATTTTATATAAAAATGGGTCTTGTTAAAAACAGAATATATAAAAATGACTCTAGCAATATATATATATATATACTACTATATTATATAATATATATATATATATATATATATATAAACCAATGGTGATTTATGTGTGGACCTAAGTTACCAGAAGAAAGGTGGACTAGATATTGCCTCTAACTGAATATTGGCTGTACTGGAGAAAGAATTACCTGCACCCCATATATATATTCAGCCAATAATTAGCTCCATAATACCAGATATGATATAGAATATGTACAGCAATGATCATATGCTAGGGTTATCGGCCCTTATAAATAGGGTTATCAGAAATTGATATATGGCATAATCTTTCTATAAGGCTCCACTTAGCATGTTTTTCCAATAAATGACATGTAGCATATTTTTTTAATTGGGACATGTAGCCATATTTTTTTAATTGCCCTCCACCTAGTATCATTGAAAATTAATAATTTAAATATAAAATCATAAATATCAAGACATTAATATATAATAATAAACAATAAACAATAATCATTTGACTAAAATAAAATTAATTCAGCTTAAATTTTTATTATGCACTCTTATAAATAAAATAGCAATTATAAAAATAAAAGACATTAACGAATAGAGATATTTTTATTTTGTAATCTTAATTATTGTATATTTAAAAATATTTTAATATTATAATTACAAATTTATAAATTTCATCCAACATTTGTTAAATTGAAATTCGCAACATCTTAAATTTTTAAAATTAATTATCTAACAAATCAATTAATCCACATTTGTTAAATTAAATTCGAACATTGTAAATTTTAAATTAATTATCTACAAATCAATTATATAAATATTAAAAATATTATAATAAAAATCGAGACATAAAAATTTAAAAATTAAAAATTTATTAAAATATTATTTATTAATATCATTTCTCTTTATTTTTTTTGTGTAAATTGTAACTGTTATTTTCTTGAAAACTAATTGCAACTGTTATTTTCAATTAATTTTTATTAAATGAAAAATTACATATTCCTTAAAAAAATGGATAATATTATTTCTAGTAGTGTTTAGTCCAAAAAATTTATCAGTGCATAAGTAGCTTTTTTTAACTAAATGAGGTTTGAAAATCCATATATGTGCATTCTTACTTTCGTAGCAAAATTTTAGGGGTTGAGTTAGTCCAAAATATTGTGTAATTTACATATCATGTATATATATAATACAAAATATTATGTTTCATGTCTTCAATTATGGCTTCATTCAATTTTCTGCTTTGTTGGTTCTTCTTGAGTTGGTGTGGTGCTGAAAAAAAAAAGCAAAATTTGATGTGAGAGAATAATGTACATCCATACAATTTCTTTTATATATAATAGGAATTATCAATTTCCTAAGCTACCAAAGAGACATTTCAAGTGGATAGATGGTTTGAATAATTGAATTACCTTTGTCGTTTTAGTTAGTTAATAATTGTTAATATATATACATATAAAAGTTTTGGAAGTTTTGGAAAAGTTAACTTTTCCAAAAGTTGGAAATATACTTGTGTGTGTTTGTGTGTCTATATATATATATATATATATATATATAAACAAACCAGAAAAAAAA
This sequence comes from Jatropha curcas, assembly GCF_014843425.1. The sequence goes on along the minus strand of NW_023591453.1, from coordinate 2,960,861 downwards.
AAAAAAAAAAAAAAAAAAAAAAAAAAAGAAAGGCCCAAAAAAAACACACGGCAATGGCTCAGATTCTACCAAGTTCATTATGCTTATAAAATCTCCATAACTGCCTACCAAGTTCATATGTTATAAAAATCCAAACTGTTCATTACAATAGGTAAGGTGCTTAGTTTTACCCTTAGGGACCTACGGCCATGAAAGTCCAACAAGACCTTCTCCACTCACTCAATAACTTAATTTTGGCAAGAAAAATAAATTAAAACTCATGACAGCGAAAATAAATTCATTACTGATTTATTATTATTTTCAAAATTTAACTAATTAAACAACTTTATCCTATAGTTATAGGATGAAGAAAGAAGCAGGGTCTCCAATTTCCGATTTCTACCAAGTTCATATGTTATAAAAATCCAATTATATAATTGTTTGACGTATATAGTAAGGTCCTTTTTATTGTTTGACGTTCTACTTTGACTACAATATTGTAAAACACAAGTATAATTATAGTTCCCTTTAAAATAGAAAAGCACAATATTGTAAAACACAAGTATAATTATAGTTCCCTTTAAAATAGAAAAGCACAATATTGTAAAACACAAGTATAATTATAGTTCCCTTTAAAATAGAAAAGCACAATATTGTAAAACACAAGTATAATTATATCCAAAATATTTGTAGGTTAAGCTCTGTAGGATCATGCCTTTAATTTCAATTCAAAGATACTTAACCGATATTGAATTATTTTATTTGTAATTATTTAAAAATAAAACTAGTTATTAAATATTATTAAAAAAACTTCATTGCTATTTTATTTATACAATACATTAAAATAGAAAATGATATACGTAGCTTTTATATTTATTTAACTAGGTGGAAGCCCAACGTTGCGCAGGTTGTTTTATTACTTTATTATCGCATATTGTATTAGAGGTTGTTTTTTTATTGTACATATAAGATAAATATTAATATAAAAAATAAATCATACAACTAATTAGTGCTTGAAAATTAGTTCCCTTTTTTATTTGAAAATTAGTGCTTGACAAAAGGGAACTAATTTTCAAATAATTATATTGCATAATTATATTGACAAAACGGAACTATTGACAAAAGGGAACTACGTAGTTCCCTTTTGCCATTTGATAGCTCCGTTTTGACAATATTATACGTATAAACTTTTGCAAATTAGCATAAAGACAATAGTAAATATATATAGGTATAAAAATATAAAATTATTATAAAAAGATGGAAAATTGAAATAGCTCGAATCTAAAACTAAAAAAAATCAAATATCAATTATAGGATTAAATTATTTAAATAAGTACTAATTCTTAAACTATAAAAAAATTATCTTAAATGCATCTAATAAACTTAAATGATCTAATAAAAAGTTTCAAAATCAAATATAGATACAGATAATTATGGTAAATGAATATTAATTTTAAAATATAATCATTATATAAAATTTTTTAATATTTAGATAATAAAATATAATCATCTTTTTAATTTATTAACTATATTTATTTTTTAATTTATCAGAAGTTATATTTATTTTTTAATTTATCAGATGTTATCTGATTGGCCCCTTTTTTATTTTAAATGTATTTATTAAATTTAATGTTTAGATTTGTCTTTAACCTCCAACACTAGGAAGCAAAACAAATAAAATAAAAAAAAGAAAGTGCAAGATAATAATAACAATAATAATAAATAAAAACTGACCTTTCATTCATAAGCATAAAAACTATACAAATAAATTAAAAAAAAAAACTCCTAATAAACATATTCAACATCACACAACTAATTATACAAAGATAGAAAATAAGTTATCGAAATAACGAGATTTAATTAATATTGGTCATTTCTCTGCTCTTATCTGTACCTCTATATTCACTTCTTTTTGCATACATATCATTTCATAAAGTTAAAAAATTCTGAAAAAAAAAAAAAAGAAGGAAAGAAGAGACCAGAGAATTAAATTAATATTACTGTAGTTAGAAAAAAAAAAAAAAAAAAAAAAAAGAAAGAAAAGACATGCTCCACGCTTAATATTTATTAGGATTGAAGCTTTGTTGTTTGTCACCTTTTGCCCCGCCATTCAAAATCTAAAAACAACAATAATCAACAACATATAATGAAAAAAAAAAAGCACCCCTAAACCTAGAAAATTTAATAAATAATCGCCAAAGCAGAAACAACAAAAAAAGATAAGAGCAAAGAAACAAACAAAAATTGATATATATTAGTATATACCTCTTTTCAACGATTATTTTATAATGGTTTCTTTTATATATATATTATTATAATATATTATATATATATTATGAAAAATTTAAATTTTTTAATTAATTCAAAGTTAGCATTGTTAGATATAGCTATATGCTAGATATAAAAATAAAAATAATCAAACATTTACTTAAATTTAAAAAATTATATAACAAAGCAGCAAAAAACAATACTCAAACAAAGCGCGTGACGCTTAAACTTTGCTAAAGATTTGTTCGCGTTTCAAGATTTTTATATTATAATTAAACTTATATAGTATATATAATTATATATATATAAAATGCGCTTGATCTTTATTCCTTTTTTCTTTTGTATATATATATATAAAATGGTGATTTTATGCTTTTTCTTTGTAATATTAGTTGTTTTAATAGAAGTTAATTATTTTAATAGTTGTCAGCTATTTTACTGTTGATAGGAGACAACGTCTTATTACTTTTTTCAACCTCTGAATATTAATATAAATATTATGTATTTTGACTAGGGGTCCGATCGGCATATTTAACTGTTCTAGTAGCGGCTAGTTGTTAACTGTTTTAGTAGCTTTTAGCTATTAGATGTCAGTTGTCAGATGTTAGCTGCTAGCTGCTAGCTATTTAAGTAGCAACTAAAAATGAAAGTGTTCAATAAAAACAATTGTTTGATTGACAATTAAATTTAAAATGGCAAAAAAATGATAATGTAATATTCACTTAGAATTTTCGCTTATAACCATAGAATTAAACTCGGTATAAAAAAACACAAAAGATGATTTCGTTGAACCTAAATTTTCAAAATTTAAGAGAGCAAAAATTAAACAGTTCATTATTTTATAAATAAAATTGGAAATTTTTAATAATTTAGTGGATTAATATTTTTAATTTTTAACATTTTCCCGAGTTCAAATGCAAATATATAAACAAACAAATCGCCCCAGAAATATTAAAACAAACATTTTCTGTATACTTGCATGACAGCGTAACCAGGCTCGCTATTCATTTTAATACGTCCAACAAACTTGCACTAATCTCCGCTTTCACACTCTCCGAAGGCCCCACCCAAAAAAAACAAGGCTCGTATTCATTTTAATAGTCCACAAACTTGACTAATCTCCGTTCACCTTCGAAGGCAAAAAAACAAATAAACATTTTTTCTTACTAACAATTATAAACAAGCCAATCATAAAAAATAATAAAAAGATATAATGAGATAAAGAAAGATTTTAAAGCATAAAAGAATTAAAAAAACCTAAGCCGCTAAACATCAGGTGGGATAATGTTTTAGAAAATGCTCATTCATCCTCTAAAATATACTTCATATATCAGGTTACTGAACACAATAATATAGAGAAAAAGTGTTTTGACTAATTCAAAACACTAAAAGCTATCCAAAACACTGTTGCCGAATACAGCCTAGGTCAAAATAATAAATACTAGAAGTTATTATTGAATAAGCTCTATATTTTAGCAACTGTTTAAAATTTTGCAAAAATGACCAACATTCATAATTTAATCAACCACTAATAACTATGGTTAGTTTGCATGGTCTAATTGATGCAAGCGTCGATTGTGGATTATGAGAAAGCTAAAATCAACTTGAATAATATCTTAGCTCAAGAGGAAATATTTTGGTAGCAGCGCAGCAAAGTGTTTTGGTTTTGAAAAATAATGATAGCAACATTGGATTTTTTTCATGCGGCTACAATGCAACAAAGTCGTATTAATTCGTTTAAAGGGTTGTATGATGAGGATGGGGTTTGGTGTGAAGACGAAATTGGATGGGAATATTGTTCGAAGATATTTTGCTGATTTTTTTTTTTTTTTTTTTTTTTTTTTTTTTTTTGCTTCGCCATGCTCTTATGATTTTGTTACAAATCTTATTATTCCCTCTATTTTGCCGGCTGACAATGAGATGCTCCTTGCGCCTTTCATGAATGATGAGTTTAAGAATACTTTATTCCAAATGCATCCGTACAAGAGTCCAGGTCCTGATGGTTTAAACATATGCTTTCACAATTTTTGGAAACATATGCTTTCACAATTTTTGGCGAATTGTGGGGACATATGTAGTTGAGTCCAGGTCCTGATGGTTTAAACATATGCTTTCACAATTTTTGGCGAATTGTGGGGACATATGTAGTTGAGTCCAGGTCCTGATGGTTTAAACATATGCTTTCACAATTTTTGGCGAATCGTGGGGACATATGTGATTTTCAACTGTAAGACTTGATTGTCGATGGGTGAGTTTCCAAATTTTCCTAACTGTGCGTCTATAGCTTTAATTCTAAAAACTAGGGCTCCTCAAACAGTTAGGAATTTTTGGCCAATTTCTCTCTGTAATGTGGTTTACAAAATTCTTGCCAAGGTTTTAGCTAACAGGTTGAAAAAAGTATTGGACCAAGTTATTTCTCCATCTCAATCAGCTTTCGTGCCGGGTAGACTTATCAATGACAATTTGTTGGTAGCTTTTGAGATCCTCCATTATATGAAGCGAAAAGCTTCTGGAAAGAAAAGTCTAGCCGCGCTAAAAGTTGATATTAGCAAGGCTTATGATTGTGTGGATTGGGGTTTTCTTCAAGCGATGATGATTAACATGGGTTTTGCTTCACAATGGGTTGACTTGATTATGCTATGTATTTCTTCAGTGAAGTATCCAATTTCCTTTAATGGAACGGATATAAGGATATTTTTCCCGGGAGGGGTCTGAGGCAGGTGATCCATTATCGCCTTATCTCTTTTTGTTATGTGCGGAGGGGCTTTCAGCTCTATTCAGACAGGCGGAGAGATGTGGTGATATCCATGGCTGTCAAATTATTAAAGGTACACCTTCTGTTTCTCATTTGCTTTTCGTAAGCAATAATTTTTTCTTTTTTCGGGCAAATATTTTTAAAGTGAATTGGGTTAAGCATATATTATCTTTGTATGAACAAGTTTCTGGGTAATCTATTAACTTTCAGAAATTAGGTATTATGTTAAGTCCTAATGTTAGTAATTTGTTGAGAACTAATAGTCCTGGTTTGTTAAATGTTCATACACCTCTTGACCAAGGTCATTACTTGGGCCTCCCTTCTATAGTTGGCAGAAGCAACTATGTTTAATATATTCGAGATCCGTTATGGAAGCATCTCCAAGGGTGGAAAAGCAAGTTGTTAACCAAGGCGGGTAAGGAAGTCCTCATTAAATCAGTGGCTCAAGTAATACCATCTTATTGCATGAATGGGTTTTTATTATCTGTGCTACCTGTATGGAGCTTGAAAGGATGTTGAATTCTTTTTGGTGATTCAAAGAAGGACAGAAAGCAAAGCGTTCATTGGATAGCTTGGGATAACATGTGTTTGAGTAAAAGTAATAGAGGTATGGATTTTCGGCACCTTCATAGTTTCAATTTAGCTTTGTTGGGTAAGCAAGGTTGGCGATTAATAAACAACCAAAGTACTCTTCTATCACGGATCCTCAAAGGAAAATACTAAACGGATGGAAATTTTTGTAACACCATTTTAGGCCAAAATTCGAGTTATATATGGAGAAGTCTTTTATGTTCCCAACCTGTGCTAAAAGCTGGAATTCGGTGGAGGGTTAGAAATGGGTCTAGACTGTAACACCCCAAAATTTTCGAATCTTAAAATGATATTATTTTATCGGGTCATGAATAGGCTACAGAGAGGGGGATAATATTTTATTTAGATCTGAGGAAGATATAGGCCCCTACAGAGAGGATAATATTTATAGCATTCTGAGCGAAGATATTGAGGTAAATTAATTATGCAAGGATAGTGATTTACCGGCTCTTGTGAATAGCTACTATCGCCGTCTGGGAGTCGGTATCTTTTGGTCCGCCCGAAAAATTCACTATATATGTTTTATATTTTCTTTAATATTTTTAGCAGTATGTATGCCGTTATTAATGGCGCTAGAAAGTTAAGTAATGAAATTTTTGGAGAATTTAGATATATTAGTGAAATTAGCTGAATTATGATGCCTTTATTAATTTAAGGAATGAGGCAATTAATTTTTATGGGCCTAATATTGCAGAGAAATTTGTGCGAAGATAAATAATATTATTGCAAGGCAATTAAATTGCGAGAATATTTTATTAGCCATAGATGGAGATTACTTTTTGGACTTAATTCTTCAGTTATGTAACGCATGAATTTTTATGCGGTAGAAAGTAAGTATATTAAGTAGAAGTAATTAATATTTTTTGCTCCGAGAATTTAGATTAATTAGTGAATAGTGAATTATGATGCTTTATTAATTAAGGAAATTTGAGGAATGTATTTTTATGGAGTAATTGCAGAAAATTTATTGTGCCGAGATAAATAATATTTTGAAGCGAAGGAATTGAATTGCGAGAATATTTTTTAGCCATTAGATGCAGATTACTTTTGACTTATATCTTAGCATCCAATTGTGGAAAAAAGACCAAAAAAGGACAAGTTTTATGAGAAGTATTATTGCAATTAAAGAATTTAAAATAAGCGCATTTTGCGCGGCTCTATATACGGCCGTGAATTTGATGCCGAGAATTTAAATTGAATCAATATGCCTAGGCCCGTTATCAGCCTCTTATAATATTGCGGACGCGCTTACTTTGTGTGATGGCGTTGGCGCCTTTCATTAGGCCACGATTGTGTGATGGGGGGTTGGTGCACCTAACACAGGCCACGATCAAAATCCACGTTTATATTCTCTTTCTCCTAAGTGTATGCGAGCCCCCTTGGAAAATATTTGGTCTTCGCCACATTAAACGAATGAGATCATATTATTTTGCCGTAAGACTTACTGCTGAAAAATTAATGATTATGTTATACAAATGAATTTTCAAAGCATGATATTCCGGTACATGGTTTTAAAAATAAATAGATATATGCTATTGGTATAATAAATGTGCAAAGTAATGAATTTATGAGTTTGAAAGAATTAATCTTTATATTATTAATAATAGTTTTATTGGATATTTCTGCTATTAAATTGTAAATTGTATGCCTTTGAGAAATTAATGGAATATTTAAATGAAATTCTGTGTTTTTAAGTAAGTTGTCATCGCCAACTTTTAGTTAAGGTATGTGAAATTATGAGCTACAACAACATGACTCATTGTTTTAATAACCTCAGCGCACTGTTTTGATTTATTATATTCAACAGCGCAGGCTTTTAAAAGACTCCGTGTGCGTTGCTACTTGAAGTTACATTATAGAAAGTTGCGAGAGTAGCCATCAGATAGCAGCCAGAAACGTGAGACCTATTGTTTATAGGAATTGGGTACATAGTAGCTAAGATTGATGATTTATGTAAATTATGAAAAGCAATTATTATGGCACTGGGTTAGTAAGTGTACTATATTTTCCGGAGATTGCTGTTATTCCTTGAAATTTATTAACTTAAGGCACTGTAATAGCCCAATTAATGTTGAATACCATGTATATATTCGCGTGCAGGATAAGCATTAAAGATTCATTAATGCATTGCAAGATAAAATTATTTCACAGAGAGTTTGCGTAATGATTAGTTTATTTAAGAGAACTTTGACTTAATATAATAATACAGAATGCAATTTAAATTGGAATGAAATATTCAAAATGCCTTACTTGAGGAGTGTTACAATATTAGTTTATGAAATATAGAAGTGTTGTTGTGTTATTGCGATGACATTAATTTTGGAGATGTTGGGAGTTTGCCGACGCTTTAAATTGGGACGTGTTTTGTATTCACATGTTTGCGAGCTCAAGCTTTTTTAAATGCGGAAATTTCTAACTACTACAGTGTATCTTCTTTGTTGTAGGATTATTTTTGCCCCAAGGACTTTCTAGGGTATTTTTCAAAAAAAAACAAAAAAGAGATGGAAAACGCAAATGAAATGATGTTTTTTTTCCTAATAAGCAAATAAATATTCAAACCAATAAATATATTATATTGCCAAATATCAAATTAACATAATAAAAATTAATGATAGAAAATAATATAATAAAAAATTATTATAATAAAAGCTATAAATATATCAATATACTCTATATAATTACCGGCCATTAATTATTCTCGTTTTTGGCAT
>NW_023591453.1:2888733-2952057 GCF_014843425.1 Jatropha curcas | reverse complement strand
GATTTTATTATTTTGTTATTGCGTATTATTATTATTTTTTGCATCCTTACTTTTTGCCTTGGAACATATGGCCCCAAGCAGGATTTTCCTTTTATTCTGTTACAAATTTTCTAATCTCTCACTCATTTTCAGATAATGCGAGAAATGTAAAAATACAAAGGAATCGCAACCCCCTTGTACCTCCCTTTTCTTTCGGGTCTTGATTCACAATAAGTGATTGCATAGTATTATTCAAAACGAATTTTGAAATCCAGTCTCAAAACCAAGGTCAAACATCCATGCCGAACATTAGCTCTTATTAATGTGGAAAAGAAAATGTTACATGGTGCATGCAATGGCACAACATTACCTTGACAGTTTATTATCATACAGGGGAATGGGAGTTGGGAAATGGCAATGCCTTCCAACCTTATTTCTCCCCACACACGGGATTCCATTGGTATAAATATCCGACCATCTGTTTCACCTAGGAATTAGTCTAATTCTCGACCAACCAAACAGCGGGGTTTGAGATGACGATATAAACGGTCTCGGAAATGAATGCGGCCATAACCAATAGCAACAGGAATCGTTTGCACCTTAGGGGAAGTAACTAAGCCGCTGGTTTTGAACTTATATGCATTGGCTTTTAGTCCTATATGCATTGGCTTTAGTCTTATTAGGCTTATAAAGTCTGGGTTCCGCAAACAGGATTCGGGCTTTGTGGGGCCTACTCCTTTTGACACACCTTTAAGGTACTAGGCTTGCGGTTGGTAGTAATGTTAATTCTTGGATGGATGCACCTAAAATGCCAGGTTTAGGCTAAATCCACCGTCAAACTTAACGCCAGTACCGAAGGGTGATATGGTAGAAAGTGGAGAGAAAAGAGAAATGCGGTATGAATGCAAAAAAAAAAATCCTAAAAAGAAAATAAAGCAATTAAGCACATATGGACGATTAACAATTTTCCATCGGCTTTTCTAACCAATTTTATTAGAAAAAGTAGGTTTTTAGAGTCAAGTCAATTCCTAATTGCAACACTAAATTATTTAAAAATAACCGGGGATAATGGCGTGCAAAAAAATCCCCAGTGAAAGTCGCCAAACTGGTTTCGTCGAAATTCCCACCCCGGCAAGGATTCGAAAACATCTTTTTATTTATTTATTATTTTGGAAAGAAGCGTGATAAAAAATCTTTTAGGATTTCGCGGATGCCGATTAAATCGGTTCTTATAAATTATTTTTAGTCGCCACCCATTATTTGACAATGGACCGTTTCCAATTTTAATTTATAAAATGACTCCATTCTAAACCCATTTTATTATTTAAGGCTGATTATTTTAAAAAGAACTGGTCAGGCGTACCAAGTAACGGATTCTAGCGTAAGGGAATTGGGTTACTAGGTAAGGGAATTTGGGGTACGTCGGCCCATGGAAGCCGACTGCCCGGAAAACCGGCCTCTTTTTAACCTACGATTTTCTTAATTGATTTTATTTAGAAAAGCCGAATTTATTTATTTATTTAAACCCCAACCCGGAGTAAATCGAACCGAGTTCCATGTGGAAAATTAATTAATCGTCCAATCAAATCTAATTATCACATAGCAATACTCAAATTAAAGCTAATTTAAATCAAAGTGATCAAACCAAATAAATAAAAAGGACCCGCTCTTGCCTTATGTTTAAAGACGCGGTAACAACCGAACCTAAAATACATTCTACCCCGATTTTAAATTCCAACCCATAAACCCAAAATCATGCCTATTTATTTATTTTAACACTAGAAAATGCAAATTGTTAATAAACATTGGCAAATTATCTTAAATATAAATAAATCAACAAACTTAATTTTATTTTTAATTTAAACATAAATTTGGCAAATTCATATAAATAAACACATAAAAATACATTTTAGTATTCTAAAGTTTAATTAAACTCGTGATCTGTTCATAAATTGGACATTTTTTAAATTTAATTGAAGAAATTAGATTTTATTTTTTTGTATAAAAATTATTATTTTATTTACTTTTTCTTGGAAAAATCGCATTGAAACAGTCGCGTCACGCAACTGATCTTGGCTATGAACAGTTTGCGTTGACGCAACTTGTTCTTGAGAGCAGTGAATAGTGAACAGTGGACAGTGAACAGTGCGATTGTGGAATAGTGAATAGTGCGTGAACAGTGCTAAATAGTGGATGAACAGTGCGTGAGCAACCTAATCTTGATGGAACAGTTTTGGCGTGACGCAACTGTTCATTTGATGAACAGCTGCGGTGACGGATGAACAGCTGCGTGACGCAGCTGTTCTTTCATAAACAGTGCGCGACGCACCTGTTCTTGCCCAGAATTCGTTTTCAAGTTATTTTATTTACATAATTTCTTATTTAAATATGATTTAAGGACGTATAATATTCCCAAATATGAACAGAATACAATTTAAAGAAACTTAGATTACTAAAACCACAAAAGTATGTAAAAATAACACAAAATATGTAAAAGATGCAAAACGCTAAAGGACTTACCTAATCCTCAGATTGAGGATTGTAAATGGATCAATGGTCTTAACAAATGATGTTTTTGATCTCCAGAAGCTTTGTTTCCAAGGATTTATTTAAGTGTGTTTTTTTTTTTTCTTTTTTTTATTTTTTTTCTTTCTCTCTTTTTATTGATTTTGATTCACCTTAGACTTAATGATTCTATGGCAATTTTCCTTCAAATCAACTCACAAGGAGTGTTTGGAGGAAAATGTGGGGCTGCACGAGAGTGTTTTTTAGGGCTCTTCAAAAATTCGTGTTTTTGTTCGTTCCGTTTTGTTCTAATCGTTGCTTTTTTGTTTCTCCCGTTCTTCTCCTCTCTCTTCTTTTTTTTCGTTTCTGAGGGAAAGAGAATGTATTTATGTAGGGTAGGTCAGGACACAGCCTGCGTCACGCTACTGTAGCTGCGTGAATTGCCACTGTTAGCTGACGGTAGCTCGTGACGCTTACTGATTGTGAACAGTGAGAATAGTGATTGAACAGTGCATGAACAGTTGCGTGACCGCAACTGTTCTTTGGATGAACAGTTGCGTGACGCAGCCTGTCTTGCGTGACGCAGCTATGACTCAGCCCAACTATTCAAACCATTTCATTTTAATTTGAAATCCTTGGATTAAGAAGACTTCTAGATAGCATTAAATCCATTCATTTTGCATTCCTCGTAGTCATTCATTTGGATCAGGCGGGCATAAAAAACACGCGTTCAACACATACCATAGTCATTGAATTGACCAGATATTTTAAGCCGAATATTGTCAGGATTTTAGGGCTTTAATACACGATTATTAAATTAACCGGGCATTTTTAAGCATTAAATCATATTAAATTAAGCGCAAGTTTATTTGCCTGAATGATGACAGGTGGAATTGCATTGATGCAACAGTTTAATTCAGGAATTGGAGTAGAAGAAGAATATGCATGAAATGCTGAAATTAAATAAGGCAGAGTTTTGTTTATTTACCTGAGTTAATTGGCGGCCGCTTCTTGTTACTCGAGCGTGTGAAAAACTCCGTATTAAGCTCCGTCCGTTTGGGGAATATTAATTAATTTAATTTAATTTAAGTGACCAAGTATCACAACAGCAGAATAATAAAAGCCTATACTTAAATGCCAGAGAAAGTAAAGTAAAAGAATCGCAAGGAACGTAGGGGAGAAGGAGCGTCCGTCAACACAGACTGAGTGAGTAAAAACGGAGTGTCGGGGCTGTATTTATAAGCAAAAAACGAGCTGGAGGGCGGTAGCTACCGTCGTGTCTGGCGGCCAGAGCCGCCGTGGCCGGCGGCAGACGCCGCCATGTCCGGCTGCCGGAGCCGCCGTGGCCGGCGGCAGCTACAGCCGTGTCTGGCGGCCAGCGCCGCCGTGGCCGGCGGTCTTACTAGTCTTTTCATTCCGGATGCTTTTCTGGGAGTTCCCGACCTCCAAAAAATATTCCTAGACCAGTTATGTGATCCTCGTAATTTTTCAGATGTTTCAAGTACCATATTGGCATACTTTCGTTTAAATTTTTCGGACGTTTCAAAGTACCATATTTTCGGACGTTTCAAGTACCATATTGGCATACTTTCGGTGAACTTTCCAAATGGCCTCCGGTCCGGCCGGACTGTTTCAGTCCGGGAAAACTGGCTTTTTGAGCCTCAAAATTTGGGTATTCACAATACTTAAATTCGATTTTTCATTTTCACTTTTTCATATCCATTCTTATGTGTGTGACCTTCTAGGTTCCAAATATGTTGGCAAATAAATGTAAATTGAATTAATTAATTAATATTTAAAGGTCAAGTACATTGATTAGCAACATGTCAAGACTACCCAAATATTTGGAAAGTCAAAGTGGTTTCACTTAACATTTCAGTGCGTGATTTATCAGTGTAATTAATATCTCTTCATCATTAATGTTTTAATTTAGTAATTAGGCATGGAGTATACCTGCTTTACTAAATCATATTAGTTCTCTTAAAATCATATTAGTTCTCTTAATCTTAGCTTTTGATCAGTTGAATGAAATTCCAAATCTAATTTGCTAACTTCATTCTACCTTGCACAAGGATTTCTTAATAAATACTAATAGAGAACAATTAGAATATTTTCCCTGATTTACCTGGAATGATGAATCCTCTCTAATGACACAAGTATCTTCATACAGTTCCTACTATGTCCAAAAAATCTTATTATTCATAAATGAATAATGTCATTGAAGAATCAAAACATAATCATCTCATACAAGATAGCTTAGTAACTTCAAGTCAAAGGATCACTTATACAACCATCACTTGAGTATTCCATAGACACGGGTAACTCTCCACATGGAATTCTCATGCAGGTAAATTCAGTGGACTTGTTTAAATAATAAGCACCTACATATTAATTCTAGATATCACATATATCTCAGCTTAAGAGAATAGTTGTTTTCCTAAGGAAAGAACATAATATGTATCAGTCTCAACAGCTCTAATTATCGTCCAATAATGAGGAAAACATTGACCAGGAATATTTAGAGACATTGTTTTAATGCAAACATTGTTTTTAAATGCAAATATTAAAACACATAATTATAACCATATTCATGATTTATTTTGCAAAGCAGTATTATCTCGAGGAACTTTATTCTTTTCTCGTAGACTTTATCTTTTACCAAGATTCAATCAATAGAATATAAAAGATAAATAAATGCCTTTTATTAATAATAAAATATTTGTTACATGAAATAGTATATCCAAAATATAACCAATTAAATTGGCTACAGGGCATAAAACTAACAGATAACACATCAAAGCAACTTTCGCTTTTGAATAATACTCATCAAATTTGGTAAAAATATTAATGAGGGAGAGGAGTTAAATTTGAGAACTCTTACACCTCACGTTCTTATAAAATTTGAGAAAACCATGCAACCACAATATATGTGTATGTTTGATTTTATCTTGTTATCCTGATTACTAAATGCACATAGGTTGTTCTAATGTGACTATTACTATTACATAAAGAGATATTAAATTGCTAATTAAGTATGATTTGTTAGTCTTCTCACTTATGAGGAGTACGAAAAATATCAAGTTCGAGAGTTTTCACCAATTTAGTGAATTAAGTGGAGAGCTACTCTTATTGTGTAGCCCATAATACTATTTCGGTCCATTGGACCTTATAATAAATAAGAAAAAGATAGGGACACTAAATTCATACATTCATAATTCATCTTTGTTCCATAATGAATACTTAATCCCAAATCCCTTTCTTCCCTCAATCAAATGTACTATGAACTTGTAGCTCTTAATTTACTTTTTCACATGGACAAATATTATATATCAAGTAAATCGTTCAAATACATTCTCAACAATCACATAATCATTTGCCTAGCATAATGAAATGTTGGCTGCTTGATGAAATGTTGGTTTTTCCCTTAAAAGTACTTTTTTTTTTAAATTTTAAAAAAGGATTGTAACCCTAACAATGTAATCTCATAAATTTAAATTAAGAATACATATTAAAATTGCCATGTATTGTTGAGTTCTATTGAGTTTTAATGTATATATTCTATTGAGTTTTAATGTATATATATATATATATATATATAATATATATATATATATATATATATATATATATATATATATGTAAAAAAAAATAAAAAAAAATAAAAAAAAAAAAAAAGAAAAGTAAAAAAAAAAAAAAAATAAAAATTAAAAAAAAAAAAAAGACAACAAGATAAATAATAAATAAAAAAATAATTAAATAAAAAAAAAAAAACAATGTTGAATGTATGATGACTATATGTTATATAACTTACATTGCGCATATCTATTATATATGTAAATGTATGTATGTACATATATGTATATATATCTTACATTGCATATCTATTAAAGGTATGTAGGCGGTAACCGTATATATTGTACTTTCCATATATTTAAGAAAATAATGATTTCAACATACGTATACATAAGTTGTGTTTATGTGATTTGATGTGGTTACCAAATAAATTAGAAATAACGGTGTCTTTCACTTTAGGTAAGACAGGAATTCACGATCTAACCATTAGATATGATGTAAAACTTACCAAATTATATATTATTATTATTAATCATATAATTCAATTATCTTATAATGATAACTAGCATAAATAAGAGTATTAATATATTGTCATTATGGAAAAAAAGAACAATAGTAATAAAAGATGATAGTTTATTTAAATAAAAATAAAACTATTAGTTAGTGTATGAGGAATAAAAATACACTTGCTTTCAATTATCTTTTGTTAGAAGGCGAACAATGATTCAAGAAACAGTAAACTTGAAGAAATTCTTAGGTAGACTCAGTGTACCAGCTTAGCTATAGACCTATCCAAAGAAACAAAAAAAATATTTTTCGTTTGATTAGAGATAGGGAACGTGGTTGTGTTGATTTAGGAGTTACTAATGCGAGACAAGAAAAAAAAAAAGTTGCTGATGTGACTTTATTTCATTGGGTGAGTCGACAGTGGACGTGGTAAATTGAGTCTACCTAAGAATTTCTCGTAAATCTTAGCTGTGCAAAAATAGCATTGTCCTAAAAGGATTATTTCTCCATACAGGTAAAGGGAAAAAGAAAGGCAAAATTCCTTCCAGGGTTAATCGGTTCTCCTAAAAGGATTGATGTTTTCAGCTAATAAAGAACTACTAAAGAACTGATATAATACCAAGCAAAAGCTCTCCAAAGAACTAATATTTATGGTAGTAGCAAAATTAAAAAGTACGTTGTATAAATCCTGGTGAATGTTTGCAACAAATCATATTAACTTTGCAGGAGATCAGTTGAATATTGCAAGCCGTGCAATGTGATTTTGAAAACAACAAGCTCGATTTTAGGGAAATACTTTGTTAAAAAGAGATCGGAGTTGTAAATTTATTAAAAATAATAACAAATATTATAATAAAATAGAGATGAAAATAATAAAATGTTGCCTGAGTTGGGTCTCGCGTGCAGAGGGGAAAATTCACCAATTTGCACTAAATTTGGACTTTTGACCTAATTCTTATGTGCATGAGACCAACTCCTTTCTGGGCCTTTCAATAGCCTAATATCAAGCACCCATAAATAACAACTTTAGAACCACTTAAACAAGTAATGTAGGATCTTTTGAAATATACTAACAATTATAATGATCCCCAAATATTTCAAAAGATTCTATAAAAAAATTAGTTTTGCTAGGTTAAAAGCTTGGGTATAAATGTTTTGAAATGGTATCTTCAAGCCCATAAACCATATCTAAACTGGTAGGTCGTAATACACAGAGTCTTGGTGAAGCAAGTTTTATGAACCAAACTCTTTTATTGTATGTTAGAGGTCTTACCAATCATATTAAACCCCACCCCCCCCCCTTCAATCATATTAAACCCCACCCCCCCCACCCCCCTTCCCAATTCTCAATATTTAAACACTAAAATTTGCACTAATAGGCCATGCATTTACCATATTAAACCCCCCCCCCCCCCCCTTCCCAATTCTCAATATTAACACTATTTTGCACTAATAGGCCATGCATACACCTAGTAATCCATATGTGCTCTAGAGACTGTGCCACAATCTCGTGGAGGGCAGCCTCACTCTATAGTTACATAAGTGATTCCATTAAGTGTATACTGCAATTTATACACCACCCATAAAGGATATATGAACCATTAAGAGATTTTAGCTCAACCACTCATTTACTGTAGTCTAGCATAACTCACATCATATGAATGGATAAAAAATAAGTGACTTGTTATTATCCGTAATAACCTTATTCATGGGATCTTTAATCGTAAAGGTTAGGTTACCATCACTATTAATTTCTAAACTAGCTTAAGTACCATTTCCCTTTATGTTTCGTATATTAGTTTTCTTGTTAATGGTTTAGTCAAATGATCGACTAAATTCACTTCTGAATGTACGAAATTGATTAATATAACTCCATCTTTTAGCAAGTACTTAACCATATAATTTCTCAACAGATATGTTTACCTTTGAAAGTTTTATTCTTTACAATGACTATTGCTACTTGGCAATTACAATTTATAGACACATAAAGTATTGGTTTTATTCCTAATAGATTATTGGCTAAGAAATTTCTGAACTACTCAGCCTTATTATCAGCCAGTTCTAGAGCTATAAACTCTAACTCCATAATTCATGTAGAAATATCATTTGCTTGACTGACTTCCATATAACTACATCATCACCAAGGGTGAATATATAACCACTAGTGGTTATTATCTCATTTGAATTTGAAATCCAATTCACATCAATGTATCCTTTTAATACATTGGGAAATCTAGCATACATAATATCATAGTTCATGCTACCTCCCAAATATTTCATCAATCTACCTAATGCAGCTCAATGATCATGATTGAGATTATTTCATCAGTTCATTTTGTGTTTAGATATTTTCTTTCAAAGATCCATCTATTGCCAATAACTTTAGCTCCTAGAGATAATCTCCCATCTGAAAAGTTTTCAATGATAAATTTATATTTTCCAGCATATTTGGCGGTGGATTTGGCGATCACAGAATCCCAAATTTCCTTAGCTTTCTTATAGGATGAGTTAACACCGAACATGTCATTTGATAGTGTGTTAATAATGATATGTTGGTACACTTTGTTCGCATAAGTCCAAAGCTCCACTTGTTTTGGACCAACAATGCGAGGAGGACTAAAGTCAGTGAAGGCAATAGCAATACCATGTATATCCATATTTGAATGAATTCATTTCTGTCATCTTTTGAAATTTTGGCAGCTGAACATTTCAATTTTGAGATATCAAGAAATGGTTTGATGAAGGGCACAACAAGAATAACAAGACTTTAGAGAGGAGCACTAGCAAAAGTTGGATTTTCATTGGTTAGAGTAACAATAGGTATTATGGAGTTGTTAACAGTAAAAAGAGGAAGTCGTAATCCTTTTAGATTGTTAGAAGACGAGTAATGATTCAAGAAACAGTAAGTCTAAGACATGCAAAATAGCACTATCCTAAAAGAATTATTTCACCATACATGTGAAGGGAAAAAATGTGAAATTTCTCCTAGGATTTAATAGACTGAAAGAACTGATGTTTTCATATCATCAAGAGTTGACAAATAATTGATACAATAACCTAGCAAAAGCTCCCTATTTATGGCACAAAATACAAATAAGTTGCATAAATCCTAGTGAACATTTGCAATTGATTAGATTAACATTGCAGGAGATCAGTTTAAACGCCGTAAATTGTACAACATGATTTTGCAAACAACAAGATTTTAGAAAAATACTTGAAAAAAAAAAGAGAATTTCAATTTAGAAGTTCTCTATTAAAAAAATAATAAAAATATTGAAATAAAATAGATATGAAAAAAAAATAAAATGCAGTTTGAGTTAGGCCTCATGTGCAGGGAGCAAATTATCAGTTTGGACTATATTTGGACTTTCGGCCCAATTCTTGAGCACGCAAGGCTAATCGGTTTTTACACCTTTCAAAAATGCAATATCAAGCACACATAAACAAATCATTTTAAAGTCTATTAAATAAGTAAAGTGAATTCTTTTGAAATACACTCACACTTACAACCCTTTTTTTCTTTTGTTTATAACCATAGGTGTCCTTAACACATCGGGCTTAGCTAATTCTGCTCCTGCCGCATTAGACTCATAAGGGATAAGCACTCTTAACAGAGATTTTCTTCATTCACAATGATCGAATACTCAATCTCTTACTTAAAGAACTTGAGTCTTTTTTACTGAAATGAATCCCATAATAGAGTGATCAAGTAATATATATAGTTTGAGAATACCATTTTCAAATTAATGATCCAAAATTTGAATTTGGAAAACCAGGCACTAATTAACTAGTGGACCCCATCTATTTATTTGCACAGGTAATCCCTATCAAAAGATAATAATCTAGCTTGAAAAAAATAAAATTGCGAAGATAGTAGCTCTTGTAATTGTAAAATATTTATTATTTTTGATTGACATGGACTTTGAATTGCTTGCCTTCAATATTAGGATCCTTGCCTCTAAGAACTCTATATATAGGGTCTTTCATTTTCCATTCAAATCACACAAAGTAACAGCAATTACTAGCTTGGTAGGTTAATTGATCCCTTACAATTAGCCTCCTGTAAGTCTCTTCTCTCTCCACCAACCCCCTCCTTTCTTTGTCAAGGTGCACACACACTTCCATATCTCTTTCAACTTGTTAAGGTTTCCACCTGCATTTCTTAAACAATCTCTTGTTAGAACAAATCTCCCACGAACATTATTTCACCCAAACACATTGTTTATATCTATTCTCTTTGTTTTGCATCGGAATTCTCCATTTTTGAGTTGGCCACCTTTGTATATATATATATATATATGTATACACATTTCTGTAAGGTGGCTAATTATCTTCTTGTAATGACCTTTTTATACCCATCTAAATATTTTGTTACTGTGAAATTTTTTTCAAAATGATTTTTTTTCTATTTTTTTCTGTTTTTTGAGTGTATGCATGATTTTTGTTTGGTGAATGCAAGTCCTGTACATATTCTATATCATGTCTGATGTTGGCTTTGGATCAACTAAAATGGTATTCCTCAAAAGAGGGTGATTACCATTTGATCTTAAAAATCAGATCTTGATGGTTTGATAATCAAGATCATCACTCTTTCTCTTCTTTCTCTTTCTTTCTCTTCTCTCTCTCTCTCTCTCTCTCTCTCTCTCTCTCTCTCTTCTTTTTCTCTCTCTCTATTGCTATGATGAATTGTTTTGTCTTTTGATACAATCAAGTCTGTCCATTTGTAGTATATGTGTCAGAATTCCAGGTCATTTTGATTTATACACATTGAGTGCTTCAGTTTAGACTCTCATGCATGAACGGCAATGGCAAATGGATAACTCTGATTATTTGTTGACCAATCCTTAAAATTTTTAGTTTTTACTTTTTCTTTTTCTAATTTTCTTTTTATCACTGGTCTGAATAAGTTTATACTAAAACAATATTTACCTCTATTTATATGTATATCCATATAATTAATTGTAATTTAGAAAAATTGTCACTTTTTGCTACTGTTTTATCCTTTTTTTTTTCCCTCAGTGAGCTAATTATTGGCTGAATATATATATGGGGTGCAGGTAATTGTTTCTCCAGTACAGCCAATATACAGTTAGAGGCAATATCTAGTCCACCTTTCTTCTGTTAACTTAGGTCCACACATAAATCACCATTGGTTTATATATATATATATATATATATATTATGGGGTGCAGGTAATTGTTTCTCCAGTACAGCCAATATTACATGAGAGGCAATATTTCTAGTCCACCTTTTTCTGTTAACTTAGGTCCACACATAAATTCACCATTGGTTTATATATATATTATATATATATATATTGCTAGAGTCATGTTTTATATATTCTGTTTTTTAACAAGACCCATTTTTATATAAAACTCAAGATCTCATAAGTGAAAAAGCAAGGAGATATATATATATATTGCTAGAGTCATTTTTATATATTCTGTTTTTAACAAGACCCATTTTTATATAAAATTCAGATCTCATAAGCAAAAGCAAGGAGAGATGGATTCTGGATTGTTTAATGGAGCAGCTTACTGTAATAACAATGGCAAAGTGGAAATGGTGGACCTGACACTGAAACTAGGGTTACCATATGAGGCTAAAAATCCCTCTCATCTTAGGCAACATGTTAATCATGTCCCCACAACCCCTGATTTTGCTTACACTGCCTCTCAGGTAGAATTCTTTATGCTTAAGCTAGTCAATTTCTAAAATATTTTAAGATTTTCTTTTCTTCTGTTTGGATGATTTATAAAAAAATAAAACTAATCGAATCAAATTGCACTAAGGAATTCACAATTCTGTTTGGTTCAATTTGTTTTTTTTTTTTTAAAAAAATTCAGTTTAATTTTGTTTTAATAGAAAATAAAATCAATTTTCTTTTTCTGTTTGGTTTTTATTTTATATATATAACCGATTTGTTGTCTATCAAAATTGTCTGAGGTGGATCTTGAAAATTTTATAAAGAAAACTTGTCTTTTTTTGCATAAGCTACTATGGTAATCAAGTGATCTAGTTCTTTGATCTTAGTGTATGATTTTATTCCAGAAAACAAAACTTTTATGATCATTCTTTTTTTTTTTTTTTTTTTTTTTTTTTAAGGAGAACTTGAAATTATTCATTTTTTATAATAATATCCACTTTAATATGTTAATTATGCACCAAAACTAATATAATTTATTATTAAATAATTAAATTGTTTAATGATTTTGATTTTTTTTTAACTTTCACAATTAAAAAAAAAATTATTTTGTTAATTGTTTAAGGAAAATTTTACCCTTTAAAGTTAGACTTTCACTGTAAAGACAAAAATAAAACCTAATGACATCATATACACCAACCTGCTTTTAAAATGCTTTATTTTCATATGCTGATTGGACCATCACATACTGCACACATGAATGGTAGTGTTTGGCTAAAATTTAAATCAAAATTATTCCAATTCTATTTATGTTGAGAATTTTAAAATGTTTTGTTTTAATTAACTTTTCAATAAATAAATAATATATATCATTTGATTATTTACTTATTATATATATATGATTATTTACTTATTATATATATAGTAACCGAAAAGAATAATCTATATTTTATTTAGATCTAATAATAATCTATATTTTATTTAGATCTAATAGGTTAATATATCTTAAATATTAGATTGTTTTCTTTATATTTTTAACCCATTTTAAAAATAATTGATTTATTAATCCCTTAGTGATTATTCCGTTAAATTTGAAAATTTTGACAGACAAAACTATTACCCGTATTCCATGGTTTACAATAATTTAACTTTAAATAAAAAAAAATTCAAACATTATCAAAAAAAATGAAAAAATATTAGTCCTTTTATTAAATGTCCTTTTATTAAATCCTTTATATCATACTTAAGTTTACGTACACATGACATGTAATTTCTCTCTTCTAAAATTATAATTTCAGTTTAGGTGTTCTTAAATATTAGTCCTATTTACATTATTGCAAATGCTTTTTTTTTTTTTTTTTACTTTCTCACAATACTTTTACATAATAATTTGAGTGAATAATTACTAATATTAGTTGAATTTACTAGATAGTAGGAAAAATCTTAAGATAATTTTAAATCTTGATATACTAACTATTTATCCTATTTTGAAAGTTTCAAGAAATTATTAATATAAAATCTTTAATTAGGGTCTTTAATATTCTATTTTGAAAGTTTCAAGAAATTATTAATATAAAATCTTTAATTAGGGTCTTTAATATTATATATGGAAAAATAAGAAAAAACACTATAGTTAAATTAATTTAACTAACTATTCTTAAATTGCTCAAAAACATTTGAAAAGAAATTATCTTAGTATCCACTCTAAAAAGTGTAAAGAATACATTTGTCATCATGGCATGATCTAATAGGAATTTTTTCAATATGAATATTATAAATATGGTCGATTTTTTGACACAGTAATGAATAATATTTAGTAATCATGAGAGAAAATATTCTAACATTCTTTTAAGGGAGTAAATATTACATCTTTCATTGTGATACGATCTGATAAGATTGTATTAAAATGACAACTTCAGATTTCTTGGCTTCTTGTGGCGCATAATGAATAATTTGTTAATCGTACCAAAAATATTATGACAGTATTCTAATGGGAGTAAATATTATACCCAATATCATAGTTTAATCTAATAGGATTATGTTAATGTGAATATCATAGATCTCGTGACATCTTATGGCACGTAGTGGATAACTTGGCAGTCATAAGAGAAAATATTCCAATATTCTTCTAAGGAGAGTAGATATTACCCCGGCATCATATGGTGTGATCTAATAGTATGTGAATACTATATAGATGTTTTGGCATGTTGTGGCGCATAATGAATAATTCATCGGTCATATGAAAAAATGTTCTGACATTGTTCTAATTGGGGCAAATATTATAACCGATATCATAGTTTCATTTAATAGGATTGTGTTAATTTGAATACTATAGATTTCATAGCATCTTATGGTGCGTAGTGAATAACTTTGGAGTCATAAGAGAAAATTTTCTGATATTCTTCTAAGGAGAGTAAATATTATATTGTCATCATGGTGTGATCTAATAGGATGTGAAGAGAAAATATTTCTGAATAATTTCTTCTAAGGCAGCGCAAGTAAATATTTATATTGTCATTCATAGGTGTTGGATATTTCTAATTAGGGATGTAATACTATTAGATCTTTTAGCATCGTATGTAGCGCAGTAATGAATAATTTGTAATGAATACGAGGCAAAATATTTCTGACATCTATTCTAATTGGAAGTAAATATCACACCGTCATCATAATTTTGATATAATTAGGATGTTAATGCTATTCTGACATCATTCTAATTGGAGTAAATATCACACCGTCATCATAATTTGATATAATAGGATGTTAATGCTATAGATTTCCTGGTATCTTGTGGCGCATAATGAATAACTCGGTAGTAGTCATAAGAAAAAAATATTATGATATCTTTATATAGGAGAGTAAATACTACACCTGTATAATAAATTTTGTTTCTAAAATCATAAATTTTGCACATTTTTTTTAGACTAAGCTATATACTTAATTTGTTACTTCTTTTTCTTAGATACTTAGGCTAGATTTGATAAATAATGAAATGTAATGTAATCATAAGAATTTTTAATGTCATATTTACAATAAAAACACTTTTAATTACATTTTATTACTGTTTACCAAAATGGAATTACTTTCACAAGTTGAATTCTTATAATTATTAGCTAATGTAATATGGAATCATAGTGTATGAACTTATAATATCTGCTTAGTTTATATTACTTTTCATTTTAATGATTAATTTATTATTATTTATTAATCTATGATCTAGAAAGCTTTTCAATTCTAAAATTTTTTTACCTTATTGTGTTTGTTTTGTTATTGTCTTCTTTATTTCATTTACTAGTTAATTTGCATAAATTCAACTAAATTCCATGCTACCCTTTATAATCCTAAAAAGATACTTAAACTTATAAATAAACTTCTCATTGTTATTATTTTTATTTTATGCTATATTAATTATATTGAGATAGGATCCAGTTGTTACAAACTTTCACACTTACTACTTTTTATGTAAACAGATACAAGTTTATGGATATAAATAATAGATAAAAGATATAAAGTTTATTTCTTGGTTTAAATACTAAAAATCATATTATACGTGAAAATTGATATACGTACTTGAACAGGCAGCACCGACTTTCAGCTATGCGATGATGATGATGGGAGGAGGCCGAGCTGCTACAAATAACTATGGGATGGGAGGAGGAAACTATGGAATGAGAGGAGGCGGAGTTGCTGCAAACAACTATGGGATGGGAGGAGGAAACTATGGGATGAGAGGAGGCGGAGCTGCTACAAACAACTATGGGATAAGAGGAGGAAACTATGGGATGACAGGAGGCGGACTTGCTACAAACAACTATGAGATAGGAGGGGGCCGAGCTGCTACAAACAACTATGGGATTGGAGGAGGCAGAGCTGCTACAAACAACTATGGCATTGGAGGAGGCCAAGCTGCTATAAACCACTATGGGATGATTAAGGCATTGGAGGAGGCCAAGCTGCTATAAACCACTATGGGATGATTAATCGCATGGGAAATGTTGGTAAGATTGCTATTAAATTTGGATTTGAACATTATAAGCTTGACGTTTAATAGGCTGGATTGTATGATCTCATCTCTAGTACACGTTGCTTTTTATCATGTTAAAAGAAGCAGAATAATTTTGCAGATGTATTGCCTGAGAAATGAGTATTTTTTTTGGCTTGGCTATGAAGACTTTGTGTTTGATTTTATTTTAACTATTTATTCTCTCAGTCTTAAGATAAATAATAGTTGTATCATATGAACTTTTTATTGTTTTAGTTGCAGATTTTTTTACGTAACATTTTCGGATCCGGTTGGGTTTTTCAAGGAGCGCCTATTGGCTTTGGTTTAGACACCTGAAATTATTAAGTTTTTCCTAGTGTTTTATGAAAACTAATAAAGTAGTTAACTTGTCTATAAAAAAGGTTTATAAGGTTAAGTTTTTGTACAAGAATGAGTTTATCAGCTATTAGATTTTGAAATGAAGACTATTAATTAACCATTTTTGTTTCAGGAATGGGTAACATAGGAAGTAATCTTCTTGGGGGCCAAAACCTGAACTCATGGGCATATGATATGGGAAGCTCATCGACAAGTTAATCTTCTTGGGTCGGCCAAAACCCTGAAACTCCCATGGGCATATGATATGGGAAGCTTCAATCGACCGATGGACATTTTGACGGCACCATCACCAAATATGCTACAGGAATTCCTGCTTACCAGAACATCAATGGTTGGTTTGGACATTGCCCTCATTTCAATACCAGAACATCAATGGTGGTTTGACATTGCCTCCATTTCAACCTCATAGCTTGACTAGCTACACACTCCTTGACTGCTCTCCTTTCAAGGCACGCCAGACTGGAAAGTCCTCTTCTGTTGCAAGGCGCCCACGCAATGGGAACAACATTAACCCTCACAGGAGGTGCACCAACTATAATTGCAACACTAATGATACTCCCATGTGGCGTAAAGGTCCTCTTGGTCCCAAGGTATGTGTAATATGCTTCGATGTCTTATGATATTGGGAAATTGGAATTGTCTAGAAGTTACTATTTTCTTTTGTTTTGTTAGCAATTTTTTTTTCTTTTTATGAGGAAGGAAGCCATAGTTCTAACTGGGTTCAGCTCACTACTTTCCTATACTTAAATCTCTCATTTGCTACTTAGTTTCACTCACGTCGAATGATGTGAGTGGTTTTAAGATGACTTCCAAAATTAGGTAGGAATTTTCCTTTGGAACTCATGTTTTGTTAGATCCCTCGACGGATTGCTTGTTGGCTCACTCATGATGTTAGTGGTATAGCTTATCCTAAATCATGCTTATAATTCTTTAAGCTTTACTCTCTATTAAAAAAAATATAATTCTTTAAGCTTTACTCTCTATTAAAAAAAAAAATAAAAATAAAACAAAAAAAAGAGATGACTTTCTTAAGAGGGTTGATCTTCCCTAAGTTTAGAAGCTAGAAATTGGCTTTACTATCCCCTTAATTAGTATAATATTTAGGACTAATTAGGGAAAGTAAACTTTTGCTATATTATATGAAATTACATTTTATTTTACATTTCTATGCATTTATTATTTTATATTTCAATGAAATGTTGAGAAGTATTGATGTTTTTGTGATATTGAAAAACCGAAAAAAATTTATACTTATTTGGAAGCTTACAAAAAAAAATTACTAAAAAAACAATTTTCTCTTTTCAAAAACAAATTATAATTTAGGAAAAGTTATCAATTTAGTTTTCTCTACATAAAATAAAATTTTATGTTCATCATTAATATTGTTTTCATCAATTTCATGTAAGATATTATATAAATAAAATATTTGAAATATAAACTTTATATTTAAGCTGGATTAGATACTAAATTCATTTCAACTCAACTAAAACTGTTCAAATCAATCCATTTGATTTGAATTTGAGAGAAGCAAACGGTAAAAGATTGGTCTCATTTTCACTTTTTCTTTTTGTTTGTATATGACAAGATAAGGATGTAGTAGATAAAGAAAGAACTGTTTATTGTGGGTCCCAATGCCACCCAATTTTAACAGTCCCTAATTACAATTGATATTTAATTGGTTTGACTCAACTAGTGTAACTGCAACTAATTTCAAATGGAGTTTGTTTTGAAAACATAAGAATTTGCTGTACTAGTGTAACTTCGTCAACTTAGATTTCAAAATGGAGTTTGTTTTGAAAACATAAAAGAATTGTGCTTGTAATATCCATTATTATCTAATATATATACTTATATATATAATATAATATATATATATAATATATATATATATTAATACTATATATCCTTTATTGGAATTGAATATATATATCTTTATTGAATTGATTTGGTTCAGTTATTAAGCGAACTTAATTTTTATAAGAGTAAAAATATAAGTTCGATATTTGAAAACTATACTTTATCAGAAAAATTAAAAACATTTACACTATACAGTCCGAAAAGGATAACAATCCCTTGTTATAAAAAAAATAAAATGGTTTTGTCACTTATATATATATATATATATCATTGTTGGACTAATTTGACCTTTTGCTTGCAGTCATTATGCAATGCTTGTGGAATAAAATATCGGAAGGAAGCGGAGAAACGAAAAGCCAAAGAAGCAGCCAAAGATTCAAAAGCTTGAAGGATTTCAAAGTTCTCAAAGAAATTAAAATAAAAGCTTGCTTTTTTTCATAAAAAGTAGTTTGGACCTTGGTGTGTTGTTTTTATGTTGTTGCTGTTGTAACTTCTATAAATCGACTATTTAAGCTTCTTTCCGCCAAACAATGGCAAGAACATATAGAAATATATTATGCTTCAAAAGGTTGGCATAAACTATTGGCTTAATAAGTAAAGTGAAATTTATAAATTTATTCTCATATTACAGCATAATTAATTACTTTTTCTTGGTTTTTTTACTTTTTCATAATTAATTACTTTTTCTTGGTTTTTTAAATACACTATTTTATCTACGGCATAATTAATTACTTTTTCTTGGTTTTTTAAATACACTATTTTATCTACGGATGTAATTCGATCGGTATGAAATGGAATGATCCTTATTTTAATTTTATTTCAAAATACTTGGGAATATAAAACTTCATTTCATTCCGTTCCAAATGTTTTTTTTTTTTGGAATTTAAAATCTTATACCAATATCTTTTTATGAAAATTCGATAATTCCAAAATTTTTAACCATAAAAATAAATCTAGTCAATTATGATTTATTTTAAGACATAAATTTTTAAACTTAATAAGAAATACTCGATTTATTTATTTAAAATTGAATATAAGTACTTAAAAAATATAATTAATATTTCATATATTAAAAATGGAAGCTCATTAATGAGGAATGAGAATATTCTAGGAGCAGATATGGACTCCAAACCTAAAAGGGGCCAAGGAAAAACTTTCAAAATTAAAGAGGTCAAAATCAAAGGAAAAATAATTTTGTTGCACTATTTTATAAGGGAAATTTTTTAAAAAAATTTGGAGCTTGCGAGGTCTAAGCTCCTCCTAGTCTCCCTCCTTCTGTCTTTAGATGTACTTTAACTCGGCAACTTTCCATCTAATTAATAATAAAGCAACAACAAATAAAGAAAATGCAAAGTTAGTGTGATCGCGAAATGGATACAATAAAACCTAAAAAAATTAGAAATAGAAATAAGAAAATAAAAGTAAAAATAGATCAAAAGAGCAATTCAAATAAAAAAATTTAAGAATTTCAAAGTTAATAATTAAAAAAGAATTTTTATTTTAAAGTATAACAAAAAAATATAATATTTTTTTTCTCATCACTTTGACATGAATCAAAGAAAATCAATGAAATGAAAACTCCAAACTTTACGTTAAGTGGGGAAAAGAGTATCGACATTTGGGTTTTTTTTTTTTTTTTTTTTTGATATGTCTTCTGTCAGCTGGTTCCTCTCCCTGGCCGGTTGGTTTTTTTTTTTTTTTTTTTGATATGTCTGTCTGTCAGCTGGTTCCTCCTCCCCTGCCGGTTGATGTTCCAGTCCCGGCTGGGCAACCTCCTAGAGTTTCTAATCTTTCACTAGCACCTGGGATCTCTTTTCGTGATTGTCTTCTTTCTCAATCAACTCAGGCCTTGAACCATTCTTTCATTTTTCAGTGTTAAGTTTTTCAGTTGGGTGATGCCTGGGCAGGAAAAGTCCGCTTGGAGTATGAGGGTTTTGACCCTTTGAAACTAAAAGTAGTGGTTGCACTGGAGGTTATTTAAGAGCATAGTGAACAATGGACTGATTGTTTGATTGTTATAGTGTACGGAAAATCATTTGGTTTTTCCTTTTTGGTTAATCGCCTAAATTTGCTAGGGAAACCTGGATCAAGTTTGGAAGTTATTGATTTAGGCTATGGATTTTACTTGACTAAATTTGATGATCGAGAGGATATGTTACGTATTATTTCTGAAGGGCCATGTTTAATAGGGGGTCAACCATTATCTATCCAGAAGTGGAAGCCTGGTTTTCAGCCTTCGACGATTATTCTTTCTTCCATGAGTACTTGGATCCAGCTTATGGAGTTTCCTATGGAGTTTTCTTGTGATGAGGTTCTTTTTACTGCGGCTAGTGCGGTGGGCACTCTGATTAAAATTGATCGTCAAACTGCACTGGCTACTAGGGATAAGTTTGCTAGAGTTTATGTTGAGTTAGACCTATCTCAGTCTTTGATCCCCATGTTTTTGTTGGTGGAGTGTGGATGAGGGTGGAGTATGAAGGTATTATTAGCCTCTATTCTTCTTGTGGTAGTGTGGTTCATCGCTCGGAGGTCTGTTCGGATTCTGCCATGGAGGTAGTTGAGGTTAATAAGGAGTTTGGTGGTTCACAGGATAAGGCAATGCAGGAGAGTGGTTTGAATGTTAAAAATTCAAATGATGGGTTTGATGCTTGGATGGTGGCTTAGTGTAGACCGCGTCAAAATTTCAAAAAGATTTTAACTTTTAGTGTTAAGGATCATTCCCGATCTAATAAGTCAACTGGTAATCGGTTTGCTTCTTGGGCAAATGAGGAGGGATAGTTGCATGAAGATTCGGTGGCCATGTAAAATTTTTGCTATATTAACTCCTGTAGAAATTGTGTGGGCCAAACTAGAGGGAAGGCCCCTCAGGTTGCACTGGAGTCTTCCAAAGGGCCTGTTCTTAGACTCATTTTTGGCCTGGTAATGGTCCTTCTAGTTTGAATGATGGACTAGGTTCTTCAAGTTTGCTGTAGGCTCATTCTTTTCCATCTAGTGTTTCTGGCGGGTCTACTGTTTTGGCTACGCCATCCTTTGTTAGCATTGGGTTGGAGGATAAAGACTTGGATGTGGGTCGGTCTATTGGGACGGAGCCTACCTCTGCGGTAGTGTCGAGGTTAGATGTTTTATTGGGGCCTGACGGGGGTTTGAGGTCTGGGTTGGTAGTGCGTTCAGAGGGGTCCATTAGTGTTGGTGTACCAAGTGCCAAAGGGAACCGAAGTCCCCTGAACTGCAAACTATTACGGTCTCTCGACATTATTGCAGGCACAGTTTGCTAGTGATGGCAGTGGTGCTCCGGCGGCTGGCTGTGTTGACATTGCGAACTCCTCTAGTGACGAGGATGGTGATGTTTCTACTGAGAAAGATGATGTGGTTGTTGGGCAGTCCAATCACCGATGTCAAAGCCGGAGTCCACATCGAGTTTGAGTTCCAATTGCTGGGTTCCTCCTTTTCCTTTGCATTTTTTCTTATGGATTTAAAAATTTCTATGCGGAACTATGGGGCTGCGGGTAAGAGGAGTTTTTGAACTCAAGTTAATGAAATTCAGAGGGTGCATAGGCTTGATATTTTAATTGTCGTTGAACCTCAAATTTCGGATGCTCGGGCTGTGTCTGTGGTTTGTAAGCTGTGTTTTTCGAATTTCATTCTGTCTCATCCTATTGGTTTTGCTGGTGGTGTGTGGGTTCTGTGGCAGTATTATTCTTGCACTATTCATGAGCTTGTGGTGGATACCCAATGTGTGCATTGTTCTATTTCTTATCCTAGGTATTCTAATTAGTTTTTAACAGCAGTTTATGCTAGTCCTATTCGCGTTCGGAGAGATTATTTTTTGTCTTGTATGGTATATATAGCTAGTCAGTTGCATGTTCCTTCGCTTTTATTTGGGGATTTTAATGATATTGCTAGTCTTGCTGGGAAAATAGGTGGTGCTGTGGCCTCTATTTTTAATTGTTGTCATTTTGTTGATAATTGGGATTGGTGTTCTTTGTTGGATTTGGGTTGTGCAGGTTGTCAGTTTACTTGGACCCATTCTGTTTCAAGTATTGGTGTTATTCAATAGCAGCTTGATAGGGCTTTGTGTAACATAGACTGACGTGGTGCCTTTCCATAAGCTTTTGCTATGTCTTTGCCTCGCTTGGCTTCTGACCATTTCCCCCCTGTTGCTTGATACTAAAGGGTTTTCTCCTTTTCCTGTTAATAAACCTTTTCAATTTGAAGCCGCTCTGGCTATTGGGGAGGATTTTACAACTATGGTAGCTTATGCTTGGAGGTTTCCTCATTCTTCTATTTTCGGGGCTCTCGCTAATGTGCAGGAATAGGCTTGTCGTTGGAATAAGGAGGTGTTTGGTAACATTCATTTTAATAAGAAGATGTTGTTATGTCGCATTAAGGGGGTTCAGGAAGCTCTGCAATGTCATGTCTCTTCTTATTTGCTAAAGCTGGAGCAAGAAATGTTGTTGCAGTATAGTTTGCTCATGCGCTAGGAGGAGGTTTTCTGGTTCCAAAAATCTCCTTCTTATTGGCTTAAGGATGGTGGGTTCGTCAGAAAAAGAGTGAAATTGAGTGCCTGAAGAATGAATATGGGGTGTGGATCTCGGATATGTTATAGCTGAAGAATTTGGCTTGTTCCTTTTATGAGAATTTGTTCGATTGATGCTCAATTCTCTTCCTCTTCTTTGTCAAACATTATTTTTCCATGTTTGTCGGTGGATGCTGTCAGGTTTATGATGAGGCCAGTTTCTAAGGAGGTATGGGGGGATGTATCTATTATGGGTTCTTTTAAAGCCCTTAGACCTGATGGATTTCAACCTTTATTTTTTAAGAAATATTGGGATGTTGTTGGTGATGAGGTGGTTTCGTTTGTTAATCATACCTTTTCTTCAGGTGTGATGCATCTGCATATGGTTCAGGGTTTAATTATTCTCATTCCTAAGGTAGCTGCGCTAGAGGTGATTTCCTAGTTTGCCCGATTACTCTATAATGTTCTGTACAAAGTTGTTATGACGGTTCTTGCTCTTCGATTGCAGCCATTTATTGATGGTTTGATAGGTTGACGCGGAACCCTATGGAAATTAATTCCAAGAACTCTATGACAAGATTTGAAATAGATCAAAGATCAAACAAAACTCCCCTCTATGGCACCCAAAACTTAAAAAAGTAAGAACATCAATAATAGAGTAAAAGAATAAGATAAACGCCACAAGTAAATTGATAAGTTTACCTTGATTCTTGATGTAATTAGAGGAAAGCAATCTCACAATCACTCTAAAGCAAAGAACACACCTAAGCATGAACAAAGTTGAAGAATTTCTATTTCATTGAATTGTTGAATGTCTTGAATAACAACATAACAAAGCTATTTATACTAGATCTAAAGGACCCGATCCTTAAAGGATTTAGAATAATTAATCTAAATCAGCTAAGGATAAGATTAACAAATCTTAACAACTTAAAGGATTTAGGAATAACAAATCCTAACTAACTAAAGATTAGCTAAATCTAAATAAAATAAGGATAAAATAACCAAGGGTGGTCGAATTATAGGAGGCCCAACCCATTAACATTGTTATAACTCAAAATAAACTAACTAATCTCGCAGAAGGCAGACCCTGGCACGGCCTGGGCATGCTATGTGGCACGGGCGTGCTTCATGTTATTGCTTGTTCCTCTGCATGTCAGATTCTAGCACGGCTTGGGCGTTCTACCCGGCACGGGCGTGCTAATCTAGTATGGTTGGGGCGTGCTATTTGGCACGGGCGTGCTTCTTGTTTTCCTCAACATATGCTTCAATTAGTGTAAGGAGTTTAGATCTGTCTTGAAGTCTTATACAGCGCTTATTGAAAGCAAGGTCATGGAGCTCTTGTGTAGCTTGTTCTTGAATGTATAAAGACATGATTGCCTCATATTTCTTTGCATGACTTCTTGTAATTGATCCACTAGGAAGCACTAATGGATTTTCCATGTTGTTCTCCTTGTTCCCTTGAGCTCCATGGTCATATTTCTTTGGCATGACTTCTTGTAATTGAATCCCACTAGGAAGCACCTAATGGATTTTCCGATGTTGTTCTCCTTGTTTCCTTCTTGTAATTGATCCACTAGGAAGCACTAATGGATTTTCCATGTTGTTCTCCTTGTTCCCTTGAGCTCCATGGATGAGTGATGGCGGATCCGTATCATAGGTCCATGTCAGAGTAGTTTTATACCTGGCTAAGTCGACTGTTGATAATATTATTATTACTTAGGAGCTCCTTCATTCTTTTAGGCGGTCTAAGTGTAAAAGGGGTCATTTTGCTTTGAAAGTTGATCTAGAGAAGGCTTATGATAGAGTTCACTGGTATTCTCTGTGGTTTATTTTGCAGTCTTTTGGCTTTATGAGTCTTTGGGTTTCCTTGATTATGAGTGCCCTTTCTCAATCTTCTTTGGCAGTTTTATGGACTGGGATCCCTTTTGCTTTTTTCTTGCCTACTAGAGGCTTGTAGCAGGGGGACCCTCTTTCTCCCTATCTTTTTGTGCTATTCATGGAGGGTCTCTCTTTATTGATTGAGAAGTAGGTTAGGAGGAAGAAGCGGGTTTCAGTTCATGCTTCTCGAGGGGGTCCACCAATAAGCCACTTACTTTTGCTGATGATTTGATTATTTTTGGGAAAGCGACGGTGCGTCAGGCTAAGGTGGTTTCTGATATGCTAGCTAGTTTTTGTGATTCCAGTGGTCAACATGCTAATTTGGCAAAATCCTATATCTATTTCTCTAAATCAGTTTCCCGTGCTATGAAGCATAGGCTTTAGCAGGTGTTAGGTGTTGCTATTACCTCGAACTTGGGTAAGTATTTGGGTGTTCCTCTATTGCACGATCGCTCTTCTGTGGCCCATTATCAGTCTCTCATTCAGAAAGTGGAGCCACGTTTGGCTAATTGGCGGTCACGTTTGCTTAGTCCTGTAGGTAAAGAAGTTCTTATAAGTCTTCTATCTCTTCTTTGCCTTTTTATACGATGCAAACTGTGTGGTTGCCTTCTTCTATTTGTGCCGGATTGGATCGCTTAGCCCATAATTTTTATTGGGGTTCTTCGGATGACTGTCGCAAGATGCACTTGGTGGGTTGGCATTAGCTTATTAAGCCTAAGAAGTTGGGTGGTTTGGGTTTTCAGAGCGCTTGATTGTTAAATGTGGCTTTGCTTGGTAAGTTGGGTTGGAAAATGTTTACACGTGACTCAGCTTTATGGGTACAAGTGTTGTCTATGAAGTATTGCCAAGGGCATTCTTTTCCTCATGGGTTGAAGAACTCTGATTCTAGTACATGGAAAGGTATTGTTAGAAGTTTCTTGCAGTTACAACCTCTTTTTTTTTTTTTTGGCGTGTGGGTGATGGTCAACAGATTAGCCTGTGGTAGGTTGCATGTGGGTCTTATGGTGCATGTTTTGGATTCTATTACAGGTGGCGAGGAACATCTTAGGGTGGCTGCTCTCATTTGGAATGGTTCTTGGGATTTTTTGAGTTTATGAACTCCTCTTCCTGATGTGATTAAGTGTTATATTCGAGCGATTCCTCTCCCAATGACAGTAGTTGTGGTTGACTCTCCTATTTGGAGGTTTTCATCTAATGGTAATTTTACAATTAAAGCAGCTTATTCTTCTCTATTTTTTGTGAAGTCTCCTATGGATTCTATTGCTTCGCCTTTTGCTTGGATTTGGAAGATTGATAGTTTGCCTAAGTTGAGGCATTTTTTATGGTTGATTCTTCATTCTCATCTTCCAACTAATTCTTGCAATATATTCGAGGTTTGTCTTCCTCTAATTTATGCAGTCATTGTGGTATGTCGGAAGAATTCCTTTTGCATCTTTTGCGTGATTGTGTTGTGATGCAGGGATGGTGGTAGCAATGGGTCTTGTCTTTCAACTTTCTTTGGTATGTCTGATTTGACTATGTGGTTGCAGAGTAACTTGTCTTGCTATGTTCCAGGTCCTTTCGGTATTTTTTAGCATCTTTGGTTTCTAGCCTCTATTTGGTGGGCTTGGAAGGCAAGAAATTTATTTGTTTTTTAGAATGAGTCCCTTGCTCTTTTTGATTTAAATCGGTGTGTATTTAAAGTGGCCATGAATATTATTAATTCTTCTCCTGCTGCCAATATTAAGGTTCGCAAGCCAATTAATTTTGCTTGGGTTGCTCCGCCGGAGGCTTGGATCAAATTGAATTGTGATAATAGTTGTCTTTCTAATCTTGGTCTTTCTAGTGGAGATGGATAATTTCGAGACTTCAGGGGAAAATGTCTGGGGGTTTTCCATTAATATTGGGCACTCTATGATTTTGGTAGGAGAGTTGATTGCTATTAGGATTGGCCTTATGCTTGCTTGGGATTGTGGTTTACAGAAGATTATTATGGAATTCGATAGTTTGGATGCAATTCGTTTAGTCCATTCAGAGTTGTCATTTTCTCATCCGTTGGCAATCCTCGTTCTAGATATAAAGAATTTATTAGTTCGTGATTGGGAGTGTTCCGTGCATCATATTTTCTGCCAGCTGAATTTTGTTGCTGATCATTTGGCTAGGTTGGATCATTCTATGCCTTTCTCTTTGTTTATCTGGGATCCTTGCCCGACATCTTTAGATTTATTTCTTTGGACTGATGCTTGTGATATTAGCTTTCTAAGGTAGTTTCAGTGTTGCTCTTTTATTTCACCAACAAAAAAAAAATCAATGAAAAATATACAAATTATGATTGTGAAGTTGAGTTTCTTTTTTTATTATTATTTTGACTATTGAATTTTGAAGCCTATATAACAGTTACTATCATGATGAATATTTCATTAAACCATACAGTTCTATAATGAAATTTTTTTAACATTAAATTTTTAAAAAATTTTCCTCAAGTTTAATGTTTCATTATTAAATATATAATTAAAGCTAAAATAAAATAAACTAAAATAAAATTTTGAATTTGGATTGGAATATGAAATTTTGTACTATTTTTTCATTCCATATCTCATATACTAATATTCTAAAAAATACATTCCATTTTAAATTTTATATTCCAAAATTCCATTCCAAATTGTAATTCGTTTTGGAATTTCAATTTGGATTGGTATATTCCAAACTAATTTACACCCCTAATTTTTCATATATTGATTCCGTCTTATTATTTCGTTCTTCCAATCAATATATTCCATTTCCTGTTGTTAGATTTAAAAGAAAATACTATCATTTTGTCTCTTCTCTTTCCTTCTTTTCCAATAATTTATCTCTCTCCTTCCCTTTCTCTCTTATCATTGAAATGCATGATAGTTAGATGTGAATACAACCCTTGCATTCATTTAGTTCGGTTAGCTCCTTTTAATTTATTTATTTTTGAATACATTTACGTTTGACAAAAAAAATGCAAAATTTAAGATGGATTAAAAAGTAATTTTTGCCTTTCCATACGCCACTTATGGAAAAGTTGAATTTCTTTTTTTTTACGGAATGACAATAGTTTATAATAATAAAAAACATAAGAACAAAAGTAATGTATTTTAAAAAATAGAGCAATAGAATAGTTAATTTTGTCATAATATTAGTACAAGATTATAATTTTTCCATTAGTAAAAATCTTGATTCTCCAATTACATTGTTTAATTTTCTAAAGTGCCAAAAAAATAATAATAATAATACTCCCTCGTCCCATATATATAGAGCTAGTTTGACTTTCATATAAATTAAGAAAAACTAATTAATATAGTTTAATAATAATAATACTGCGTCGTCCATATATTATAGAAGCTAAGTTTGACTTTCATAATAAATAAGAAAAACTAAACTTAATATATAGTTAAACCTATATATATATATATAATATCTATATTATATATTCAATACCCCTATATATAATTAAATAAGGCTTTATTATATATATATTCAATACCCCTATACTAATATTAAATAAGGCTTTATTATAAATTTAGTATATGGACTCTAAAAATTTCTGTTTCGCTCTCTCAATGGAAATTAACAATCGAGTGTCTAAACTCCTAAAATACTTTCAATCAGGTGTCTCCAGCCTGGTAGCTTGCCAAAAATATAAGTAGGACGTGTGAGACCCACTCAATAATAAAAAATGAGCAGCGTAGAACAAGTTGACTGCCACGTCGAGTTTGACATGAAGAAAATGTCACACCCGACTCTAACCACTGACAAATTGTCTCGCACGGTTTTATCCCGCATGTGAAATGGAAAACTTCTCAGGAGGTCACTCATCCTAGGATTTCTTTTAAGCTAGCACGCTTAACCCAGGAGTTCTTCTAACTCTTCGGGTCATTCCACCAATAAGTGCCTCCGATGATTAGTTCCCCCTTTTGGATACATGATCTTATTCATTCCTTTGTCCCGAATTCCAGTGCCCTAGCTGGTCTGCCATCCTAGAAGCTAGCCAAGAGCTCTGCTTTACCCGTCTTTTTAGGATTGCTTTGTGGAGTCAGGAAATCACAAATCCACCAGTTTCCGCATAGTTCATCCTTGAATTATACATCTATTAAAGAGGGGTCCGGCTTTGATACCAATTGTCACGTCTGACTTCAATCACCGAAGGAATTATCCTCTTTGGATCAAGCCAATTCCATCCCGTACGTGATTGGCAAGATCCGTACAATTTTCTCCCGCAGGTGAAATGGGAAACTTCCTAGGAAATCACCCATCCTAGGATTTCCCTTAAGCGAGCACGCTCAACCCCAGAGTTCTTCCAATTCTCTAGGCCATTCTATCAAAAGGCGTCCCTGATGATTAGTTTCTCCTTTTTATATGTGGTCCAATTCATTCCACTATCCTAGCAAGCCTGCCATCCTAGAAGCTAGCCAAGAGCTTTGGTTTACCCTCCCTTTTAGAATCGCTTTGCCGGGTCAGGATGTCACACTAAAAGCCTCCATTAGCTCTTATCCCCAAAACCAATTATACTCGTCCATCAACATCGACAGTATACATCTTAATCCATGAATTTGTAGACCCATAATCTTTTGTTATCCACACATTACAAATTCTACCCCTAATCACTTGTCTACATATTCAAATTCTGCATATTTACATCATGTTATTGCCTATCATACTGCAATACTACAAGAGACCCCTTAATATTTGCAATTAATATATTCATAGGACATTATTGTACCAAAATCTCTAGCAATTTCATTTTCTTGAATTTCTCTTCATTCATATCAAACAACAAAATCGAACTATAAATGGCATGCGGTTTCGTTTCATATGCAACCTAATGGATACGGTGATTCATAAAGTATCGTGACCACCTATGCTCGGTCATGCAATACTCCACTCTTGCGGCTTTAATCTCTTTTTAAGAACCACTTTTTAGCGAGTAAACTTCGACCAGCAGTGGAAGCTCATCAAGCTATTACTTTCCTTGAACATGTGCAACTCTCTTTACGTTATAATCGTTTCTCACAAAATTGAACCAAATCCTAGAACATGTAAGGACTGACTTTGTCAAAAATACTTAGGGAAGCATCGAAGGAAGAGAGGACGAGAGAGAAGAGATTGAAACAGAGAGAAAAGAAGGTATGGAGAGATGAAATGAGAGCTTGTGATTAGAGAACCCCTCTTTCAATTTTTCTTATTTTGGAACCCTAATTTTTCCAAGCCCTCAATTTGCAATATAAGGGCATTCATTTTCATTACAAAGCTACACAAGTAATTTAACATTTTTATTTCATGGATCAATCACCTTTCTTACATGTCAAAACCGACTTGGCAATCGACATGTGGTCTTATGCAGCTTATATTTTATTATTAATGGGTCCAACACATCTTATTTGTATTTTCGGTAAATCACATAAGTTGGAGTTACCTAATTGAAAATATTTTAGGACTTCAGACACCAAGTTACAAACGTTTTCCATTGAGACATCGAAATAAAAATTTTTAGAGAGCTCAAACACCAAATTTATAATTAAGACTATTAAATAATGTACATACATTTGGGAATATAGATATTCATTAAGTAGAGTATATTAAGAAACTAATAAATTATCTTTTAGAAAAAAGAAATAGAACTACATTTTTCGACAAATGAAAATTTAAAGTAAGCTTATATAATATGAGGCGGAAGGAGTATATAATTAACAATAACTCATCTTGGATCATCATGAGCTAGCTTAAATTCACATATTTATATGTAAAAGTACCATCATATCCTTAGATATGCTTGGTGAGAAGTTTGACGGAATATGGATATGAAATGGTAAAAGAAAGGATTGCATTTACTAGTACTCAAACGCGTTGTTAGCTAATTTTGAAACAATAATCACCTTTTTTTTTTTTTATCTTGTATTTAATTGCTCTAAGTTTGCGAGTTAAAATGTGTAATAAAATGATTTTACAAATTGAAGTGTATAATAGATGTAATTTTATAAGTTGAAGTATTGATGGATCAAAACAAAAAATTGAGTGTGCCACAAGGTTAAAGTAATAAAATTCATGAGTAAATTTATATATTTGGCTATTAGACATTCTAACTTGTAAAATTATATTAATTAAATACTTATTTAATAATTAAATGTGAAAATTATTATCTCAAAAGCTATAATAACTACACATCAAATTTATATTTTACATGTAAAGTCAAAACAATTTATTTTTTCTTGTGCGGAGCTAGCTTGTAATACTATATTATGGCTAAAAGAGGTAAATACTATTTAGTCCCTAGATTTAAGTCAAATACATTAATCAAGACCTCTATTTGATTCCTATGTTTTGTCATTGTTATAGTAGTTAATTGGAATTCCGTTTAAATATTAGCTATATTTTGTTAGTCCATAAAAAATTAATAATAAAATTTTGACAAGTCAAAAAAAAAAAAAAAATGGAAAATTGTAAGACAAAAGTGCCCTTAATCTTATGTATATAAAACCACCACATCCAATTTTATAATTTTCACTTCGTACAATACCAACCCTTGATCCTGTCGATTTTCCTCTCTCTCATTTTGCACACACAAAGCATAATAGCAAATAGTTGAGGAGGTTGCACTGGAAAGATGAGGACCATGGATACAAAGGACTGGGGAGCCAAAAGAACGCTCAATCCGTAATTTTAATCGATCAAGGAGCCCAAAGAGAGCCTAGTCCATATGAACGAAACTTTAGATATATTTAAAGATTGAAGAAGTCCAATGAACCAGATTTAGTTCAATCTATATAAATACCGAGTGACAACTATAGGCCTCCAAAGAGAGGTCAATCCAGTTGCACTTGATGGAGAGTGTTGAAGAATATAACAAACTTTCCCAAGTATGAAGTTAACATAGCTCACTTTCACAAGAAGCCCACTAACTTTCAAAGCCAATTTAGAGATCAAGCTAAAAATAGAGTAAAATGTAAGACTCCCAACATTGAAAGCCCAAGCATACTATGAAGCCCATGATTCCAGAGCCTTGCATAATAGAGTAAAATGTAAGACTCCCAACATTGAAAGCCCAAGCATACTATGAAGCCCATGATTCCAGAGCCTTGCATGATTTTTGAGGACCTGTGAGTTTTGAGAGGGAGAGAGAGAGAGAGAGTTATGAAAATGAAGAAGAAAAATAAGTCATTGTTTTCTAAAATTTTGCAGATTTTAGTTCTTGTTATTTTTTAATTCGTGTTTTGTCATTGAATGAACCATATATACATGTGCAAAAATTGCTAAAAGAAATTATGATGAAGATAGCAACAATCCTTTTTGTGAAGATTTTGTTTGCTCAAATGGATCAGCATGAAGAATAATCATTTTAAAGTGACTTTGGTTCCGATGATGCTCCAAGTTATTCAGCTGAAATATTTTGCAAGTTTAAATTTGAAAGTGATGTTAACTTTATGACTAAGGCCATGTTCATCAATTTTAGCAGTTCTAGTAGCTGTTAACTATTGTAATAGCTGTCGGCCGTTAGTGGTTAGATATTAGTTGTTATTTGTTTATATAGCGGTTTAATGTAAAAGTGTTCGATACAAATAAGTGTGATATTAGCTGTTAGTGGTTAATTGTTTATGCAGTGGTTTAAAATAAAAGTATCTGATATAAATAAGTGTTTGGTTAACTGTTTAATATAAAATGACAAAAAAATATAAGAATATAGGGAACAAGGCAAACATAAGTGTTGGGTATAAACGTCATACAAAATTTATAAAACGCTAAACATTAATGAGTATGACATTTCATAAAACACTACTTTAGACTTTAAATGTTAAAATATATGTGACATTACCAAGTACGATTAAAACTAAGTCTGAACGCTAAACACTGTTCCAAACATTGTTACATTCATATGTAACAAAAGCTTTAATTTAGCCTTATAAAGAGGCTCTTGTATCAGTTACAATGAACGAGAAAAACCTTAGTTTCCTTGAGTGTCTTTCTTACTCTATACTTTAGAGTTTTTCTCCAAAACATTTCCAGCTCATAAAACCAATTAAGACAACAATTTCACAAGTTTTGGATCTATTGCAAATTTGGTGTCAATCAAAATTTTCATATTTTTTGTTCTTAATGTGAAAATTGAGTGCTCAAATAGAAGATTTGCATACCAAAAATTTGAAACCCAGGATGGAAGTTCTTTGAAAAAGGAAATAATTTTATCTCAAAATCAAGAACACCCATAGAGCTAAAAAAGCCAAAAAGCACGAAGAATACTCAATCTTCTACGAAAGAAGAAAACCCAATTGGGAATTTCAAAATCGAAACTATCCAGAAAACCTAATGGATTGCAACAGGGAACCAAATAAATAATCAAGAAGTCCCAGGATACCCACTTCAAGCTTACAGTGAACAAATGTCTTTTTATAACTAAAAACGAAAATTAAAAAAAAACTAAAAATAAATATTTGAAGTCTAGTAATATTCAGGCATGGCCACGGTTCCGGAACCGGCGGTTCCGGTTCCAGAAAAGCTGGAACCGGAACCCGAAACGAATGGTCCAGGTACCGGTCCGAACGTTCGGTTCCGGTTCCTGGTTCCGACCGATATACAAAACCGACAGGGTTCCGATTGGTTTTCCGCGAATCGCATTAAATTTTTATAATTTTAAATTTTGGATACCGTTTTTAAAAAAAAATTATTAACATAAAAATTAAAAAAAATACAGTTAAAAAATTTAAAATATGAAATCCGGTTAAAAAAAAATTATTTGAACATGAAAATTTAAAAATACAACCCTAAAAAAAATTTTAAATTTGAAGATCGTTTAAAAAAAAATTATTTGAACATTAAAAGAGATTAAAAAATACACCTAAAATTTAAAAAACTTCAACTTAAATTTATTTTAAAGACTTGAATTTGTTGAGGTTTTTTTTTTGAACATAATGATTTTTTTAAAAAATTTGAACTAATTTTTTTTTTAAGTTGAACATAAAATAAAAAAAAATGCTTGATAAACTTAATTTTTTTTTGTTAAAATTTTTTTTTTTAAGTTTGAACATAATTTAAAAAAAAAAATTGGGCTTGAACTTAATTTTTTTTTGTTTAAAAAAAAAATTAAGTTGCCTACGTATCGCTATTTGCACCACCGGTTGATGTTCCCGTTGAGGACCCATCGTATAAATCAAATAAATCTTCATTTTTCTTTTGGATTTTCTTGGGCTCTTAGTTCGGCTTTGGTCCAATCATCCACACACACTTGTGCTTCTAATGAATCGGGTGTCATACGAGATCGTGTTTCATCAAATATGTTACCTCCTTGACTAAAAGCTTGTTCAACCGCAACAGTGGACCGGAGCTGCCTAAATTTGTTTGCAAGTAAAGAAAAGAAATTGAAATATATTTGCGTGCGACATCCACCAATCTAAAAATTTTGGAAAATCTGCATCGACTATTATCACCAATCAAAAAATTGTTAGAATAATTTTCAAATTTACAGAAATAGAACTGGATTCCCTTTCTTTTTGTCTTTGCAATAAAACTTGTGAGCACATCAACACCACTAACCTTTTGTTGAAATTGTGGAATATTAATTGAGAAGATGTAGAATAGAAGTAGAATGAACTAGAACTTAACAAATTCAATATAAAATTGCATTAATATTTTGTCTTAACTTCATGCCACGAGACATTAATATTAACATTATCTTCACAATCAAGACTTTAATACTGTATAATAAAATAGTCAATAATCAATCACAAAAAATATCCATTCTACATCTTAGATCAAAACAATGCAAACAAGATAAAGAGTGTATATTTTTAAAAGAAAATAACCATTTTTTTTTCATTGAAAGAAAAAATACAATCTTTTAATAAATCATCATTTTGAAATTCTTGTAGTGCAGTAACAATATTAATACACATAGGTAAAAATAAATTAGATGTGGGATAGTAAACCCCACTAAATTTATAGGTAGCATCATTAAAAATTTTTAAAATATCTAAAATTTTTGCACAAATCTCCCAATTTTGTGGATATAAGTTAATATCCTCAATATTATTAGTAACAAAAAAACATAATAATTCTTTATAAGAAAAAGACTAGTTTAGTAATTTATATGTTGAATTCCAACGAGTTGGGACATCCCTTGGAAAACGTTTTGGTCTTTTATTATTTTCTTTACAAAATTTAGCCCAACTTTTGATGTGCCATAAATATTGAAAAAGTTTTTAATTGAGAAATAAAAGAATCAAGAATTTCAAACCATCTGTAACTATAAATTTAAAAACTATGGCATGCACATCTTATATGAAAAAATACACCAATTATTTTGTTTCACAAATCTGTTTTAAGTTCAATAATGTGATAGTAGGTATTTGCAGGAAGCATATCAAATGAACTAGAAAAATTTTTTTTGTCAACCATATTCATCTAAAATTGAATACAATACCTTATAAATTATTAATCAGTATGTTATTTCATCAAAAACACGAAAAACTCAATAAATTTCTTTTTTAATTTTCCAATCATTCATTGCAAATCCAATACATGTAATAGCCCATTAAT
This sequence comes from Jatropha curcas, assembly GCF_014843425.1. The sequence continues at coordinate 2,916,684 of NW_023591453.1, read as the reverse complement.
AAGAATTGCATATTGCCATATGATCACTTCAAACATCACTAACAAATTGAAAACACAATTTTCAATTGAGAAAATAAAAGTTACTAACTCTTTTTTTCCTTGTTATATAAAGAAATAAATATTCGTTTTACCATTATTTCTTTTAACTCTTAGCACTAATGATTAAAAGCTATTTTACAATAATTATTAAAACCAATTTCACCAAACTGAAAAGATAAAATGTTCCATAGAATATCATTTTCCTAATTCTTCTTTTTGTATTCTATCAATTATATTTAATAAAAGAAAGTAGAAAGCGTACCGAGAAATGTTGTTGAGATCCGTCAACTCTATTTTTGTTGGATGTTTTTGCCTCCAATATGCTTCCAAAAAGATCCATAGCCGCCCGCTTGTTTAAATTTATAGATTTTCCACAGTAATTCAAAATATACATCGTACATTTTCTCACCTTTTGAATCTTTTTTGTGAAAATGAATGGAGAATTGAACTTTGTCTTGGCTCTTTCTAACAAATTTGCTCGTGCTCTTCTCTGCTCTTGCACTTATCTCTTAAATTGGCTCCTACTGATCTAAACATTACCGTAACTTTTCGTTTCGAGTTTGCTAATATCACAAGTATCTTTTTCTTTTGTGAATAAACTCTTACAAAATAAATTTTCAGTCGCTGTAATCAATACCATAGATGTCGTTGTAGGATTAGTATGAATTCTTCCTATGTCCGCCCTTAACACTGCAATTATTTGAGTTTTTCTTTGCCACTTGCTCCAAAAATTATTGAGATAATAAACAACTAATAATTTTTTGCATAAATTGAATAAAACAAAATTATTCTTATAACAGTTCCCTCTAATAACTTTAACTTAATAAAATATTGTAGCGTATGAGAAGAATAAATACGATTTAAGATTAGGAGTAGACTGACAATTTGTTATGTATAATGTAGATGAAATCCTATTTGAACGCGCAGTGTAGTGGCTATAATTTTGTTTGAAGAAGCAGTAATAGTAAAGATGTAGAGCTTGAGCTTTATTTCTTGCTAATATCAATTTTCGCTATTAAATAATCGACGTGAATTCTTGTAACTATTATTTTTATTTTATACGTAAATCCTAAAAAATTCCATTATTCTTTCCACCAAATGTTCTCATTTTCCCCCCTTACAAAATCTAAATATAACCCCTTAATGTCATCTCGCCCTTTTTATAGTCTCCAATCCTTGGAGGTAATAAACATATCACAACAAAAAAAAAAAAAAATAAAAACTGACAGTACAACGCTAGAAAAACCCGGTCACCGTTGAACTGGCTGTTCTAACCCAGATAGAACCGCGTTCCATTCCGTTCTACCGGCTCTCTAACGGCCGTTGATTCCATTGCGAACCGAATCCGAATCCGGTTCCGGTTCGTCCCGGTTCCGGTTACGGTTCCGGGCCGGTTCGAACCGACGGTTCCGGTTCCCGGAACCGTAATTTGGCCATGCCTAGTAATATTCTCGTGCAAGACCCCACCAAAATAAAATATTCTCGTTAAAAAGAAAGGAGACCTATAATACGAGTTTTCTTTATGTCTAATGATGACGGATTCCGAATCCATATAGAAATCGAAAAGGGAAAAGCCCTATTTCCAAGCCTATTTCCAACACAACTATAAATATTGCATATAATTTTTGTTTCTAAAACCCTGGTTCAGACCCTGAAAACCAAAGAGAGAACCTCAAGGGCGGCGCTGCCATGGAAATCAGAGTACCTGAAGAAATTGTAGGGCAGATATTCTCAAAGCTACCGGCTAAATCACTACTGCGTTTCAAGTGCTTATCAAAATCATTGAATTCTCTAATCTCTAGTCCAAACTTCATCAGGTCACACGTCCCACGATCCCAAGGTGATTTACCCAAATTTGTTTGTGGTTCATATTTCTTTGATGTTAATACTGCAGTAGAAGCTAAGCCAGTTAAGTCTCCCTTAAAGCAACAAATACACCAACTCTTTATTCCAAAGATAATGAAGCCAATGCCTTGAGGATGTGTGTTTCATGGGATTTTTCTAGTAATAACAGTGTCTCAGGCGCTGATTTTGACTCTAACTATTATTCTATCATCGTATGGAATCCTTTGATTAGAGAATATCGAATATTACCAATGCCTGCAAGTGGTGATTATGTGTCTTATGGTTTAGGTTATGACTCTGTTACTGATGATTATAAGGTGGTACAATGTGGGTATAGCAAAAATCACTTGATAAAGCAAAATGCACTCATTGTTCTTTCATTGAAATCGAATTCTATGCGAAAGCATGAAAATTTGAAGTTCAATATTAGTTATGGTCAGGCAGGGACATTTCTGCATGGAGCTCTTCATTGGGTGGCAGAATTGGCAAATTCCGGCTGGGTGGCGGATTTTGCAAATTCTGGGAAGATTATTGTTGCTTTTAACTTGGCAGATGAGAAAATAGTACAGCTGAAACTTCCTAAAGACAATAATGGTGTTCGTGGGAATAAGTATGAATTAAGTGTCATTAAAGGGTGCCTTTGTTACTACACTATAAGCAGGAATTCGACATTTTGTTTAAATATTTGGGCAATGAAAGAATATGGTACGACATCGTCTTGGACCAAACTGATAACCATCCCACAAAAGAGAATGCACAAAGTTTTAGGACATTTTTGTTTTACAGGTAATGCAGTTTTTATGGTTAGTAAGTTATGTGGTGGTAATGCAAAATTGATACGGTACGATTTGAAGAATAAGAAATTGAAGACATTTGAGACTTTTGAACGTGTGCTTCCTATAATGGTATCCTTCATGGAGAGTTTAGTTTCACCAATATCAAATTAAACAATCTGTTGCTCTATTTATTATTTTTTTTATTTCACAATAATAATTTGACCTATTGAGGCTTATATATATATGGCTTTTGTATGTTTTATTTATTGTTTTTTATTAAAAGTATTGTTTTTTTCTCAGCCTATATAATTTGGTTTTAAATAAAGGGATATAAAATAATGAAATCATTTAATAATACATACTTGAAATCATTACTTAAAAAGAAAGCTTATAGCATGTCAGTGAATTGTTAATTATATATTTTGTTTTTCTAAGAAATTAATAAATCTTAAACAACTTATATTTTGATTTGGAGAAAATAAAAGATAATGAAATTTGTTTGATTGAGACCCTTATGAAGATAAAAAAAAAAAAAAAAAAAAAAGAAAACTCTAATAAGACAATCTTCATAGCAGCACTGCAAGAATGCACAAATGAATGCATAGACTCCTTGGAGCATGACCTTTTGTTTTGATCAGCAAATTAATTTATTTTATTAAAATTTTTAAATCCAAGAAAAAATTAGCAAGTTGAAGATGTTAGCCATCAATTTCAATTTGTTTTTCACACGAATAAGTTTTAAATACAAAAGTTAACAATTAATGTATATTTATCTATCTATACTATATATAAAAGTGAGGATGAGAGAGGAATAATGAGATTGAAATTTTAAAAATCCTAAAATATTCTTTTGGACAATTGATAATAATTTGAGTTGATTAAATAACTTGAATTTTTAATAATTGATAAATTATGTTAGTAAATTATTAATCAATTGACTTTTTGTAATAATTTTTTATTAATTGATTTAAAAAGCTTATATTCAATTAAATATCGGTTACATTCGATTATTTTTAAATTTCACAATGAATTAATTACTAAATCAATCAACAATCATATTTATCTTTAATGGTATTCAGGAGTATTTGTTTAAACTTTAACTTCTATAACACATGTAAGTATTTATTTTATTGAACACTAGAGTATGTCCCTAATTGTTCTTGTAACATTTGTGTAAACTAAATTATTATATAAAATAATGTAAATATTTTGAATATATAAGGAAAGACCATGAAAAAATAATTTAAGAATTTTTAATAATACCAAAATAAATTTATTTTCTCAAAGATGTAACATGGATAGACATTTAATATAATACATGATATTTTCTTTTAAAAGAACAGCAATACGAATATATTATTTTTTAATAAATATATATGATAATTAGACATTTGAAAATTTTTATATTTTATTTAATGAATTTATTTTTTAAATATTTGCCTCTATTTTTATTATAATTAAAAATATTTTATAAAAATATTTTATTTAGGAGATAGATAAAAAAAAAAGAAAAAAAAGTGCCATTGTTACAAGCATTTCAAAAATTTTAAATTTTTTCTTTTAAAATTTATTGTTAAATAAAATGAACATATTTATTAGGTAATATTATAGGATGACGAACAGTTGAAAATTTTAATTTTAAAAATATATGTAATAATTTATTGTTATATCTATGTATCTATATATATTGAAACATATTTATTAGGTAATATTGTAGTTATAATAAATTTTAGATATATGGCGATATAAATTAAGCTCGAACGTGTATGTATATGCACACTGCTATTTTATTAATTAATGTTATATTCACATTAATCTTATATAAAATTTATTTTAATATTATAAAAATCTAAATAATATAAGACAAAAAATTATAGTCGACATTTAATATTAAAAAATAAAAAGAGAATAAATAACAAGTAAAAAATGAAAAAAAAAATTTGAATGAGTACAAATAACGAGTATAGTTAATGTGCAACGCACGTTATAAAAAGACTAGTGTTATAAAATAATAGAAAAATAGGGAGAGAAATAAAGGGAGAATAGAGAGAATAAAAACCATACAAGAGTATGTTTATTATTGATGAGAAGTCACATATATATAATTACATAAATGGAACCCTAATAGAATCCTACATAAATCAAGAAGATAAATTTCTCAATAATTAAGCATACAGACATCTAGCTCATATAAGACATCTACTTATTTCATAACATTTCCCCTTGAATGTCCATTCTTCAAAGAATATGCCTCGTTAAAACCTTACTAAGAAAAAACCCTATAGGAAAAAAATCTTAGTGAAGGAAAACGAGTACATTATTTTTTTATTAAATACGCGTTGAAATACTCCTTCATTATAAACATTTATCAGAAAAATCCAGTGGAAAAAAAATCTTGATTAAAGGGAAAAAATAGTACAGTGTGTATTTACTCACCTGATGAAGATAAATCTTGAGATCTTTGAGTTTATGCATTTCAATTTTTATGCAGTAGTCCCTCAACACTTATGATAGAAAACTTGTAATAGAAAAACTTGTAATAGAAAGTGTTTGATGAGCAAATCAACAATGTCATTGTTTGAATGATTGAACTTCAATATCACAATTCTCCATGTAATATCGTAGGAATTTCTCTCTGCAAAATTAGACTGCACGTACTTAAATAAACACATTTTTGTCTTTCTTCATGAGTTGTTAAAATTTCTTTATGGTTAAAAGAAGTGGTAGCAATACTTCGTTTCTTGAATGCGATAAAATAATTTTACCTCCACATGTGAATGAATAACTTGTTTATAATCTAACATAATGTGGATTAGACAAGTAACTTGCATTTTCATAGCCAATCAAAACTGATTTTAACATGTTAGTTATAATATAACTCTATTTAATTTCTTCATATCCAGGAAGAACTATATCTTACTAATAAAATTTATAAAAATCAAGATACATTAGCGTATGAGTAGTAAGATATATTAGCGTCTTTATTACACTAAGATATGATATTTCAGATCTAAGAGTTCTTCATAATTTTCTCAAAGTGAAAAATGGTCATCTTCTCGACCTCACTATTATCCACATAAAATTATTTGAACAACTTATTCATATATATGGATTCATAGGCAAAATTTCATTTATGAAATGCTCGATCTTCAATTGAGACAAAACTTTATATTTTCAATGTCTTTCATCTCAAACTCTTGCCTTAAGAAATTTATAATCTTTGGAAGCTCTTAAGGGGTTCAATAATGTTCATAAACCAAACAATGACAAATTCATATTCAAACATCTCTATAAAAATTCTTGATCATATGATAATATTATTAAAATATCCTTTCAACATGTATTCACTAATCAAGAGATTATCTTACTCATGATAGTATATAAAGTAAATATCAAAAGTATACTTTCAATAATAAAATATTATAAAAAGAATATAATCATAAAATAATATAGTATACTTTCAATAATAAAATATTATAAAAAGAATATAATCATAAAATAATATAATATTTTCTTAGCTATAAATATCATTAAGGCAAGTATACCATATGTATTGAGATTTCTTTAATCCATATAGAAATCTTGAATATATTTCTCAGGGTCTCGATTTGCTTGTTTCAAGCATTTTTTCAGTATTACATGGATATCATTATCCACTAATCCATATAGAGCTCTATACAAGTTGATTGAATAAATTTTCTTGAGAATTTAACTTTATGCTTCAAGCAACTAGAATCCTTCAAGGATTTTCATATAGATATCTACATCAAGTTAGCATATAAATAGGCAGTCATTAACTCATTAGATGCATTTCGAATTTTCATAAATTGCCAGACTAATTAAATATCAAATTATAATTGTATCCACTATATAAGGGTATTTATTCTCATACTCAATGCTAGTTTTTGTGAAAAAATTATGTAACAAATTTTCTTTATATCTCATGACCCCATTTCAATTTCGCACAAATACGTATTTGTATTCTACTTGCTTGACATCTCTTGATGCCCATATTAAACTTTCAAAGTTTACTTTTCAAGTAAATTAAATACCATATGTGTCGTTTTATTTTGGCCAATCAATTCTAGATCTATGTCCTCTAATAGACTATATGCTCAAGATTGTCATCATCTTTCACAATTGCAAGCGCTATATTTATCATTGACATTTATTTTATATTGGTTATATACTTGTCCTGACATGACATAATTTATAGAGATCTCATAATCTTTATTAATTTCAGATACCTAAATTTCTTTGGGAAACTTATTAGTCATGTCTAGAAACTTCTTCCACAATTTGCTCTTCTAGAGCTTAACCATCTTAAATATTTGCTCCTTTCCTTTTCTAAGATTTTTATCCTTGGAACCGATTAGTCTACCACGCTTCTGGCATGCCTTAGACTCATTAGCATAGTCAGTTTGTCCTTTAGAGACTTTAATTCTAATAGGAGTATTTTGCAGCTAGAATATCAGATTTAATTATCTTCTTTTGGATCAATAAATATATCTGGCAATTAAGTTGCAATATCCTGCAATTGAATTATCTTTTAAACTTTTAAAAGTACATTGCCTTACATAAGGATCAACATATAATAACGATAATTCTTTTCCAACTAATTTATTCTCCTAGTTGCTTGTCAGGATGCATAAATATTAACAAATTTGGCTATAAATAACTTTCTTGTTTGAAAGTTCTAGATATTTAATCATAAATGTAAATTCACACCGACATTTTTTCCAAGACCCATCTTAGTGCGTTATGGTGGAGCAATTAGAATATATACCGCACATTTAAAAATTCTTCGATGGGTAATATTTGATTCGTGATCCAAAATCAATTATAAAGGGGAGAACATATAATAATTTGTTGGTTTGATGCGAGTATATCCCTCTACAAAAATATGGTGCTTTGTCCTCATAATAGCTGTGTTACAATTAATTGCAATCATTTAATAAATGATTCATAATAGCTGTGTTACAATTAATTGCAATCATTTAATAAATGATTATATTAAATCATTTTGAGTATAAATAAAAACAACAATTGGTTGTCCTATAATTATTTCAATCAACACATGCCATAATCATTAAAAGCTTAATGTATAAATTCAGTAGATAAATTCTCAAGATAAATCTGGAAAATGTATTTTTAATAAATAATCATGCAAACTTTAGGTTGCATGTTGGCAATAATCTTTGCAAATCTCAGGTTGCAAATTAACAATAATAATAATAATATTTTGGATGCATCCACCAAATATCTAAATAATTCACATGATGAATGAACTACTTGTCATGCTAATTCTATATATTTAATTCTATTTATATAATGAAGTTATCCCAAAATAAAATTCAATTCAACCCCTAAACCTAATTTTAACCCCTAATTTATACATGCAGATTCTTGAAACTTTAATAGGTCTCCAAAAAGTAAATCAAGTCATCACTCAATCTTCAACTCCTATCCCCAATCCTAGATCAATATCTATATTTATTTATAACGAAAAAGTAAAAAAAATAAAAAAAATTATTTCTTCCAGCTAAGTAAAAGAAAAGAAATGAAAAAGTAATTTGAATTATTTAAAAACAACATGAGCCAAAATATTAGTGGTAATCACTTTAGCTATAGTGTCAGTATTACTTACATGGTGCATTAGAAAAATGAACATATTCATATATACATGAAATAGCCTTAAAATTAATTTTCATAGATTTCTTATTTAAAAACTAAAATTTTAATATCAACTAATGAGATTGTACAATAAAATATTTTATTATTGCTTAATCGGACCTCTAAACTAGTTTCAAATCATCAAAACCAAGTGAATATCGGATTAAATCCTGATGTGGACCAAATTCGGTTCAAATCGAACCAGAATGATCCAGAAAACCCTAGAGTATGTTAGAAATTTCCTTTTTTCTTTCTTTTCTTTCTTTTTCTTCTTCTTCTTTCTTTCTTCCTTAGTCTAGTGATAGACCCATAGCTACCTCTTTCTCCCTCTCTTCGATTTTTTGGCCACCACTTGAGCTAGCCGATGCGACCTTCTCTTCGTCGTCGCACCGCTAGCTTCTCTCGCTCGGTTCTCATCTCTGATGAATGCTGCGAGTAAGCGAGCTGTGATCTTTCCTTATCAAACGGTGCAGCAGTGCCTCCACCAATTTTCGACAATCTCATCACAGTCGAATGACTCCAACAGCTCCCTTATCGACGTGTAACTCTTCTCTGTCTTTGTTTGTTTCCAAATAGCGCGACAAATAAGTCGAGCCCGTTCCGGCCAATTAGAGGGCTGATCTCATCCAACCAATGCAAGAAATGGATTGTTGAGTGAAATCCGAGCTAGGTGGTGTGAAGAGCGCTCGATTCTGAGCAGCCAGGGTTTCCCGGCAACCTTGGATGATGGCACTGGTAGCTGCTCGGTGACCGGCCAGCGAGTCTCCAGCGAGACCCTAGGAGGTAGAAACATGGGATTTATGTACTGGACTCCAATCCGAAATTCGATTTAATCGGTATATTCTAAGATTCAATTTGTTAAACTAAATGTAAATTTCAAGTTTAGAAATTGTTGTTATTAATTAAATTAGTTTTGATTAAAATAATTAAGGGTTAAGGATAAAGTAAGGTTTTATCAAATTAAAGCAAATTATAGTTGCTACCATGTGAATAAATTGAGAATTTGATAAATATGAAGTTAACGAGGATTTTAGAATAATTAAGTAAAGCATATAAATTAATAAGTGTATTAAGTTACTAATATTCGGATAAGTGGAAAGTCCTATTGTATGGAAAATGCTATCAGAAGTATCGACAAGATTTATATTAATTCTGTAATTTATTATTTAAGAAAAGTCATATATTTAATGCAGTCCTTCCTTTATATTTATGTTTTATCTAGATCGTCCGAGTTTGTCTACCACTCCTGCTAGTTAAAACCGAATCAAAGCTTAATTTATCTCTTATCACTGTGAGTAATAACAAATAGCGCATACCATTATCTTCATGCATACATCATTCATTTTATACCCTATAGATATATATTTAATATTTAGCCCTTATCTCCACGTATTAGTATGATATTATTAAAATACAATTATTATTATCATCATCTACTTTATAAATATACTATTACAATTATATGACTACTATATATTATACACACCATGACTATATTCATGTATTGCATAATGATTATCGATGAGATATATTATATTGAATAAATTGCTTGGATTACTTGTGATGTGATAATGATGTGCCTTGTATCCAGGTGGAATTGGGATGAAGTGGGTTAGCATGGGATTGTAATCACAGTCTGGAACTGTTGGCCATGTATAGGAGATCTGCGCCCCTATGTGCACCTGATGAAATATGATATGAATGATATGGAAAAATCCCAGGTTGGCCTCCTGTCGGTAATGAAAAGAAAGAGAGAATGGAAAAATAATGAGAGGACTGGTCAAGTGAGGATTAGATTGGTTGGCCATATAAGGAGATCGGCTCCCCGGTGCACACATATGAGAGGATAGGCCATGTAACAGTCTAATTTTCTTTTAGTATCGGTAATAGTGATTTACCGGTCTGTGAATAGTACCATCAGTCTAGGACTTGGTATTATTTTAGTCCGGAAAAATTACTATGCATATTTAATATTTTATTTACTATTTTTGGAGCATGTTTGCATTGGGAGCATGTTGCATGATTTAGGCGGTTAGAAAAATATTCCGATGAATATTAATTGGAGAGTTATGTTTACATGTATATTTTCTGGTGTGGTATATGAAGAAATAAATGAGGAATTATTTTAATGGAGTTAATTTAATTAATTGGTGGAGTGAAATCATAAGTAGAAGAGAATTATTTGAGGAATATTTAGAGCCATTGGATGCGATTACTTTCGTATGTCTAATTCCAAACACTTGTAGCTCACTTTATGAGTTAAATATCAAAACTGGTTCTGTTATGGTGTCTTACCTATATATCCGAAATGATTGTCCATTTTGACCATGAAAATGGCAAAATAATGTCTTATGTTCTTCATAAAAGTTGTATCTCTACTTCTTAGCTTTCTAAATTATCCTCTTGTGTCCAATTTGGAGATACATAGCTCAACATATGGCTGAAACACTTAAACTGACTCTATTGTGTCGGGCCACATGCATCACTAAAATGCGTGCCCATTTTGACCACTATAATGACAAGATTAGGTTCTAAGTTCTTCATAAAAGTTGTTTCCCTATGTCTTGAGACTTCTCTCGTTCTATATTGGTTTCTTGAGACTTCTCTCGTTCTATATTGGTTTAATTTGAGTGTTTGGTTAAGCAGGAATTCAATAAACATTGAACTTGGTTTTGCTGAATGAGATCTGATCTGTTGGTCTGTGTTCCTAGCTTTTTTTTTGCTATCTTACCGATTGATCTGGTTGTGGTCCCTTCATAACATTTGTAGCATTTTGTCTTAGCTTTCTAATGAATCTGTTTTCATTCAATTTGGGAACCCATAACTCAAGTTATGTTTGAAAAACCCAGCAAAGGTCAAGTTTATGAAAATGCCGAAAATTTCTTGATTTATGTACTTTTATACTATATTAAATATATATGTACTATCTTAAAAAGAATGTGGTAATTTTGTAAGTTGTAAGTTGAGAAATTTTGAAATGATGGGTATTAAGTAAGGAAGTTTTTGGCTTAAGAATTTTGAGTAAGTAATAAAGTTCTTTGTGAAAGAATGATTTTGATTTGGGCTCTATTATGCATGGTTGAAATGTGGTATAATGAGATTGATTTTGTTATATGAAGCTATGATCATATGCTAGGGTGGCGCTAACATAGGCAGACGTGCTTATTTGTGTGATGGGGATGGCGCTTTCATAGGCCACGATTATGTGATGGGGGTGGCGCTAACATAGGCCGCGATCAAATCTGCTTATGTTCATTCTGTAGTACGAGCCTTAACTAAAAAATGAATATATTTGTATTTATAATCGTCTTATTGCTTTCCAAGTGTTGGCCATGTGCGAGAATGACTTGTCGGGGATTTTGTGACGCCATTGACCAATCTCCATTTGATGTGATTACTTGAAGGTGATATTATTTATAGATGCTGATGTTGTGATATGCGCTTGATCGAAGGTGTGTTCATTGCATAAATATGGAAAGCATCCTGTGTGATTATTTGGGCTACGCATTATTTATTATTATTCACTTAATTTTATAAAACTCATCTGTAACACCCCATTTTTTCTGTGTCTGAAATAGTAAGTTACTGGTCTGTGAATATTATCATCGGTCCGAGAATAAATATTATTTTTGTCCGGAAAAATTACTATGTATGTTTAATATTTTCTTTAATATTTTTGGAGTATGTATACATTATTTTTTTTTGGAGTATGTACACATTATTTTTATGGGTAGAAAGTAAGTAATGAATATTTTTGGAGAATTTAGAGAATTAGTAAATAGTGAATTACGGAAATTATTTTTATGGAGTAAATTTATGATGATGTAATATTAATTAAGGAAATTAGAGGAATGATTTTTAAGGATTAAATTAGAGAATTTTTATGGAGATAAATAATATTTTGAAGGAAATAAATTGGAGAATATTTTTAGCCATTGGATGAGATTACCAATGACTTAATCTTAGCCATCCAATTTTGGTGAAAAGACCAAATTACCCTTTAGTCAACTCCATTATTTGAGCAAAATTTTTTCTTCCTCTTCCTATCCATCTAACGTGAACTTCTTTCTTCTTCTGCTCCATTTTAACTTTAGCCTCTCTTTCTCTTCTCTTTGTTTTCTTCACTTCCTAATATAAAAAAATAAGAAAATGAAATGAAATTTCTATTATATAAAAAAAAATTACTCACTAAACTTGTGAATACTCAATTACTTCTAATTCATAATATTTAAATTTTATCATTTATATGTTAAGTTAAGACGGTGCCTCCAGCACCGAATGTGGCATTGCTTAAAAGAGTCTTATTTAAGCTTGTTAGAGCTTATGTTTAAGGTTAGTGTTCATAAACACTCTTATATTCTTATAGTATTTCTGTATGATTTTTATCCAATGTATATATATATATATATATTATATGAAATGATTTGATTATTGAACTTTGGTGGTGAAAATGTGTTCTTGGGAGATTTGTAAGCATGCCTATGTGTTGAATTTATGAGGAAAACATTTTCTTCAAGAGTGGCAGAACCTATTGATGAATAAGGCCTTAAGTTTTCTTGTAATTCTTTGAGGATTTGTGATCTTAAGATGATATTTGATGAGTATTGAGTATGTGGTAGAAATCTCTACCTTGTATATGATTTAAGTAAGCTGAAAAAATTAGGGGACAAAGTGTTTTTGGGTGTGATTAAGACTGTTTTTCGAATCCTTTTTGATTTTCCATTTGGTTTCTGAGTCCTTCTGAAAGTTTTAGGTCTACTTCTTATCTTTCCAACCCATCCTCTTGTGTCCAATTTGATATATATAGCTCAACTTATGGCTTAAAACACCCTTAAACTTAACTTGTTATGACGGGCACATTGCATTACTGAAATTTGAGTGCCCGATTTTGACCTTATAATGGTAATATTATGTTCTTGAGTTCTTTCATTTGAGTTCTTCATGAGAGTTGTTGCCCTGTGTCTTGAGACTTCTCTGGTTTTGGATTGGTTTGATTTGAGTGTTTGGATAAGTAGGAATTTGATAAACATTTAAATTAGTTCTGCTGAATCAGGTCTGGACTGTTGGCCTGTGTTCCTAGCTTTTGTTTGCCATCTTAAAGATTGATCTGGGCTGTGGTCCCTCATAACATTTGTAGTATTTTGTCTTAGCTTTCTAATGAATCAAACATCACTCAATTCGGAGACACATAACTTAAGTTATGTCTTAAAAACCTAGCAAAGGTCAAGGTTATATTTTCTATTGTCTTACTCATATGGTTTATTTGGATAAAAGTATGTATAAATCATGTGTGATGAAGGTTCTCTTGATTAATTTGTGTGGTTTAGCATTTAACTTGACAATAAGTTTGGAAAGTGTTTGTAGTGGGATTATGTTGAAATGGATATAAATTTTGAAAAAAGTGTGGAATTGGTTTTGGAGAAGGAAATTCCTCCCCTTGGTTTTTAGTAAGAGGTCGAACCACCATAGGGTAATAATGCTTAATTATTTTATATATGTGAAATATGTGTGACTATTTTGATAACTTTCATTTTACAGTTTTTAAAACATTGGGTATTTAAGGTGTATGTTCTTTGAATTTTGAATAAGGAAAGTATGATTTGATATGATAAGAAATTACTTATGCTCTACATTTCATTATGACTTTAAGAAAGTCTTAAAAGAAAAGGAATTTATGATAAATTTCCTATATTAAGTAATTATGTTTAAGTATGAAGTTTTTTATGAGTTTTAAAAGAAATGAGTTTAAGAGAAAATTATGTATGATTTCATATGATAAGAAATTGTCTATGTTAAGTAATTATGTTTAAGTATGATTCTAAAGTAAGCTTGCATTATGAATTTAAGAAGACTAAATTACTAGTATATGTGCTATTTGTTTTGCTATAAATGGAAATGTATGTTGAATTTTAATGCATTTATGATTGTAAAAAATTTTATGAAATTTGTTTTAAAGTAAGTTGCTATCGCAACTTGGTAAGTATGTGAGTTATGAGCACCACTGAGTTTTATACTCAGCGCGTCGATTTTTATCACGCGTAGGTTGAAGATGTTGTTGCTACTTGACTGAATCTGATGGGGACTAAGGGCCACTTCTTGAATCTGTTCTTGTAAAATCTTATCTGCTTCTCTTCTCCTAGTGTATCGCGAGCCCCTTATGGAAAAATATCTGTAATTACAATTAAACGGAAAGTGAGTATCATATTATTTTAGTCAAACATTACTTTGGAAATTATCGATTATGTTATCAAAAGAATTTCTCAAAGCTATTGATATTTCGATACTAGTATTAAAAATAAAGAGTATATGTATTGGTCATAATGTTTAAGTAATGTGAATTTATTGATTTGAAGAATTAAATTATTTTATGCTTAAACATTAATAAGTTATATATTTGAAGGAACCAAAGTTATTTATGATGATAAATGTCTTTAAGTATAAAGGTATGGTTAAAAAGAATTAAATTTCTTTTATGTTTATTAATTACTAGTATTATGTGGCATTTGTTTGCTATAAAATTGGAAAGATTGATTGAATTTAATGATTATGATGTTACAATATTTTATGAAATTTTTTTTAAAAGTAAGTTGTATTCTGCAACTTGGTTAAGTATGTGAATTATGCAGCACCCACTGTGTGTTATAGATCAGCGCGTCGTACTATTTTTACACGCGTAGGTTGAAGATGGTGTTAGCTACTTGAAGATTAGAAGAATAGTCTCAAGAAGAGTGCACTAATTTGGGGAGTATCGATTGAGATTTATGATTAATGAAGATATTATGGGCATGTTAATTGTTACATTTCCAGATATTGATGTTTATTTGATATATATTGGAGTATGTTAATCTATAAAGTATTTGATGTATTATTTTGGAGAGAGAGATTAAGATTATATTAAATGGATTCGAATTGAAATTATTGAGAGTCAGTTGATATCGGATCTTAGTCATTAAAACTTGATAGATATAAATGAATGCAATTAATTGATTGGATCTAAAAATTATACAAGTTGAGGATTTATCAATTATTTGAAACTATAAAAAGTGTTGTTATACTTATAAAGATATTTGGAGATGTTTGTGAAAGTTAGACTTTATTGGAAGTATTTGTGTATTCAACATTGTTTGCGTCGAGCTCAGGTTTTTAAGGGATATTCTTCACAATATTTTTGGTACGAAATGTTTTCCCAATGTATATTAACAAAAAAATGCAGAGGAAAATGAAATGAAAATCGCTTATATAATAAATAAAAAAAAAAATTTTACTCGCCTTAAAACTTGTGTGAACTCAGTTACTTTCTAATTTTCATAATTTTAGTTTTTATTAATTTATATGTTAAGTTTAAGACGGTGTCTCCGCAGCCGACTGTTGGCATCCCGTCGGTCCTCTCGGACTGTGGGGGTGTTACATTTAGTGGTATCAGGCATAGGGTTTAGGCAGATTCTCGACTAATTCGTGTATATGTGTGTATATGTGTAGGAATTTATCTATTTTGAGGTGAGAGTATGAGTAATTTAAGTTAAATACATGCCATATTAGTTTGAATTGGAAACAACCAGCCATTGGAGCATGGTGTTGTGGTAAATGGATTATGTTATTGAGGTTCCTACTGATGATTAATGGTTATATCCTTCTAGACCATTTGAATGAATTATTCTTGGAGGAAATTCTTAGAGAATAATGGATAGGGATTCGATGTAGTGGTTATTGGAGATGAGATATTATTGAGGCATTAAGGATTTGAGCTCTTTTTCTCGAGTTGATATGATTTCTAAGTGGTATAAATATATTTGAGATTTGACTTTTTAACATATGAATTTTGTTTATTTATTTTGAATCCATAAGAAGCATATTGTTTTTATGTTGCTTATGGATAAATGATGTTTGATGTTGCTACTTGAGATTTTTTTTTTTCCTCTTTTGGAATCCTTTTGGATATAGACAAAAAAAATTTTGTTTTAAAATGAAACATAAATCATTTGTATAGATTCGATATAGAAACTGTGCAAAGTATATCTGGTTTACGAAATTAAACATCGAAAAATAAGATTTAATATATAATTTAAGTGTGTAAGCGATGATAAGTGTGAAACTTGTATTTGTGTGGTAAGAAGGTTGTTTAAGTATTGCATGATTAAAGATTAAGTATTAAGTTAAGTTAAATGATGAAGTTATGATATATGTGTACTTGAATACTTGTTAAATGTGCAAATTGCATACATAAAATAGCATTGAACGTGGGAAAATCGTGCCCTGTGGAAGGAGTTATATGAAGATAATGGATGCGAGTATATATCTATACAGAAAATAAGGAGTCGGATCTCTGGACGAATAGATCTAGATTAAATATAGAGTATTGAATTTAAGATATATTGTATCTTGATGTGAACGTTACAGACTGATTTTTGTTGTTAATGGAATTTATCTTGGACTATTGCAGAATAGAGCATTTTTTCTGACTAATAATATATTAATGATTAGTTTCACATAAATGATATTATAGTTTAAATGTATGAATGATGTTGATGTGCTGTGAAATCAATAATGGGTTGATGATGTATTTATTCATAAGAAATTAATGTTGTGGATGATCAATTTACAGCCATTATAATGGAAGTGTAATTCTAAGTAGAGAAATAAATATACTTGTGCAGTTAAAATACATTCTGGTATTCATTAGCTATTTTCAATCCTACTTAAATATGCCTGGGACTAATAATGTGAATTCCTATGGTTATAAGAAAAGTAAATTTGTGATTTTAAGTAGGGAGAATAAATTGCTTTTAATCTCTATTGCCTGAGTATGTGTTATTGAATTGAGGCATCTAATGGTTTATATGGTATTTAAATATGAATTAAATTCAATGGAGATTGGTCTTTTATGTTATTCTAAACTTATGTAAGTTATCAATACAGGATTTTTTGTTTTAATGGAGAGTTTACGATCCAAGAAAAAGTTAAACGACTCTATAAAGAAGATTTAAGAAATTATATAATCTTTAACAAATAGAAATCATTGATTATTCAGACTTTGTATGGATCAATTAGAGCTATACAGATAAGAAGTTCATATTTTTGGATTTCATGATTATGTAAAAAAAAAAAAAAAAGAAAAAATTTGTTGATTTCGTAGTTGATCTCACAGCGTATTATAGCGAATAAATTCCTAACCAAACATTGATTAAGAGTTTTAATAAAGATAGAAAAGATTGGTTAATAGTTAATAGGAGTATTTACAAAGTCATGAAGAGTTATGGATTAATGTGAGATACTATTGATTTTAAAAAAAAAAAGCGCGAATCTGCTATGCAGTAGTAAATTCTATTTGGATCGTTATGGCTAAATGCGTAAAGTTGATGTCCAATGGCACATTGCATGAGTTGCATAACCAACCTTATGATTGTGTATAAATACTTTTACGTATTGAGATTTGGAACTTTGGTATTATTTTTCTCTTGAGTGGACCTTGCAAGTATGCATGTATGTATGCATGACAGTGTTTGAGATTAAGTATCAAGATGGAATTAAGTTATTAACACTATTATAAGAATAAGATATATGATCTCAGGAGAATACTGTTATGAGAATAAGTTATATGATCTTTATGAGAATTGACTTGATGCAAATCTTCGAATATGATATTTAAATGAAATGCCTTGATATGTATCTGATATGATGATATGTTTGGTATGAGGAATCATTGAGGCAGAACCTATTGATGAATAAGGCCTTAAGTTTTCTTGTTATTCTTTATTGGTTTATGCTCTTAAGATGATGTTTGAAGAGTATTTAGTTTGTAGTAGAAATCTCTACCTTGTATATGATTTAAGTAAGCTGAAATTGGGAAAAAGTGTTATTAGGTGGCATTAAAGACTATGTTTTGATCCTTTTTATTTTCCATTGGTGTAACGCCCCATTTTTCTGCGTCTGAAATAGTAAGTTATCGGTCTATGAATAGTGCCATCGGTCTGGGAATAAGTATGATTTTGGTCCGGAAAAATTGCTATCTATGTGTCATATTTTATGTAATATTTTTGGAGTATGTACACATTATTTTTATGGGTAGAAAGTAAGTAATGAATATTTTTGGAGAATTTAGAGAATTAGTAAATAGTGAATTACGGAAATTATTTTTATGGAGTAAATTTATGATGATGTAATATTAATTAAGGAAATTAGAGGAATGATTTTTAAGGATTAAATTAGAGAATTTTTATGGAGATAAATAATATTTTGAAGGAAATAAATTGGAGAATATTTTTAGCCATTGGATGAGATTACCAATGACTTAATCTTAGCCATCCAATTTTGGTGAAAAGACCAAATTACCCTTTAGTCAACTCCATTATTTGAGCAAAATTTTTTCTTCCTCTTCCTATCCATCTAACGTGAACTTCTTTCTTCTTCTGCTCCATTTTAACTTTAGCCTCTCTTTCTCTTCTCTTTGTTTTCTTCACTTCCTAATATAAAAAAATAAGAAAATGAAATGAAATTTCTATTATATAAAAAAAAATTACTCACTAAACTTGTGAATACTCAATTACTTCTAATTCATAATATTTAAATTTTATCATTTATATGTTAAGTTAAGACGGTGCCTCCAGCACCGAATGTGGCATTGGGAAAACTAAGGCATCAAAAGAGTCTTATTTAAGCTTGTTAGAGCTTATGTTTAATTAAGTGTCATAAAATCCTCTTACCTTGTTTAAATTTTTGATTTGGTGATGAAATTTATTACTAGTTGGGAAAAAATTGGAAAAATTTTATATGAAATTAATTTGATTATTGGAATTTGGTGGTGGATACATGTGGTTCTTTGGGAGATTTCTAAGCATGCTTATATGTTGAATTGATGAGGAAAAACCATTTTTCTTCTTTCATCCTCCAAGAGTGGGCAGAAACCTATTGAGAATAAGGCCTTAAGTTTTCTTTGTTATTTCTTGAGGATTTGTGAATCTTAAGATGATTATTTTGATGCAGTATGAGTATGTGGAGAAATCTCTACCTTGTATATATTTAAAGTAAGCCTGAAAATTAGGACAAAGTGTTTTTGGGTTGATAGGACTGTTTTCGACCTTTTGATTTTCCATTTTGGTGTCTGAAGTCCTTCATTGAAAGTTTTCGGTCTACCTTCTTAGCTTTTCCAACCCCATCCTCTTGTGATCCAATTTGGATATATATAGCTTCAACTATGGCTAAAACACCTAAACTAACCTGTTATGACGGGCCACATGCATTACTGAAATTGAAGTGCCCATTTTGACCACTATAATGTAATATTATTTCTTCAGTTCTTCATAATAGTTGTTCCCTGTGCTGTCTTGAGACTTCGCTGGTTTTGGATTGGTTATTTGGAGGTTGGGATGAAGTAGGAATTGATAAACATTGAAAATTAGTTCGGCTGAAATCAGGTCTAGACTGCTTGGTCTGTTCCTAGCTTTGTTGGCCATCTTAAAGACTTGATCTGGCTGTGGTCCCTTCATAACATTTGTAGTAATTTGTCTAGCTTTCTAATGAATCAAACATCACTGCAATTTGGAGACAACAGAACTAAGTTAATGTCTTAAAACCCCAGCCAAAGTCAAGATTATATTAATGCTTAGGAAATTTTTCTATGTCATTAACTCATAGTTTATTTGGATAAAGTATGTATAAACATTGTGTGATGAAGTTCTCTTGATTATTTATGTGGTTTAGCATACTTGAAACAATAAGTTTGACAAGGTTTGTAGTGGATATGTTGAAATGGATATAAATTGAAAAAAAGTGTGGGAATGGTTTAGATAATGGCATGATGAAGGTTGGAAATTGGATACTTTGCTGCATAAGGAATTGTGTTAGCCTTGCTTGATTGGAGAAGGAAATTCCTCCCCTTGGTATCCCACCTTAGTGTAGTAAAAGCTTACTTAATATTTTTATAAATATGATATAAATATGATTATTTGATAACTTTTATTATATTAGAGGTGTTGTAACAAAGAAATGGGTATTTAAGGTTGTATGTGGCTTTGAATTTTGAATAAGAAAGTTTTAAAAGAAAAAGGAATTTATGATAAAATTTCCTATATTTGAGGTTAATTATGTTTAAGTATTGAATTACTTAAGTTCTTAAAGGTAAGCTTAATGTATGATTCATATGATAAAGAATTGCTATGTTAAGTAATTTATGTTTTAAGTATGACTTCTAAAGTAAGCTTGCAATTATGGAATTTAAAGAAGACTAAAGAATAAGAACCAAGTTTTCTGATAAGTGAATATGAAGAAAGAATTATAAAAACAAGGTTGGCTCTACATTATACTTAATGTGAATTCTGATGCGTGAGTTGATTTTTATTCTGTCTGATGAGCATGCTCGCAATTTGATGCCATTCTGAATAAGAAGCTATGATTCATATGCTAGACACGTGGGTGTCTTTCTGTTCTGTTAGGCGGACGCGCTCTATATATATTCTGAATCTGATTGGCGACCTAAGGCCATTCTGAATCTAGTTCTAGAAAACTTATCTGCTTCTCTGTCTCCTAAGTGTATGGCGAGCCCTATGGAAAATATCTGTAATACAATTAAACGAATGAGATCATATTATTTTAGTAAACATTACTTGGAAATTACTTATTATTGTTATCCAAATGAATTTTCAAAGCCATGATATTTCGATACATAGTATTAAAAAATAAAGTAGTATATGTATTGCGTATAATGTTTTAAGTAATTAAATTTATGATTGAAAGCAATTAATTATTTATGTTAATAATTATAATTTATTTGAAGAACCCAAGTATTTATGATTGGATAAAATGTCTTAAGTTAAAGGATTTATGGTATAAAGAATTAAATTCTTTATTATTAATTACTAGTATATGTCTATTTGGTTTTGCTATAAATGGAAATGTATGTTGAATTTAATGCATTTTATGATTGGTAAATTAATTTATGAAATTTGTTTTAAAGTAAGTGCTATACGCAACTTGTAAAGAGTAATGGTGAATTATGAGCACCACTGAGTTTTATACTCAGCGCGTCGATTTTTTATCACGCGTAGGTTGAAGATGTTGTGCTACTTGAAGATTAAAGAATAGGCTCAAAGCAGAAGTGACTAATTTGGGAGTAGTCGATTTGAGATTTATATAATGAACAATTTATGGCCATTATAATTGTTACGGTTCCAAACGATATTATGTTATTTTGAAATATAAATTGAAGTATGAATTATAAAAGTATTTGATGTATAATATATTGGAGGAGAAGAATAAGATTTATTAAATGAGTTGAATATGAAATATTTTGAAGTCAGTTGATAGGATTAGTTCCATTAAGCACTTGATTTAGATATAAATGAAAATGCAATTAATTTGATGGATCTAAAAATTACTATGAGGATTTAATTCCAATTATGAAATATTAAAAGGTGTATATTTATTAAAGATTATTTGGAGATGTTGGAAGTTAGAGTTTTAAATTGGAGTATTTATGTATTCACATGTTTGCCGAGCTCAGTTTTAAAGGATATTCTAACAATAATTTACTGTACGAATTTTCCCAATGATATATAAAAAAAAATGCAAGGAAAATTGAAATTGAAAATCGCTATTATAAAAATAAAAAAAAAATTTACTCGCTAAATTTGAATTACTCAGTTACTTCTAAATTCATAATTTAGTTTTAATGATTTATTATTGGTTAAGTTAAGACCCGGTGGTCTCCAAACAACCCAAGGCCAAACCGAAACCATGTAGGCAATACCGCCGTTCAGCAAGGTTCTCATCCGAAGGACTAAACCCAAAAGGTAAGGCGAGAAAGGTAATACATCCCAAATACATCCCTCCGCGCAAAAAAACAAAAAACTATTGAAGACACGGAATACTGTACTTCCTACATGACCTTAGAGATAGAGAATGAGTATCGGGGAACTAATATATATCAAAACAAGACAATAACATATTATAATTTTGAAACTTTTTCAACTTCTAGACCTTTTTAAAGAACTCACAACACTAACGAGCTTTCAATCCTTCATTAAATAATTTTATCAACAACAGTTGGAGATTTACCCATTATCAAACACCATCAGACAGATTTGGGATTGCTGCACCACCAGAACAAATAGAATATATAATGATGGAAACAGAATGAAAGCAAAGAAACAAAATGCCCGAGAACCACAAA
Source organism: Jatropha curcas (assembly GCF_014843425.1). The sequence continues at coordinate 2,894,187 of NW_023591453.1, read as the reverse complement.
ACGACAAACTTGACACCCAAAACAGGTAACATAAGCACTGGGATGGAGATGGTGAAATGCATGAAGATTAGTTAATGATTAAAAAACTGAAGATGAAACTGAGGATTCAACGAATCCGAAAAGATGAAAGAAAAGGGATAGAAGTGAAAAAAAGCAAACAAGCAATAAAGGAAACCGGGATGGCGTCACCCTGAAAATAATAAAGTATGGCCACCCCAAACCAATGAAGCCCCGTGGAATTGGGTTTTATCTGAAAGTACTAGAAAATAAATTTCTAAGGAAAAATTCCTAAAAAACAAGAAAAATTAGAAAATCTTAAGCACAGCGGAAAAAGCACAACAGGAGCTTTGTGAGATATAATATGGCACTTAGAATATCCCCTCACAAAATTTCTAAATTACCCGTAAAACAGACTAAGGAAACGTCACCTGTGCGAAAATATATGCCTCAGCTATTGATAGAACAGCTTCCCCAACTAAGACAATGACCAATACCACTAATCAGAATTGTACTACCCATATGAAGGGACAAGTAACATAGCCCAAATCTAGAACTTCCTCATAAAGTATCTACCAACCAGACAAAATCATCCATAAAAGGTATAAATAGTGAAAGACCAAGTAATCCATGAGAACCTCAGACAAACTTCTTCACCAGAGCCAATTAATCACCAACAATATCAGAAAAAACATTCATGAAGCCATGACAGAAGCTATCAAAAGACAATAACCCCCTAGAACCGAACCTTCATTAAAGAATTAATAAAACCCACATTTAACTAGAAAACCACCAAAAATCAGTGAAGACAAAAATAATAACAATCGGAAACCTAAAGAGCCAGAAACAACACGTCCAACTACAACAACATGTATATTCACTTATATTAGAATACAGAGATTCACTATTAAAAATGTTCAGAAAAAATAAAGACTTCATTAAATCCGTATTATAGAACAAAATAAACTGAAAACATCATTAAACAAAGTCTTTAGCGTTTCTAAAAATAAACAGGAGTGAAATAAAGAAATATCAAGCAAACTTCAGAAGAAATTAGAAAAGAATCAAACACAGAGATTTATAATACGGGTCAGCAACTAACTCGAATACCATAAACAAAATCACACTCAACCCAAGCCACGCATTCTTGAAGAGACACTCAAAAAGACATAATGATAATAAATACTCTCCATCCCTTCACACGGATAAGAGAAACAAAACTCAAACAGTACAAGCCACAATAGAAAAAATTAACAACAACCATACCGACCTCACACCCTCTTAACATGAAAAAATCCACCACTAGCATAATTCCAAAGCATAGTAAACCTCAACCTTTTCTGTTTTGGCAGAGTACAAAGAAGAAAAACACTCAAAATTTCAAGACCAAAATTTCTATACCACACAAATGGAGAAGGTCGCTTGCATAAACCTCTATCAACAACACTATTCTAAACCTGAGCTATTATACCTAAACACAAAAGTTTAAACAGATAAAGAGACCAATGAATACTACTAATAGAACATACAAAGATTCTTTAAAATAGATAGAGAAGAACAGAGAAAACGCCATATATAAGCACTGGAAAAACAAGAATATATATATAACAAGAAATAAATAGAAAGGTCGTATTTAGAACACACAAACTGTTTTCAAAAAAATGTAACTGTAAAAACAAATCATAAAATCAGTCCTTTTAAATCATCCGAAAACTAAGGAAATATAAAGCATATGAAAGAGAAAAATGAGGGGTAGAGTAAGTTGTTTGAGAAGAAAAAGATTTCGTTCAATTGAGAACAGCAAGAAGTTGCTCTGTAAAAACCACATTACTCTTACTTCCACCCAAAAAGTTCAAGGCGTGAATGATTCCTTTTATAATAGCGAAACAAAGCGAGCTGTCACCTGTTGGAAAGAGATCAGAAATATCTCGTTCCTAACCTTTTATTAGCAAGAGATGTGAAAAAATACTTATAGTTACCAAAATTGCATAATTATACCCTATTTTGGTCAAGAGAATAAAGACAACAGACCAAGACTTTTACACTTTCAATATTAAAAACAAGATTATCGAAACAGCATTTAATAAGTTTGCGGCGAAAAGAACTGTTGCGGAAAAGATAGTTACCCTTAAAACCCAAAAACCGAAAGAGATTTTAACCTTCAATATTTTAAAAGCGGTAAATGAACATAACCCTTTAAACCAGCCAAACTTCCTAGATACTAATTTCCAAAGATATATTTCTGGACCAAGACCCTGAAAGATAATTTCATTAACCCCAAAAACATAGAGAGGAAAAACTAAACTTTAGTCCTTTAGGGAAAATACAACAAAATACATTCGATTTAAAAGGAAAATATTATTTTAACAGAAACACCAAACATAAGCGAAACTTATTATTAACAAAAAAATCTTAATCCTTCCGAAAACACAACTAGTTGAAGAAGAGAAGACAAAAGATCTTTTGTGCTAACAAATATGTAAACCTTTCCTCTAATCCTACAAAGTTCCTAAATGCCTAGATTACTAAGGATCTTCGAAATCTTCACTCATCAACTGTAGGACTTAGCCCTTGAACAATATACCAAAATTCCTCCAAAAAGAAAAATCTCTTCCAGCATAAAAATAAAAAATATTAGCACAAATAATATACAATATTCCAAATAATTATTCATTTTGTCACAATAATCGATCTCAAAATTCCGGAGATAACATTTTGACCCTTGAAAAGCACACACAAGACAACCAACATGGACCACAATAAAAAATCCAGCCAAATATCAATAAAGCAATCCACCCACAACTATATCACAAATAATATGCCCAACCACATACAAAATTCACACGGAGATTCACACCCAATATGAGAACTACAAGAAAAGAACAAATTCCCAACACAATACATGAACGTGCACAACCATAACACAAACTACCAGGCAAAATGCACATATTGCTCCAAACCGACTACTAGTCTAATATAAGACATCAATAAAAAACCACACACTAACAAATATAAAACAGAAGTGAAAGAAAGTTAATATGGACATTAATATTTCCAACAACACAAAACAGATAAAATGGAGTGCAAATGATACTTAAAATTGCCATGAAGCAGTTCACAAAATATTTTGAGCCTTTGTTAACAACAAACTGGAAGAAAACTAAGAAAAATATTACTCTCTCTATTTCTATATAAATACAATTGAGCGAAACATTAACCAATTGGTGTTTCTATATACCGAGGAATATAATTACTAATAAAAATACAAAAACTTTAGGAAACAAAAAAAAGATACAACTTAAAAAGTTCCAAAAATGCGCCTTATATGAGGCTCTGTTATCCATGTGAAAATTGCTCACCTGAACGCATTAAAATGGCAGAGGAAAAAAAAGGAATGACCATGTAATGCACTTGTTATTTCCAAATTTTATGTAACAAGCTTTTTCGCCAAAGGTACCAAACAATCGCTACAAGTAATAAATAGAATTGAGTAGAGTAGTCGTTCCCACGGAGGGATGTATTACCAACCAAATACTAAAATTTTAAAACCTAACCAATTATATAGACCAACAATAAAAATTATTTCCCTAAGAAATTAACTTGACCACAAAAATTAAACAACTAGCAAAGAACCGACACAAAAACCAAAATCACAAACCGCCAAAAGAAGCAATTTGATAAAAAAAGAAATACAACGTTTAAAATAATACTACTAGGTATCATTTGATATTTTCCCCACTATAATATATTCACAATTTAATTTTATAGTTTGAAAATCAAGTTTAATTGTTCAAGAAGTAAGGGGGGAAAACAATCTTAAAATCACTCAATAAACTCTCGCCGATATATTGTTAGACCATTGGTAACCGAACGGTCTCACATTACCTATGCTTCTCTAGTTCAAATAGTCCTCTTATAATCAAAACCATTGATTAAAATTCTATAAGTTAATAAATTTAATATGGTTTTATAGTATTCATAATGAATTCAGTTAAACCCCCAAGGGTCCCCGTTAACTTATTTATAAACCTCTCCCAACATGAGTCAACCAACATTTTCATATAAAGTTTCCATCATCAAAGTTATTCCTTATCCCATGTAATTTAATAGGCAACTCTTAATATCAACATTACAATATATACCTTTCAATCCGCCGAATGAGGTGAAATTAAATGAAATAAATCAATACTAGGGTAACTAAACTCTGCCTGGAAGCATTAAGTGTCAATGAAATAAATTGGATACCAGATAACAAGGGAAAAAGCGAATCTGAATCTGACAATATAAATTGAACATAGAAATTACAAGCTAACATCAAAATCACACTAGGTATGAGAGTTTAGTTCGAATATACATTAGTAATGAAATAAATAAAAATTCAAATTAAACTTGTAAGAATAATACCACCTTAACAGAATAATAAAACAAAAAGAGAATTTAGAAATAAAAAATAATCAACGATGGGCCTTGGATAATGCGGTTGCTCCTCCTTGAATCTTTAACAACAATCTTGAGCACTGGAAAGTCTAAAGAGAGAAAACTAATTAGTAGGAAATAATTAGAACAAAGATAAAATACAAGAATTAGCCTTCGACCTCTTTATCCCATAGACTTTCTTTGGAAAGAAAAACTCCAACTTCGTTAGGAAAAGTTAGTAAAAATCTTAATGAAGAAAAGAAAAAATAAATCATTTTAGGGGGTTTAGGAAGGAAGTTGATTTTAGGTTTGTAGTTTCTTAACAACAAATTAGAAGATTAACTCTTCGTGGGCACATTCAGAGCTAAAATTCTCGGTTATAGGAAATCCTCGATGCAAGTCAAGGAACACGGGCGCTAAAAAACTAAGAAAACATTCTGATATGCCCTATATGGCAAAAGATCGTTGCAGACACAAGGCATGCTATCAGGCACAACTTGGTCATGCCTAAGACTATTCCGAGTCAGCCCCGACAGGTGGTTGCAGAATTACGGGCTGTGCTAGGATGAGCACAACTACAGTCAGGAGACAGAGGATTGACAAACGTACATTGTTCTCGGTTTTTACAGAAAGTGTGCTGATCCAAAGCCACGGCTGGGCGTACTCCCTTGGACTAACTTGTAGTGATCTTTAAATTAGATAGTTTTAATTGTGTGTTAGTGGCAAGAACCCGGCGAACCGCCCAGTGCTTGGATTAAAGCTTGAGTGCATTTAACCTCACATCAAGGAAAGAAATACGAATAGACCCACTCTCTTCCAAAAAATAAATCGAACACTGAAGTTTATGTAACACACACCAGAGTGAGTGTACTTCCGTGCTCGGCGCAAACAGACCCTTTGGGGCTATGCAAATAGAACTCATAGACCACCGTCTCTGTTCCCTGAATTCCCCAAGAAACAAATCAGACTTATACACTCTGAGGCATAACCCATGCGGATTCAATCAATATAAAATAATCCCATCACATCCCACCCATTACC
>NW_023591453.1:2760229-2888233 GCF_014843425.1 Jatropha curcas | reverse complement strand
CTCCACAAAGAGAGAGATAAACGGGTAGGAGCAGCAACCACTTGAGGTGGTTCCTTCAACCAAACCTGCGCGTAATGGATCCTTTCTCATTACCAAGGCATGACAAACAAAACAAACAAAAAAAATTGAACAAATGAGAGGAAAAATATCCTGGAGTAATAACGGGGAAACTGTCCAGTCCCCTCGAAGGCCTGAGAGCAGCTCTGTCAAGGCTCCTGATGGTTTCTGCCAGCAACAATGCCGCCAATTGCAGCTCATGTCCTCGGCATCTGTGAATCAATAGGGCAAAATCGCAGAATCCCCGAAGCCCTGGGTCCTTGTTAAAAAGAAGCCAGATAAATAAGCAAAATACAAAAGCCCGGCAATACCTCCAGCCTCATCGGTCTGGGTCATCTGAAAGAACCTCTGAAAATTCATCATGCAGGGGCAGCAGAATTGGCCTTCTGGCGTCCAACGCAATCATGGCCTTAGCTTGTGGCCGGCTGAATTGAAAATAAAATTTTCAAATGACCCGAACATACCCAACTTTAACCTCCATGCCTTGACTAAAGGGGCATTAGGGTCACACCCTATGATAGCACAAAACTCCTCGAAAGGAGGACACATCTCCTCCATCAATGGCCGAACCGGGAAAACAATGGGCCGCTCAGGGTCCCAGAATCTGATACAGGCCCATAAAAAGTTTCCAGTCGATCACTACCCCCTAAGGGTAATGATAGGAGAGAGGCCATACCTCTTCAAGTTAATCTTTTCAAACTTTGGAGAAGACTCCTACCCAGCTGTGCATGCTATGATTGAAAGAAGGATTCATTCTTTGGAAAAAAGATACACAGAGAGAAAAGAAGAAGAGAGAAGATAGAATGAGTGAAGAACAAAACAAAGAACAAGCTTTTTATAGGAGAAAAATGCACCGAATAAGGCGGCAGCAGCCGCCGAAAATGGATGGCGGTCAGCAAGCCGCCGAATTGCCACCCGAATAACGGCGCAGGCAGCCGCCGAATAATGACAGCAACGGCCCACAAAATTCACATCAGGCCCCAGAGGCCCGAAAATCACATTCAGGCCCCAGAGGCCCGAAAATCACATTCGGCCGCAGAGGCCCCGAAATTCAACAATTCAGGCCCCAGAGGCCCGAAATTTCACAGTCAGGCACAGAGGCCCGAAGAATCACAATTCAGGCCCCAGTGGCCCGAAGACTCACAATCAGGCCCGCAGAGGCCCGAACAAGTCACAGTTCAGGCCCCAAAGCGCCGAAAAATTCACATTTCAGGCCACAGAGGCCCCGGAAGAATCACATTCAGGCCAAGTGGCCGAAGAATCACAATCAGGGCCCAGAAGGCCCCCCCCGAAAAAATCACAATTCAGGCCCAGAGGCCCGAATTTCAAATTCCAGGCCCAGAGGCCCGAACATTTCCATTCTAGGCCCCAGAGGCCCGAAAAATCAACTAATCAGGCCCCAAAGGCCCGAACAATCCAATTCAGGCCCCCAAGAGGCCCGAAAATTTCTACATTCAGGCCACAGGATGCCCGAGAATCACAATTTAGGCCCCAGTGGCCCCGAAAAAAATCAACAATTCAGGCCCCAAAAGGGCCCGAAATTTCAACAGTCAAGCGCACAGAGGCCCGGAAGAATCACAATCAGGCCCCAGTGGCGCGAAGAATCACAATTCCGGCCCGCAGAAGGCCCGAATTTTCACCATTTTCAGGCCACAGAGGCCCGAAAAATCACAATTAGGCCCAGAGGCCAAAAATCATCAATTCAGGGCCCCAGAGGCCCGAATTTCACATTTCCAGGCCTAGAAGGCCCGAAGAATCACATTCGGGCCAATAGAGGCCCCCGACAGAATCACATAATCGGGCCAAAGTGGCCCGAAAAATCAACAATTCAGGCCCCAGAGGCCGCGAAAAATGCACAATTCAGGCCCCAGAGGCCCGAAAATCACATTCAGGCCACAGAGGCCGCAAAAAATCAGCCATTCAGGCCGCAGAGGCCCGAAAAATCACATTCGGTCCGCAGAGGCCTGAAACTCACAAATTCGGCCCTAAGGCCCGAAATTTCCTAAAAAACTCGGCCTAGGGGTCCGAAATTCACAACTCAGACCACAAGGCCCCACAATCCCAATTTTGGCCCAAGGTCCGAGTTTTCACCTTCAAAATTTGGCTCCATCAGAACAACCACTGGCTCTCATAAATCATTTTTTATGATAAGCTAGTGGGGGCAACTTGTGAATACTCAAATTTTGAGGCTTTCTCATCGTTGTTGGTGGCATGTGAATCTTTATGATGGAGGAAAACACGCTGCTACAGTGCCATGCCAGTTAGTTTGACTTTGCCTACAAGTAAAATTTGACTTTTCCTACTGAACTTTGAAACTTTGCTGCAAGCAACTGTGGCAAACCGTCCGGCCGGATCCGGAGGCCCTTTTGGAACATTTACTGGAAATATGTCATATGGTACTTGAAACGTTCCGGAATTTCACGAGGATCCGCAGAACCCGGTCCCGGAATGAATTTTGGAGGTCGGAAACTCCCAAAAAAGCCTCCCGGAGCGAGACATGGTGGCCACCACCAGCTACGGCGGCCGCCGGCCGCCGGACACGGCCGGCTCCTTGCCGCCCAGCATGGGCGGCACCTGCCGCCCCAAGGCGACTGGTTGCGGCACTGCCGCCCAGCCTCTTGGGCGGCAGCTGCCGCCGAGCCAGGCGGCACTTGCCGCCTGGACCGAAAAATTGACCTTAAATATGACCCATTTTTCAGCCTTTTCCTGGGACAACCTGTCTGTTTGACGGACGAATCCTCTCCCCCCTCTCGCGCTCCTTGCGTTTTCTTTACCGCTTTTTTGGCATTTTAATTTAAATTTTTATTTTGCATTTTTATTGTTGATATTTGACCATTAAAATTAAACAAATTAAAATTAATTAATATTTCCTAAGCGAGGAGGCCTAATGCCGGAGTTAAGAAATGCGGTCGTCGATTAAAATCAGGTTATGGTAACAAAACTGCTGCCTATTTAATTTAGCAGCTTCATGCATATTTCCTCTTCTACTCTTAATAATTCTACAATTGGATAAATGCATCCACGTCATTTATTTTTGGTAAAATAAAACTGCCTTAATTAATTTGGATTAAGCTTAAATGCCGTTAAATCAATAATCCGTGGTATTAAAGTTTAAATCCGACAATATTGGCTAAAAGAGCCTAGTTAATTAATACTACGGTTCAATTGGCCTTATTTCGACAATCGCGGCTTAAGTCCAATTAATCAATAATTGTGGCTAAAAAGCCTTAATCATCACGTTTCGACCAATAATTGTGGATTTAAGCTCGAACGCCCGATTAATTCGATAATAGTGGCATTAAAGCCCTAAATCGCACATTTTGGCAAACTAATTGGCCTAAAACAACAACCTTTTTGGCCAAAGGCCTAAAAATCAAAATCATTTTAAGCAAACAATCGCATTAAAATCAATTTTTGGCAAAAATGCCTTAAAAATCAACATTTTCGGCTTAAAACCGTAAAATCAACCATTTTGGCGACAAATCGCCCTAAATTCCCGCCACCACATTTTGGTGCAACAATTGCTCAATCAAATCATTTTGGCTAAAAGCCATTAAAATCAACATTTTTGGCAACAATGCCTAAAAATCAATCAATCTTTGGCGAAAATGCCTAAACCAAAATGCACAAAGCTAATACACACACTCATGCACGAAGCATACACACAATCAATGCATAAAGCATACCACACAAAAATGCACAAGCATACCACACAATCATTGCATAAAGCATAACACCAAAAATGCACAAAAGCATACACAAAATCAATGCACAAAGCATACACACTTATGCACAAAGCATACACACGCACAAGCACACACCACTTATGGCACAAAGCATACAACACTCATGGCACAAAGGCATACACACTCAATTAGCATTAAGCATACCATTCAAAGCCCTTCAAAAGAAGGCCTATCGAACTACGTTGACTTTGATCTTCCATTCAAACGGAAGTAACGTAGGCACGTTCGGTGATTTCACCCGCGGGTGGCAAGTCAAAATCAACTCAACATTTCATTAATGCCCATGCATTTACCTTGGCAAAGCATTCATTCATTGGTTAGTTTTAATCGACCATGAGCAATAGTCCTCTGGGAAATCCATCCTCGGGTTCGTAGATTGTGCCCTTAAATCATTGGGATAATTAATCTAGTAACTAGGTTAATTGAAAAATGGAGTCACTTAGGTTTTTTTCCCTAGTTTCGCCCTAAAATAAATTAAACAAGGTGGCGACTCACACACATCACGTGTATTCCTTCTGCATTTTCAATACATATGCATCACATGCCTATGACATTTGGGGAAGGGGTTCACACAAGCAAGTATATGTATCAACTTTATAATTTAACTTATGCATATCATAAAATAAGAGTCAAACAAAAGTGCACACACCTTCTTGGTCATGGTTCCTGCCTTGTCCCAGATAAAAGCGGAGATGATGAGCAGAAGCTATAGAGTTAACCAATGATGAAAAAATATAGGGTGCAATACCTTCTTCCTTTAAGTTTGATCAATATAATTATCTTATGTAACATTTAATTGCACAATTAGTTCAATTTAATTGCATACTCCAAACATATTTAGACAAAAAACTCCAATTAGACAATCATGACTAATTGCAAAACGCCAAAATTATTTCAATTTCATTTAATACATACATATTTAAATTAATTTAGGCCCATCATATAAATAAATTATAATATGTTCATAACATATTAAAAAGAAGCACCAAAAAAAAAAAAAAAAAAACTATGGGACTAGGCATAGGGTTCGGCCTCTCTAGGGAACCAACCTTACTATGCCCAATTCATGCATACTAAGGTTCATTAGCGTTATTTTAATAATAAATAATCTTAATTAATTCATTCATTCATTTAAAAAAACTATTAGCATAATTTATTTAACTTAAGTCAAAATATAAGTCAAACTTAACTTTCATACATAAAATTCATGATTAGCATTTTATTAATATATAAGTTTATTATATTAATTTTAGTATTAATGCTAACTATTTTATTTTAACAACCTATCCTGTAAAATATTTAATTAAATCATTAAATATTCATGCCAATTCTATGTATGTTTACCCTTCCCTAGGTTATTATCCAAATTACGCCTGTAATGTCAAACCAACTATTTTTTCTAATATGCCCAAAATTCAATCAAACTATATCTTCCTGTATGGCCCCTTAGACGCTAACACATCTCAATAATAATTAAAATCAAATGCCAATTACATTTTCCTAATATGGCCCTTAGGCCTAACATATTTTAAAATATATAAATTTAAAAAAGTACAATTATATTTTCTAATATATACCCTTAGATCTAAAATGGCCCAAATATAGTTAAAAACTAAATCTGGAAATAATTGGGGCAATCCATAAAACATTATGTCAATCAAATAATTAGCAATATTTTACCAAACTAAATAATCCAACTAAAGAGACCACATCAAACAAATCAATTGGTAGCTTCATAAGTAAAGAACATTAGTCAAAAATAAAATAAAATTCACACCTAGGTCAAGGCCTAGACCATTTCTGCTCTCTTAGAAAATTAGGCCAGGAATCAATTTTTTCTTTAATTCTTTCACATCCATAGCATCCATTAATACCCAATTGCAAATATTATTCAAATAATTTCGCAGGGATCATACAAAAGCTAAGAAAATTGCCAATTACAATCATTGATCAATAATGAAACAATATCAATCAAAAAGTAAATTAAAGTACTTATAATTGAAGAGTAACTAACCTCCAATTGTACACCAATAAGCTCAATTTCCGCAATTAAAGCTTCCATTTGCCCTTACAACTTTAGAAGGTTTTCACCCTTCTCTAACGGGCAACAAAATCAAAAGCGAAAGTGAAAATTAAAGCCAACAATCGCAGATTTGAAATTCTCCTTATTATAATGATTTCTAAAATTATATAATTAAAATTTGAAAACAGATCTACGGAATTCGAAACGGAGACTTACCATTACTCGCAGAAATGCTCTATTGTGGCTATAAGCTAAATTGCATCTCCTAGATTTGCTGATTTATTTTAATACCCAAGCCAATTATAATCTACTAATCTTTGATTTTTTGATTGCACAGGTTTTCTATTCCGTTTACTTTTTATAAAATGAAAAATCTCAAAACGCTATAAGAGCAAATTATCAATAATGCGCCTACCAAGAAAAAAATTCTGACTGAGGTATCACTATAAGATAAGGAAGGATATACTTACAACCTATTAGCATGGCTTTTATAACCAGTTTAAAAAACAAATTGCACAAATAATAGTTCGAAAGTCTTTTAAAAACTCAGGGTTCTTAGAAACTTGCATAATATGATTTGCGATGGTTGAAAGAACAGATTTGTCTAAAGTAACACGCCTTGCAAAGATAACATACAAGGTTTCCAACGCAGCTAGATGCTTGTTAACGGGAGCTGTTGAGCCCATCGAAATGATGCTTAGACAATCACATATGAAACATAGGCACATCGAAAATAGAACCTAAATCATCCGTCCATTGCAAATCCCAGCCCTCTGAAAAATCTCATTCCACAACGACAAATCCAACATCCCGATGAGGAGAATATCTTAGATTTAGAAAAAATTAACCCTCTGACCTGATAAGATACGAACTTTAATCAAACAATGCTTGATGCAACTTTGCAATTTAGTCTTAATGCGATTCCTTTGCAAACAAAAGGAGATCATCAACAAAGAACAGGTGAGAAAATGCAAGCCCCCGCTCTAGATAGCTTAATGGGAGTGCAAATCACCATTTCTTCAACCGCCTTTAAGATTCAGTTGGACCAAAGCTTGCTCTATAGCCAAGACAAAATAAGTACAATGCCAAAAGCGGGTCCCCTTGTTGCAACCCCATAGTCGGCTGAAAACTAGCCAAAGGTCCTGCCTTACATGGAATATGCAAACAATAGGCAGCCATACATTTTACCGGAATAATACAAAGGAAACCAGCTAGGGAGAGTGAAATCAATAATGAAATCTCATCGCAAACGATCATTGGCTTTCTCACAAATCAATCTTTAAAATCATGCCCAATAAGAATTAGCATGAAGTATTACTACCCATCGAATGCACACATCTTCTTAACAAAATCACCACATTATCATGCAATTGCCAATCCAAGAATGAAATTAACTCTGAATTGGCGCCATAATTTTTAGGAAGGATTGGGCTTTATCCTATTAACGCAGAAGCTTTTGTAATGATTTTGAAGAGCACATTAACAAAAGGCTGATCGGCTGAAACTGGAAAATAGTTTTTCGGCTAAGAACTTTAGGAATCAGCGTAATAAGCATCCTCAACAAAGACCACCATCCAGAATATCAGCAGCATAAATTGAAAAAATAAGAATTAGAGAGGCAATGTCCCCAAACGACCGCAACCCTCCAAAATCATATGGTTGAACGTAGCATAAAACCATCTAGCCCAGGTGCTTTGTAGGATCCATCCCAAACAATGCAAGTTTTACCTCCTCAAGAGAACACGCGCATCAGTCAAAGTAGATCAACATTTTACGTAGAAAGAGTTAGAAAGCCATTGGGAATAACCGTCATGATAAACTCCTGCCTCCTTCTTAAAAAAACAAATCTTTGTAAAAAGACATAGCCATTTGGCCTAGAGTTTGAATTTGGTCCAAACCCATTAACCATCGTCATCTTTAAACCCAAACCTTCTTCGAACACCTTTCAAGATCGCACTAGTATAAAAAAATACGTAGTATTAATCCATTTCTCATGCAAATGTGAAACCAACAAGGACTTTCCTCTTGATCACTAGTATAAAAAAATACCTAGTATTAATCCATTTCTCATGCAAATGGTGAAACCACAGGATTTCCTCTTGATCTAAGATAGAATCAAACTCCCGCCTAAGCTTCTGCTCTAACTAGATGAGCCCATTATGAGGATGGAGTCAAGCCGCTCTTGAATACCAACAATCCTAGCCAAAAGCCTTTTCTTTCTATGATAAATGTTACCAAATACAGTTCAGTTCAACTAGTGAAGAGTAGAACCCAAGTTAACCAGAGAAGATGAAACATTAGTAGCAGTCGTCCACTTTTGTTTTACAACATTCAACAAAGACGGATGGCTCAACCAAGCAGCCTGGAACCGAAAAGGAATTCTAGATCTGTGATGAGTGACAGCCTCCAACCGAATGAGTAGACGACATGGTCAAAGACTAACCATTCTAAATTGAGCACCTCAGTAGAGGAAAAAAGATGCCACCATTGTACATTACATAGAGCACGATCCAACCTGGCTACCTTGAAATTATCAGAATTAAGTCCTCTCCACAAAGTAAATTTTTGTCCCTAATACCCCAAATCCAACAAACCCATTTGAGCCATCCATTGATGAAACTCAAACAACTTGTGGTAACAGTAGACCGTTAACCCGTAGTCTCTGAGGAGTCAAACAATGAATTAAAATCACCTACAAATAACTAGGGAAGAGACATTTTGAGCAATATCCAATAATCGAACAAAAAACGGTTGCTGAAAGTGTTCCTTTGGGCTACCATAGACCTCAATAAAGAACCAAACACGACTCCATTGAAAATTCGAATGCATATGCTCTTTGGGTATGAGCGTATCCCTTTGGTTCTTTATTAAGGGGAGCTCCATTGAAAAGCAAGCTAAGGAACAATGCATACACTCGTAATGGCCATAGAAGGGATATGCTGTCCCATAGGAGATATTAGTCCAACATCAATAGGACCATCAGAGTCCCGAACATGAGGAATGACAATTGAGATGGAGCGTTTAACATGTTTAGGCCTAGTTGGGGCATTTTCTTTCACCACTTGTGCTTCAAAATCAGAATCTTGCTTCACCTAAGTCCATCTTGCCCTGTATGGACAACCTCATCAATAGTCGCAAACTAGGAATCAGCAGCTACAATAGCGCCATTTTTTGCTATACCACCTGTTGGCTTGTGTTTTGAATTTCCCGATATTCCAGCTGATAAAGATAGACTTGGACCCACAATAGACCTTTTAATAGACCTTCTCATTAGCTTTTTCACCAATATACACAGGCCATATTGGTTAGTAACTTCCATCGGTGCCACCTGAAAGTTTGGTTATACCCCGCTCAGACATCCCTTGGACCTCCATAACAGGAGTTGCTACCCCTTGAGTCGACAAGACTACAATAGGCACCTTAGGCTGCTACCCCTTGAGTCGACAAGACTACAATAGGCACCTTAGGCTCCTTCCCAACCCTACATTGCTCTATACGGTGACCATAGCAGAAGTAGTGAAAAAATATGACATATGAGATGTACACCCTCATACTCAATCCATCGTATCCTCTAGTGGAACCTAAACTTCGAGAGGAAGGGTTTAGGGAGGTCCACCTTCATACAAATGCGGGCATACTTCCCCGAGTAAGCCTCAGGGGTGGTCGTATCAACTCAGATTGGGGTACCAATCCGTTTGCCTAGTTGAAACAAAAGCTGTCACGCCCGACTCTAATCACTAGAGGAATTATCCACGTTGGATCAAGCCGAATCCATTCCATACTGGATTGGCAAGATCTGAACGATTTTGTCCCGCAGGTGAAATGGGAAACTTCCCAAGAGGTCACCCATCCTAAGATTTCTGTTAATCGAGCACGCTTAACCTTGGAGTTCTTCTAACTCTCCAGCCATTCCACCAAAAGGCGTATCTAATAATTAGTTTCCCCCTTTTCGACATATGATTCGATTCATTTCTGTGTCCCACATTCCACTACCCTAGCTAGCCTACCATCCTAGAAGCTCGCCAGGAGCTTTGCTCTACCCACCCTCTTAGGATCACTTTGCTGTGTCGAGATGTCATAGGCCCACCAGCTTCCATGTGATTCGTCCTCAAACCATATATCTACTGGAGGCTGTCCTCAAACCATATATCTACTGGAGGGGGTCCGAGCTCTGATACCAACTGTCACGCCCCGACTCTATTATAAACACCAGAAGGAATTGTTATACACATATGGACTAATCACCAGAGGAATTGTCCAATTTGGATCAAGCCGAATCCATCCGATACTAGATTGGCAAGATCCGCACGGTTTTGTCCCGCAGGTGAAATGGGAAACTTCCCAAGAGGTTACCCATCCTAGGATTTCTATTAAGCAAGCACGCTTAACCCTGGAGTTCTTCTAACTCTCCAGCCATTCCATTAAAAGGCGCCTCTAATAATTAGTTTCCCCATTTTCGATATATGATTCGATTCATTCCTGTGTCCCGCATTTCACTACCCTAGCTAGCCTACCATCCTAGAAGCTCGCTAGGAGCTTCGCTCTACCTGCCCTCTTAGGATCGCTTTGCCGAGTCGGGATGTCACAAAAACAACTTAAAATAATACTCCAACGACAAATTTGAAACTCGAATCCATATAAGAGCCTTGTCAATCATTGCCGTTTCAGGATCAAAATTCGGGTGCCATTGACGCACCAGTAAATAATGGTCTAAGATCATTTAGGGATCACATAGAGGACATGCTCAAACTCTTATTGATTGGAAAAACATACTAAGAAATGCCCATTCACTAAATCAATCATCTCTAGAGGGGATTTTAGCTCCCAAATGAATTTCAGTCTCCTCTGAAACCCAGACCTTAACAATCAACGTATTTTTCCATTTGTCACGAAGCACCCTCTTCTCCATTTGGGAAATCTTGATTGTAAGGCACTAAGGATCATCATCATCACTATCCTCACCTGCAGACTCATCCTTAAATGGGTCAATGTCATCATAATTCTCATACATGGCATTGTCCTCAACCATGGAATCCTGCATGATAACATCCCAAAAAGAAACTTTCCTCCTACCCTCACTACCTGCATCCACACTATTGATCATGACAAAGGAACCAACATGAATGGCCTCTACCGCCAACCTATTCCTTCCCTTGACTTTCTTATTACTTCTCTGTAGCTGATCAGATTCCTCAACTGAAATCGGTGTCACAGCAGAAGCGCTCTCCGTTTTATCGAAAATTACTTTTGAAAAATCATAATATAGATGATTTATAATATTATATTATAGACGTGTATAATTAAACCAGGAGTAAATACAACGAATAGAAGCAATGTATAATGCACTTTAAAAAAAATCGGTGAGTATATAAGATTTTATGAAAATATTATTTTATAGACGTTGTTAATTTAAACCAGACGAGGTCACCAATACAACTGCCATAATAGAGAGCCCAATGTATTAATTCGCACTTTAACAAAAAACAATCGGTGGAGTTAAATAATACTACCTATAATCACCTCAATAATTAGTAATCACAAGCACGCCATACCCTATCATCCATACCACTAGGTGGAATGCCCTCCGCACGTTCGCCATCGCATTTACTTTCTTCACTCTTTATCCTATACAGTGTATTAGGAAGCTAACTTTTAAGTACCACCCCCTGTTACATATAAAAATTAGAGAATATGAAGGGAGTAAATAATATATTATATCTCACTATATATAGCTCATATAAAATATTAATACAACTCAAAAAAACACCAATACTACCCCAAACTATATAAAATATACTTATAATACTATCACTCCAAACACTAATAACCATTTCACGCAACGGTAAATAAAATAACATAATACAAAAAAGTTCCTAAGACACACCTCACACGCTAATATCAGTTAATATAGAACTATTTTCTGTAACTTCAGATAAATGAAGAAGTAAATAAAAATATAATATATGTATATATAAACTAAAATAGGGTAAATACATAAAATACAAAAGTCCTAGACAATAAGTATTAGTTAAATGATTTTTGTAGAATTATAAATTTAAAAAACATACAAAAAAAATTTAGGTCTTATTAGTTTTTTAAAACTATAAATTTATGAATTTATAAATATATTATTTAAAATTCACATTCAAATTCGCAATATTTGAATATGAAATTTAATCAATTATTTTATAAATTAATAATAATCAACAATTCAAATATATAATTTTAAAAATTTTAAATAATGATAAAATTAATTCAAAAAATTGCAAATGCAACCTTTTAATTTATACTTTTTTTTTTAAAGATAATTCATGTGTTTTAAGACAATACAAAACACAAACGAAAAAGAAACTTCTATACTCACGTGCTATTTTTTGTATGTATTTTTCAATATTTGTGTGTATTATTTAATTTCCTTTATCTTACCCTATCATATTTATATATAATTTCCCCACACACTGTTTAGTACGATGGTTTTCATTTTATTTAGACTTTAATTAAGGATAAAATATAATGATTAAACATTTTAGCCTATATTACTGTTTTCTGTCTTACATTTGAATGTTTTATATAATATTGTACAAATCCCTTTGACATAATAAGAATAAACCAAAATGCCATATAAATAAACTAATAAACTAAATTAATCTGAAAATTAATTAAGATTAATATTACCATCATTAGAAAATCTATACAAGTTAATTGAAAAGAGAAATGAAAAGAAACTTATAATTGCATTTACCGTATCTCTATCACATCATTCTTGAATTGAAGGAACTAAAAAACTCAACAATTAAAAATGAACTTTTATTCATTCTTCCAAGCATACAATATAAGTGAGAAAACAAGACCTTGCAATTGGTAGTCTTTGAATTGCTGAGAGTACGACCAAGTCAATACAGAGTAGTCAAAAACTGATTGGCTAGACCATATTTTCTCAACAGATAGGCAAGTTTGAAATATGAAAACTGCATTGCCCATTGCATTACAAAATAACAGTGACATCATGGATCTTTAAGATCAACCGTATCACATTCAATTGTGACAGCATGCATTTGCCCCTCATCACAAAATTGAGCTCTTGCACCATAAAACTTCTTCCAAGAATATGTTCCCTTTTAGTAATAAAAATGGCAGCGGAATGTATTGAGGCAATATGCAATATCTATTTTCAGGTAATTAAAAAAAATCTTTTAAGTTCCAGATTCTAAAAATTAACACATATATACAGATTGGCAGAGGAAACTCATATCCATTTAAATGAAAAACTAAAAATAACAACCATAATGAAGTAGTCATTAATCAAATACTAAACAGTTCAAAATAAAAAATTGAAAAAAAACTGATATTAAAAGAGCAAAACTACTTAAGCCATAAGCACGACAGCTACCCCATTCTCATTTATCTTTTTCGCGACAATCTTGGTACCAACTTAGCTTTCATTCAATTTCATCATTTGTAGAAGTACTCTAATTGATTGAAATTGGGATTTAAAAGGGAGATTGAGGAAATACAAACATTGCAAAGTTGATATAAATATATTTAGATAGATATGACTATAGATAAGAAAATATTCAAAAAAATTCAAAGTGATATATATCTATTTAGAGGAAAGATTTTCTAATATATATATATATATATATATATATATATATATATAATATATTCAATGAAAACTAAAAAAAATAAAGAGAAAAAAATTTAAAAATTAATAAAAATAGGTATTCAATTGAAACTAAAAAAATAAAGAAAAAATTAAAAATTAATAAAAATAGGAAAGATAAGAAGTTGAAAAGTAGAGCGCTACATCAGCATTTTTGAAATGTTTTTTGCTTTAGAATTATATAGAATATATAGCTATATAGATATAGATAGATAGATACTAAAGGATAAAAGTTTTTCAAAGTTGATATATAAATAAAACTTCTTAATTACTATAGAGAAAGAGAAAATAATTAATTGTTATGGAGAAAGAGTAAATAATGAGTATTTAATCTATTCATCTAAAATTCATTAGTGAATCCTTAGTTGAAAAAAAAAAAAAAATCGTGGAAATATTTTCATGTTTTAAATTTTATACCTATCCCGATCCCACACCTCTACTTCTTTAGTACAGTGTAAAGCTTTATCAAAAAGATTATCAATTGGCACATTCCAGCCACAAAGACCAACTCTTTCCAAATTATATTTTCGAAATGGGTCTCACTCTGGGATAGCTATATATATAGATATGTTTATTATATTTACAATTTAAATGTTATTGGAAGGATTTAGAAATAAAACATGAAGATTTATAGCCACATAATTAATTAATTAATTAGACACAAGGGGATTTATATTAACATCTTTTTAATATATTAGGATTTTTTTTTTTAATTGTACGAGAACGTGGATGACAAATAAAAAATTGCTATCAATTGTCAATTATTTGAACAACTTTGTCTTGTCATGTTTTACTAACAAATGTATGGAAAGGGTTTCTCGTGGGAAAAAGAGGCAACTTCTTTAACTTTGGACAATACTGCATTGACTATTAAAATCAAAAGTTAAATGATTACGATAATTGATATTATTGCATAAAGACATACAAACCTAATGAAAGTTTCAACGTACCAGCAGCTGATGGGCCATAATACAAGTTGAGTCAGCATCGGCAAGTTGCAGATCCAATGAGGGATTTTTAACACGTAGAAAGCTTGTCTTCTCATTTGGTATTTCTCCTTGCTATAATCTTTTTTTTTTTCTTTAGAGGAAGATAATTTTAAAATTTTTTATTCTACAACCTATTTAATATCCAATTTTATTAATAAAGTTTTTACTATTCGCACCTATATTAACTAGCTAATTCAAGATTTTGATTGCTAAATTCTTGCATTAAAAAAATTAATTTTTAATTAGTTTCAAGAATAATTTAGTATAAGTCATTTAATTATAAAATAACATGAATCATTTAATAACTAATATAAGGATACATTAAAAGAAATAAGCAAAAACTTGAACTTTACCATTTTTACAATTTTAGTCGATTCTTTTAATTTTGGTAGAAATTTATTTCTTTCTATTATTTTTAGATTCCAAATTATTAAATTTTATAATTTATTTATTTTAAAAATAAATTATTTTGCGTTATGAAAACTTAATTTTTAATTTTTAAATTTAAGTTAAGTGAAAAATATATAATGTATTTGTCACGACCCGATTCCATGGGCCGGACCGCCACTAGGGCCCAGGTGAGCTTAAGGCCCCCGAGGCCCGTAGTAAGCCTAAAACACTAAAAAATTTAGTATCTCAATATAATTTTAAACATTCAGTCCATATTTATAGGAAAATAAACCTCAAGATCTTATTAAATCTCGGCCCAAATTTATCAGCTACAACATTCCACAGTTTGGGCCCAAATTTCTTATTAAATTCTCGGCCCAAATTTTATCAGCGGCGGATACAACATTCCACAGTTTGGCCCAATTAACAATACACCACATTTTTAATATGGCGCTCACATAATTATATTGTCTATGTTAATAACACGGGCAGAACCTATTGATGAATAAGGCCTTAAGTTTTCTTGTTATTCTTTATTGGTTTATGCTCTTAAGATGATGTTTGAAGAGTATTTAGTTTGTAGTAGAAATCTCTACCTTGTATATGATTTAAGTAAGCTGAAATTGGGAAAAAGTGTTATTAGGTGGTATATGATCATGCAGTTTGTCACACAAATGTCAATACAACAGCAATCACAATTATTATCATCTTCATATAATCACATCACGTGGAAATTATTCAGTGGCGTCATCAAAACCTTCGACGAGCTGTACTCTCACATAGTCCATTCTCTCAAATGTGTGCACCTGTAACGCCCCATTTTTCTGTGTCTGAAATAGTAGTTTACCGGTGTGTGAATAGTACCACCAGTCCAGTAAGTCGGTATTATTTTGGTCCGAAAAAATTACTATGTATCTATCTAACATGAACTTCTTTCTTCTTCTCCTCCATTTTAACTTTAGCCTCTCTTTCTCTTCTCTTTGTTTTCTTCACTTATACTCACAAAATCCACCAATTTGACACCATTCAACTTGATCTAAGTGAATTCTATTTGGATGGAACTACCAAATTCTTATGGATAAATGGTTAAGTTAGAATAGTCCATATGGCACATTGCATGAGTTGCATAACTTTATGATTTGTGCATGACTACTTTTATGTATTGAGAGTCTTCTTAAATTCATAATGTAAGCTATACTTATGTCATATATATAAAATAATTAAGTATCCTTTGTTTATCAAATTCCTACTTATCCAAACACTCAAATCAAGCCAATTCAAAACCAGAAAAGTAATCAATCTTTGAGATTAAAGCTTGAGAAATGATATTTGGTGAATAATTTCAAGTAATTTGGAGGACAAAGGGTGGAGAATTTCCTACCAAAGACAAGGGAAAACTAAGGCTTAAAAGAGTCTTATTTAAGCTTGTTAGAGCTTATGTTTAAGGTTAGTGTTCATAAACACTCTTATATTCTTATAGTATTTCTATTTTTGATTTTGTGAAGTTTATACTATTTTGTGAAAATTGGGAATTTTATATGAAATAATTTGATTATTGAATTTTGGTGGTATACATGTGTTCTTGGAAGATTTCTAAGCATGCTTATATGTTGAATTGATGAGGAAAACATTTTCTTCTTCATCCTCCAAGAGTGGCAGAACCTATTGATGAATAAGGCATTAAGTTTTCTTGTTATTCTTTGAGGATTTGTACTCTTAAGATGATGTATGATGAGTATGAAATATGTGGTAGAATTCCCTACCTTGTATATGATTTAAGTAAGCTGAAATTGGGAAAAATGTTATTGAGTGAGATTAAGGACTATTTTTCGATCCTTTCGAGTTTTCCTTTGTGTCTGAGTTCTGAGTTCTTCATGAAAGTTTTTAGTCTACTTCTTAGCTTTCCAACCCATCCTCTTGGTGTCCCAATTTAAGAATATATATAGCTCAACTTAATGGCTTAAAACACCTAAACTAACTCTGTTTATGACTGGGCGCACATGCAGTTACTGAATTGAGTGCCCAATTTTGAAACCAACTATAATGGTTAATAATATGTTCTGAGTGAGTTCTTCATGAGAGTTGTTGCCCTGTGTCTTGAGACTTCTCTGGTTTTGGATTGGTTTGATTTGAGTGTTTGGATAAGTAGGAATTTGATAAACATTTAAATTAGTTCTGCTGAATCAGGTCTGGACTGTTGGCCTGTGTTCCTAGCTTTTGTTTGCCATCTTAAAGATTGATCTGGGCTGTGGTCCCTCATAACATTTGTAGTATTTTGTCTTAGCTTTCTAATGAATCAAACATCACTCAATTCGGAGACACATAACTTAAGTTATGTCTTAAAAACCTAGCAAAGGTCAAGGTTATAAAGGTCAAGATTTATATTAATTTGCTGGGAAATTTTCTATGTCTAAAATCATAGGTTTAATTTGGATAAAAGTATGTTATAAATCATGTGTGATGAAGTTCTCTGATATTTGTGTGGTTTAGCAATTTACTTGACAATAAGTTTGACAAGTGTTTGTACGTGGATATGTTGAAATGGATATAAAATTGAAAAAAGTGTGAATTGGTTTAGATAATGCATAGATGAGGGTTGAAATTGTCTTTTGTGCATAAAGTTGGTGTTAGCAAGCTTTTTGATTGGATGAAGAAATTCCTCCCCTTTGGTACCAAACCTTAGTGTAGTAAAAGCTTACTTAATTATTTATATATATGAATAATAAATATGATTAATTTGAATAAGCTTTTATATATTGTAGAGTTTTTAACAAAGAAAATGGGTATTGAAGGTGTATGTGCTTTGAATTGTGAATAAGAAAGTTTTAAAAGAAAAGGAATTTATGTAAATGTCCTATATTGAGTAATTATTGTTTAAAAAGTATATGAGTTACTTAAGTTCTAAAGTAAGCTTACATGTATGATTTTCAATATGATAAGAAATTTCTATGTGAAGTAATTTATGTTAAGTATGAATTTAGAAGTTAACTTGCATAAATGAATTTTAAGAAAAACTAATAAAGAATAAGACAAGTTTTTCTGATAAGTGATATGAGAAAGAATTAAAAACAAGGATTTTTGGGCTCTAATATACTTAGTGTGAAATTTGATGCGTGATTGGATTTATTATTCTGATGAAAGCATGCTCGGCATTGATGCCATTCTGATAAGAAGCTATGATCATATGCTAGACACGTGGGTGTCTTCTGTTCTGTTAGGGCGGACGCGCTCTATATGTTCTGAATCTGTTCGCGACCTAAGGCCATTCTGAATCTGTTCTGAAAACCTATCTGCTTCTCTTTCTCCTAAGTGTATGAGAGCCCTATGGAAAATATCTGTAATACAATTAAACGAATGAGATCATATTATTTTAGCAAACATTACTTTGGAAATTACTGATTATGTTATCAAATGAATTTTCAAAGCATGATATTTCGGTACATGATATTAAAAATAAAGAGTATATGTATTGGTATGTATTTGGTATAATGTTTTAAGTATGAATTTATGATTTGAAAGAAATTAAACTTAATTTATGTTTTAATTTAATAAGGTTTAAATTTGAAGAAAACCAAAGATATGTATGATTTCATATGATAAGAAATTGTCTATGTTAAGTAATTATGTTTAAGTATGATTCTAAAGTAAGCTTGCATTATGAATTTAAGAAGACTAAATTACTAGTATATGTGCTATTTGTTTTGCTATAAATGGAAATGTATGTTGAATTTTAATGCATTTATGATTGTAAAAAATTTTATGAAATTTGTTTTAAAGTAAGTTGCTATCGCAACTTGGTAAGTATGGTAAGTATGTGAATTATGAGCACTACTGAGTTTTATACTCAGCACGTCGATTTTTATCACGCGTAGGTTGAAGATTGTGGTTGCTACTTGAAGATCAAAAGAATAGTATCAAAGCAGAAGTGACTATTTTGGTAGCAGTATATTAAGATTTATGTAATTAAGAATTATGACATGTATAATTATTACATTTTTGGAGATTATGTTATTTGAATTATAACTTAAGTATGTAATTATCAATTATTTTGGTGTGTATATTTGGAGATAATCATAATATTTATTAAATGATTGAATATAAATTATTTTAAGATAGTTGGTATGATGAGTTCATTAAGACTTGATATATATAATAAATGCAATTAATTGATGGATATTAAATGCTATTGAGGATTTATACAATTATGAAAATATAAAATCAATTATGAAAATATAAAAAGTGTTGGTTTTATATTTAATAAAAGATATTTGGAGATGTTGAAGTTTTAGAGTTTAATTGGGAGTATTTGTATTCAACATGTTTGGGCGAAGCCAGTTTTTAAAGGGATATTCTTACAATATTTCCTGTAGGAATTTTTCCCAATGTAGTAAAAAAAAAGCAAGGAAAATGAAATGAAATCGCTATGATAAAAATAAAAAAAAAATTTAACTCGGCTAAACTTTGAATACTCAGTACTTCTTCTAATTCCAAATTTTAGTTTTATGAGGTGTCCTCCGGCACCGAATTGTGCATAATCCGCCGTCGGGTCTCTCGGGAGCTCGGGTGGCGGGTGTTACAATAGCCTTAAACCAAAAATAAAAGAGAAACTACTTCCTGAAAAAAATTAATATAACAAGATATAGTGGCCTTTCTAAGGAGTACTTATTATTGCACAACACAACACATTCACACAAAAATGTGTAAAATATATATCAATCGTAGTCATTCCCGAACTAGTTAATATCTCACGCAGTCAATCACACAAAATGCGCATGTCCACCAGCACTCCACAATCATTAGAACATCTTCATATAAATCACATCACGTGGAAATTGGTCTGTGGCGTCACCGAAACCCCCGCGATGAGCCGTCTCGCCACATGGCCCAATCTCTCACGTGTGCACCGCGAGCCGATCCGCGCATTCTGGCCGACACGCTCTTAATCCTCACTTGGACCAGCGCTCTTTCATTGTGTTTTTTCCACTCATCATCTTTTCCATTTTCCATTACCAACAGGAGGCAACCCGGGTGGTCTCCATCCAATCTAGATCATCAAGCGCTCACAACAGGAGGCCACCTGCGGGCTGCGATCAAATCTAGACTGTCCGGTGCGCAACAACAAGAGGCCATCCTGTGGTTCTATATAATCCATCTCATCAGGTGCACACGGGGGCGCCGATCTCCCATTTTCCCGGCCAACGGTCAAATTCCATATCACATCATATTCAGGATCCATATCACATCATATTCAGGATCCATATCACATAGACCGTCCTCACAAACCCATGGTGGTCCACTTCATCCCAATTCCACACAAATATGGCACAGTATATTCATAGCACAAGTAATCAAACAATTTTAAATATCAACAAATAGTGCATTCACAAACCCATGGTGACCCACTTCATCCCAATTCCACACAAGCAAAGCACAAAAATATCACAACACAATTAATCAAACATTGCAATCGAATGCAGACAAATTAATCAATTAGACATCGTAATGTAATGTACAATTAAACATCCAAAATCAATGCAAATAAATAAATAAATAAATAAATAGTAGTAACAATAAACAATAATAATAAAATAAATAACAATATTAATAATAATAATGAAGATAAATAAATAAATATGTAAATAATTAAATGAATAATAAAGATAATAAATAATCAGAGCACTATATATATTTTATTATGTTAAGCCAAATTATGAACTAATCTAAAGAAACTTATTAATTATGTTGTTTTAATTAAAATTTAAAGTCTAAGTTTCAATCAAAATTTCGGTTCAGCACCTCTTCCTAAAAATGGACCTATCTACCCTGCTCAATATCACACAATATTATTATATATTTATCAAATCAATGTACACAGCCCATCCGTCGGGCAATCAATCAATTTAAAATCTCATCCTCCTTCCAAAGCAACAAGTTATAAAGAGCACATTTAATCCAACAATATAAATTTGGTTCAAGCAAAAATCCATGATTTTCTCTAACTAGAAGCTGCCACTATATCAAAGAAACCTTGAGTAATTGATTAATTTCATACATCATATGCTACTTAACCCATTTCCCACCAAGAACTTAATTTATAACTTTGTTTGCATTATGCCACAATAATTGTTCAAGCTAATTAGTTAAAATGGCATGCTGTTAAAATTGCATGCTGCCATTTCAGGTTTCTCAATTCTTTTTCGCCATCCAGTTTATTCAGTTTCAATTTAAACGGTAACAATCAGAAGTTTCCTTTATAACTACCAAGAATTCAAACCAACGACCAAAATAACCTAACATATCGTACTAACGATCATCATTTCCCTTACAAAAAAAAAAAAATCATAATAGAATTCAATAATCTACGTTATATCTATAGTAGTGAATTCTTATTTCCAATTCCAAGTCTTCTAATTATAATTATAATTCATGTAAATTTTATTTGGTCAATGGTTTTAACTAATTTGCATTTACATATTATTAAAAATCCTAAAACCAATTAACTAATCATTGTTCGCTATCAGCAATCACACACATCTAATCAATTTTAATTTATTTTACAAAAGATATAAATGTCTATATATAATATATAATATATATATATATATATATATATAATATGTATATAACAACTAAATTAGCTTACATCAATATTATACCGATTGCTTCTTAACAAAATTATATTTGTTTGATTATTCATCCAAATTCAATTTAATTAACTAATAATTATTAAGTTTATAATTTATACCGAAGATAATGAAACTGGTCTTAGAACGTACCAATTGAGAATCGGGCGACGATTCCATGATCAGCGCGAAGAGAAGAGAATTCTGTCTCTCGGGCCTCGCCGGAGTGTCGCCGGCCGGTCACCGGACCTCAGGCCGCCGGCCGCCGTGCACGGGCCGGAAAACCGGTTGTGGCCAGATTTGAGCAGCGCTTATACCAAAATGCTCAAAATCTTATGGGGACTCCGATTCCGTGATCCACTTGAACTGGGTATGCCCCTTTCTGGCCGGAAATGACCCCCGACAGTTGCTTTGCCACTTTGACAGTGGTTAACACCACTTTCTTCGCCGCCGCCAAATCCCAAGCAAACAACTGCAGTTCACCCTTTTTCAACACTCGTCATCGATGGAGGAGATGACAAGAGCTGTGCGGAGATGACGAGGTCGCCGAAAATGGAGCAGGAGGCGAAATCCGGTGATGGAGCGAATCTGCGACCTCTTCTGCCATCGCTGTGCTCGCCGGAGACTAAGGAGAAGGAGGCTTGAGCATCTGCGGTGGTGACGCGACGGCGAGGTGAGCTTGGTCGGCTCCAATGGTTGGGACGGGGAAGGAGGAAGGAGGAGGTCGCGCCATGCCCAGGAGGAGAAGAGGAAAAAAAAAAAAAGAAAAAGAGAAGGAAAAATATCTGGGCTTCTAGACCATTTCGGTTCGATTCGAACCGGTTTGGTTCGATTTGGTGATTTGGTATCATTTTGTTTTGTTTTTGAGTTTTTACTCGATTTTCGGATTATTCGTGTGGTTTTCCACAAGTTAAATTGATTTTCAGATCCGGTTCTATTTATTTTGATTTAGTTCAGTTCCGTAATATTTTCTCCATTTCCTCAATAATAATAAACATATTAATTACTGGAATTTCATATTATTTCTCGAAAATTTTTAAGTGGTCCCCAATCGAAGATTCCGAATAATCTGCTTTTGGGCTTGGGCCCAATTCGAAAATTTGGGTTTCAATTGAGATTTTATTACATTTACAGCCCACACGGTCAAAATTCCCGATTTTTAATTAAATAAAAATTCAAAGGTTTCAAAAATAAAAATTCGGGGTGTTTCAGTATTTGTGTAGTATAATCCTATTTTAGTATTTTGGAATAAAATTCTTATTTTTTTATAGTATATTAATTATTAATTAAGTGAATAATTAAATAATTAATTTTAAATAATAAATTTGTACATGATAGGCCAATAGGCTGTAATTTGGAGTCATTCAAGAAATTTAAATTTTACATGATTAAATTATAATTAATTATGTACTAAGTATATATATAAAAGTACTACGAAACAATTCATATGACGTTTCAAAAATTTAGAAAAAATGTCTAAAATTGAAAAAATAGACAACGTTCAATTTTTTCATCATTTAGTCTTTTTTTTTTCTTATGTATCAAGATATGGATCCCACTAATGAAAAAATTAGCAACTTTATAACGCACATAAGATGGAGGCCATTTGCATCGAGAAAAAATAATTTCATTGTAATTGCGAAAACTAAAAAAATTGGCTAATAAGGTGTACTAATAAGAAATTCTTTTGAAAAGAAAAGGGATAGTGCATTAAGGATTACTTGAAAGAATTTGGATTTGATGTTTTTCGTTTTTAGCAATTGCTTTTGCTATGGTTACATATAGTTGGTGGGTCTTGCATTATCATTTGCTACTTAAAAAAGGTATTATCAATATACATATTCAAAAGTTTGTTGGATTCGAAGTCACGATAAAGCTTGAGCTCTTTTTTTTTTCTTTTTTCTTTTTATAATATCAGCTTTAAACAACCTTTTAACTTTAATTTTTTACATGAAAATTTTAGTATTTGTTTCAATTTTAGCTATTTAATAATTCAAAATATACCAAATACAAGAACATCACACCTTCAACTCAAATTATCAATTTCAATTAATTCTTTTTGTGAATTCCATCAACATGAATTGTTACTCCTAATCAATATAAGCATTGACACACATAACATTTTCAGTTTGGAATGGTAAAAACAACAGATAGATTATTGCAGCAAATTTTAGAAGGATTTTTTAGTATCCTTAAAGACATTTTTAGTATTCTAAACCTACTAATGAGAGTTGTTTTTAAAAAGTTAAAATAAAGGAAATTTCTTGTTAACACCCAGTATATTGGTGGTTTTATATACGAAATCAATAAAAAAAGATTTTTTTAAAAAAATATTACTGTATTATCCTTTTTTTCTTTAATTGGTTTAGTGTATAAGTAAGTCCATATACTACTGTAGGCAATGATTTTATAACTAGTCCGGATACTGAATACTAAGTCGTGATTGGAACGGGTCAGCTCGGGTCGACTTGGTTAAACCGGATTATTGACTTTTGTATAAGATTTTTTATTTTGGGTTTATAATTACTTAGCAAGACTCAAATAAAATTTATCAAATACTAAAATAGTATGTTGGCTTATAGTTCTATACCACAATTCATAAAACTTTAAAACTAAAAAATAAATAATATTTTTTTATTTTTATTTTAATGATTATTATAATAAATAATCAAATACTAAAATAGTATGTTGGCTTATAGTTCTATACCACAATTCATAAAACTTTAAAAAAACTAAAAAAATATAAAAAATAAATAATATTTTTTTAATTTTTATGTTTAATGATTATTATTAATAAAAATTAAGAAGAATATTGATGCCACAATCTTATAACAAATAAATAATAATATAATTAAATGTAAATTAATTTTTCAAAATCATTAATCATATAATATATAATTATATATATATATATAATATTCTTATTAAATTATAAAAATTTCTAGTTGGAAGTTAAATATTTTAACATTACATAAATAAATAATTTTATTATCATTTAGTCTCAAAATTAAATTAAATTAAATTTTAATAATGATCATATTTAATTTAAATTTAAATTTTCTTCTTTTTAAAATATTTTATTTTAATATTGAAAAGTGAAAAATTATTAATCGATTAAGATTTTTTAATATTTGATAAGATACAATGCATGAAATTAGGTACTTAATTATGACATACTGAAACACCCCGAATTTTTATTTTTGAAAACTTTCGAATTTTTAATAAATCAAAAATCTCGATTTTCAACTAATGGGCTATATATATACCAAACAATAACATCTCAATCGAGCCCAAAATTTTACGAGTTGGGCCCAAGTCCAAATAAAATGTTCGAAAAGCAAATTTGAATGCGTAAACGGTTAAAATTTTTGAGAAAATAATACGAAACCCCCCATAATTTAACGCTATTATGAATATATATAAATTCAATTATCCTAAAATCAAATATTTGTACATAAATAATTTTATAATTATTGAAGTAAATGGAGAAAATATTACGCAAACGCGACAAACGGTAAAATAAAAAAATTTTGGGGAATCAGGCCCGAAAAATCAGTTTAATTTGTCGAGAACCACCCAAAATAATCCGAAAAACCTGAGGGAAAAAACTTAAAAAATCAAACGAAATGAGACAAAACCACTAAATCGGACCAAAACCAGTTTGAATCGAACCGGAATGGCCCTAGAAGTTTGCTAAGAAACCGCCTTACTTTTTTTTCTTTTCTTTCTCTTCTCCTTCTTGGCGCTGCGACAGCCTCCCTCCAACACCCTCGTGACTTGCCTCCGTTTTCAGGCAGCCCGGCTCGCATACTGAGGAGCCGAGACTGGTCGAAGTCGTCTTCCGCTAGAGCTACGCCTGGTCATTTGTTCTCAGACCTCCTTCCACACTGCAGAGTCTCGCCAAGTGAACGCCGAAGCGGCTGAAGCTGCATCCTCGACAAGTAAGTCTCGCTTCTTTGATCTCCGAACGCAGATGCGAGCAAGTTCGCGGCGAACCAAGTCATATCACACAAGAGGCAGGGCGTCGATCGAGTCACCTCCCACCTTGTGAAGTGTACTTCCCTCCATCGTAAATTCCCGGCTGCATCACGATCGACTTTGAAAGTAAGTTGAAAACAACCGATTTATCGGCGAGCACCGCAACTACTGATCCAGGGGACTAATTCAGGCCAAATAGGAAGGAGGCCAACCTCGCACAAACCATACATCAAGAAAACGGACTGCCCTCTCGATGAAATGTTGAGTGGGGTGGCGCTGTAAAGTAACGTCGGCAACTCTGGAGTGGGGTGGCGTGAAGAAGGGTCACGCACAACCGACATCAAAAACGGACTCCTCGATGAAATTTGAGTGGGGTGACGTGAAGAAGGGTCAATTCTGGGTGGCCCCAACTTTTCCGGCCACCGTAGACGGCGACGATCCGGCGAGTCTCCGGCAAGGTGCCAGGGACAGAATGTTCCTCTCTTCGCGAGGATCGTGGAATCGTCGCTCAAATTTCAATTGGTACATTCTAAGACCAATTTCCTATTTTTGGTATAAATTCTAAACTAATTAAATTGAAAATTTGAATGAATTGATTCATACATCATATATGAGCTAGGGTGAGAATGACCTATTTTGCTGAACAACAACTATTTTGAATAATTGCGAACATTTAGATAAACTAGTTATAAGAATTGATATATATTTATATCTATATACATAAGGGCGAGTCGAGTTACTTAGTAGATGTATTCATTAAATTATAATTAATTGAAGCATTTGTTCTTATTGGCTAGTATAAAATTTAACAAAGGTATAAAAAATGTGACGTATTAGCTTTAAGCAAGAATGAAGAAATGAAAGTAATTGAAATTAACTTACTGATATAAGTTTTATTCGATTATATTATTCGATTATATATGTATTAAAGCCTTCATTTGTTTGGTAATTAGCTATAGTAGCTAGTTATAATTATATGAAGTAAATAATGATTGTCATTATCATTGGAACATAATTGTTATGAATTAATGGTTGAGTGTTGATATTGTGGTTTTGGAAGGAGGATGGGGTTTTAAATTGATTGATTGCCCGATAGATGGACTGTGTGTATTGATTGATAAACATATAATAATACTATGTTATCTAAACAGATTGATAGTCCCATGTTTAGGAGAGGTGCTGCCGAAATTTCAGTAGAACTTAGACTAATTTTAATTGATAACATAACAAATAAGCTTTTTTAGATAATTTTTACAATTCGATACATAATAAATAAAGTGCTTTAACTACCATATCATTATCATTGTTTATTATTATTATTATTTATTTTATTTCCTTAATTTATTCATTTAATTATTTAAGTATTTAACTAATTTTCATTGTTTATTGTTTATTATTATCATTATTTTATTGTTGGTTTTATTGTTTATGGTGTTTGTTTAAATTATTAATTGGCAATTGACAAATGGATGTCCAATGTGCATTGCACTAACAAATGTTCAACTTGATCAATATTGTCTGCATTTGATTGCAATGTTTGAATTAATGTGTTGTGAAAAATGCTATGCTTATGTTTGTGTGGAATTGGGATTGAAAGTGGACGCCACCAATGGGTTTGTGAGGACGGTCTAATGATATGGGTCCTGAATACGATATGATACTTGACGCGTCGGCCGGGAAAATGGAGATCGGCGCCCCCTTGTGCACCTGAATGATTAATAGATTATATGGGGAATTTACAGGAGGCATTCTTTGTTGTTGCGCACCTGATAATTCTAGGATTTGATTGTAGCCCGCAGGGTGGCCTCCTGTTGTGAAGCACGATAATCTAGATTGGATGGAGACCACCGGGTTGCCTCCTGTTGATATGGAAAAGAAACGAGAGACTGGAAAAACAATGAGAGGACTGGTCAGTGAGCATTAGACCAGTTGGCCGTATGGGGGATCGGCTCCCTAGTGCACATGTACGAGAGGGCGAGCCATGTGTGAGGACGGCTCGTTTGGGTTTCAAGTGGTGCCACTGACTAATTACCACTTGCTTGATTACTTGAAAGTGACATTACGTGTGAGTGCTGGTATGTGTAATTTGTGTGACTGGCTGCGTGAGCATATAACTAGTCGGATGACTAGATTGAAATGTTTACATATTTGTGTGACTGCGTGTGTTGTGCAATAATTCGTGATGTTGTGCAATAATTATTACTCCCTTAGAAAACTCACATGTCTTGTTTGATTTTTTTCAGGAAGTAAGATTTTTCTTTTAAATTCGATTAGGCTTATGTTTTCCTTCGGCGCAGGGCAAGTAGAGAAATTTTCCTAGTTCTATTAATTATTTACTCATGTCAATTATGTGTATGATAAAAGCAATTATACAAACAGTTAGTGAACTCCGCAGTTGTAAAGATTTACATATATTTAGTTGTGTATTAAACATAGGACAAAATTAACTCCTGTACAGCCAATATCTTAGAATGTTGAAGTATGGTAAAATTTGGGCCCTGGACCTTTGGAATGCTGTAAGGAGATAAACTTGGGCCGAGAAATAATAAAATGTTGAGAGGTTTATTTTTCATAATCCAATAATGGCAGCTGAATGTTGAAACCTTTATTTAACCCGAGATAAAATACGATTCTAGTGTTTCCAGGCTGACTAGGGCCTCGGGGGCCTTAAGCCTTACCGAGATAATAGATTCTAGTGTTTCAGGCTGACTACGGGCCTCGGGGGCCTTAAGCTTACCTGGGCCCTAGTGTCAGTCCGGCCCATAGAATCGGGTCGTGACACATACTAATTTAACATTAAAATTTTTATTATCATTTTTCAAAGTAATTATTATTTTTTTACTAAATAAATAGAAAAATAAATTAAAAAATTAAAATAGTTTACTTTTCATAAATATTAATATAATTAATATTAGTTATATTATTAATATTTAAAAAAATTAAAAAATTATTAATTTACTAAAATGATAACTAAGGTAAATATCTATTGTATTTATCGAAGCCATAAATGAGTTTATTATGTTTTTTCAAAAAATAATTAGTATGCATCTCTTTGTTGATTTTTTAATTTTTCTAGAAAAGTCTACTATTTATTTATACAGGTCCCTGGGTAACTTTATACATATACATTTGATTGTAATTATTAAGGGTGTAAAGATTTAAAAAAAAAAAATAACAGGCAAAAAAGTCAAAAACCAGGTTTGACTGGTTCAATTCAGTTTTTTCAGTTCAAACCGGTTTTATCCGGTTTTACATCTGCCGGGTTTATATGTCAAACTAGATCGGACAGACTTTCAGTTTACAGTGGAACCGATCCGATTTTAAAAATATTGGGTATAGGTAAGTCTTTCATTAAAATAAAATTTAATAAAAATTTCCGTGTTGAGTTTTATTAAAGATCTAGAGGATGAATTTTCGAGGAATGAGATGAGAAAGATTTTTTTTTTTCTTAATTTAAGCCACGATCTATGGATACGGAGTCTTTTTAAATGATGAAAAGGAAGTGCTTTACGCCTATTTATAAATCTGCTCAATACGAAATCAAATTTATCAGGCCAGTTGGCTTGATTTGAAAAAAAAAAAAAAAAAAAAAAAAAAAATTTGAAAAAAAAAAAAAAAAAAAACAAAAACAGCTTTGATGAATGATCTATCCATCAAAGTAATGTGGACCATTAGAGGTTTGAAAAAAAAAAAAAAAAAAAAAAAAAAAACAGTTTGGATGAAGATCTATCCAATCAAGTATGTGGGACCAATTAGGTTTGCCAATCCAGTGTTCCAAAATTTATTATTTAATTTATATTCCAGCTCATACTACACGTGGATACCATGCAACACCCTTTTATCTAGTACTTTCTACGATTCTTGAAATATTAATAAAACGATCCAAAACCCTCTAGACATTATAAGAACATTTCTTCAATTTTTCTTAATTCCTTTATAAAAATAAAAATTTTTTATTAAAAAGGAGGTATATATTTTTATTTAATATTAATTTGTTATTATCATCGTCAACAATACAACAATACAAAGTTGATCAATATTTATTTATATATTGAGAGATTAAATAACCTTGAATTTCCAACAATATTATGTTTCTAGAAAAGAAAATGTTCGGAAACAATTTTTTCAAAAAAAAAAAAATTGAACATATAAAATAAATAATAAAATAAATAATAATGTAAAATAAGTTAAAAGGAAAGTTACTTATTTAAGGTGATTAGTCATGTTGTTAAAATTATATTAAATTAAAAAAAATTAAAGTTAAATAATATAGTTTATAATTTTATAAAACATAGTATAATATTTGGTTTCGGTTCTTTCTACAATAAACTCAACTCTTATTAGTAAAAATGTTTATCCTCGTACGTGGATAATGAGTACTCAACTTTTCATTTTTGAATTATTTAACGACAGAAAATAAATATTGAAAACTTAATTTAAATCAATTGTATAAAGATAAAATGATTTGTAAAAAAAAATTAACTTCTAATATTATAATACTATCATTTTTCTTTTTATTGTGAAAACAGCTTTTGAAATTTGTAAAAAAATAATTTATTTCTTTATTAATTTATGTTGATCCAAACAAATCACATGATGAATCTGATGGTCCAAATTTGGGTTGTTTATTCAGAAAAGTAGATGGAGTGTTGGATTTGGATAAGTGGGTTCAAGTGGATTTTAGTGGTTAGGTCAAGATTTACTACTTCTAAAAATGAGTGAATATTTGTTTTCCTCAAATATTAATCCTAATGATAGATTATTGATTTATATTTGAATTTTGGATAAACTTAGTGAAGTGATATTAACTAATATATAAAGTGGTGATAAGCATTAATACCTATATCCAAATTATGTTCATACATCCATCTT
This sequence comes from Jatropha curcas, assembly GCF_014843425.1. The sequence continues at coordinate 2,857,892 of NW_023591453.1, read as the reverse complement.
CGGGAGCAAAGGTAGGGTTTAAAATTAGGGGATAAATATTTTAATATGCAAGTTGAGGGACCAAAGTTCTGGAAAACACTTCTTTTTTTCTATCTTATGGACTATTTGGCTTGAGAGGAATAACTCTATCTTTCAATCTTCGCATTCTCAACCTGCAAAGATTTTTTTATCTAGTAATTTATCGTGCTTTTGTCTGGATTAAATCTGTCATGCCATATTTTCCTTACATTTTAGAACAAGTAATTTCTTCTAATTCAACAATCATACATGAGCTGCTCTAGGTCAGCAAAAATCACCTCCTTTTGGACACCACCACCTCTCGACACTCTTAAATGGACCATTGATAGATCTTCCTTAGGCAAACCTAGCCCTTCAAGTGTTGGTGGTGTTTTATGGAACCACGCAGGAGATGTCTCTATTAGTGAAACTACAGCCGTTACTTAGTATTCTGGAAACTAACATAATCAAGGCCACCAATTTCTCTATATCAGCACAATTACAGAAAATTCAAATTAATTGTAAATATGTAATTTAGTTCCTTTCTTTATTTAGCCTCTGTTTTGTGTATATAAACTTGTACTGAGTATCATTAAACATACGACAGATTTTACATCCTTCATTAAACCTTTATGGTATCAGAGCACTGTGCTTAATTCATATTATTTTTTCTTTTCTTTTTTCCTTTCCTTCCATGCCTCCAGAAACACCTACTGATTCTTGTTCTTCAAAAACACCAACAATCCTCAATTCAGCAGCAATCGGTAATCCTTCTATTTCTTTACACAATAATCAGATCATAACTTTTAACGCATCATCTTAGCTACCTATTAAATTATCTTAACGCCATCATCTTAGCTACCTATTAAATTATCCTGGCAGTAACAAATTTCCAACCTGGAAAGCCTCAAGTTTTTTAACAACTTCTCTGTGGCTATGATTTACATTTCTTTTCTTGAATGGTTCAGTTTGAACCACCTCCCCAAATAATTCCAAACAATCAATCTGAATGTGTTAAATCTGTAAGCTCAAGTTTTTACACTTCTCTGTGGCTATGATTTACTTTCTTTTCTTGATGGTTCAGTTGAACCACCTCCCCAAATAATCAAACAATCTAATCTTGATGTGTTAAATCCTGAATATAAGATTTGGTTTCGTCAGGATAATCTAATTCGTAATGCTCTTATTGCCTCCGTAGAGCCTACAATTGCCCCTTCTATTGCAAATGCCTTAACCTCTAAACAAGCCTGGGATCATCTTCACACTACCTATGCCAATAAGTCTCAAACCAAAATTTTTAGTTTGCGTGATCTTCTTGCCAAAGTTCAAAAAAATCCAAAATCTGTTGAAGAATATCTACGTGAAGTTCGTCGTTTTGCAAATGAGTTAGTTGCTGCTGGATCCCCCATTGATAACACTGAATTGATTGTAAAAATTCTTAGTGGGCTTGGACCTGATTATAAAGAGATTAGTGCATCCATTCGTGCTAGAGATTCTCCAATCAGTTTTGAAGAGCTTCATGATAAATTAACTGATCATGAATTGTTTCTCCAACATGAAGATACCAAGAAAATTCAACCTCCTATTACTGTTCAAGTAGCACAATCTTCTGTTCCTTCTAATCCAAATTATTCTAGTCAACGACCACCACGTCGATGGAATCATCAACATTTACAGCGTTCACCTCAGTATTCAAATCACATGCAATCACGAGGTTCACAATATGGAAATCCAAGGCCATATTTTCAACAATCATGGCGACCTGCTCAGTCTGTTCAGTTTCAACATTGGCGCCCATCATCATCTGTTCAATGTCAACTCTGTGGCCGTTTTGGTCATACTGCTAATGTTTGTCGATCCAAGTCTCATAATCATTTTGAGGCAAAGGCGATGTTTGCCTCTACTACAAAATCTGATCCGTGGGTGCTCGACAGCGATGCTAATCATCATGTTACTGATAATTCTTTGAATCTCATGCCACCATATGAATTTTCTAGTACTGACAGTATTGCTATGGGTAAAGGTAACAATATCCCTATCACACATACAAGTTCTATTTCTCTACCCTCAACCTCTGCCAACTTTTCCTTAAAAAATGTTTTGCGTGCACCAGATATTAAACGCAACTTGATATCTGTTTCTAAATTTAATCAGCAAAATAACACCTCTATTGATTTCTTTCCATTTGAATTTGTTGTGAAGGCACTGAACAAGGGGGCGCCTCTTCTTCGCGGGCTGAGTAAGAATGGTCTGTATGTCTAGCCGACTTCAAAATTCAATTCTCCTTCTTCTATTAATTTAGCTGTCTCTGCTCCAAGTATTAGTTTATGGCATCGTCGCTTAGGACATCCAAATCTGCGAGCCTTAAAACTCGTTTTGAATTCTTTTGTTTTACCATATTCCAAATTACATGAGTTTCAATATTGTAATTCTTGTTGCAGTAATAAAAGTGCTAGACTACCATTCTCTCATTCATCTTTACAAAGTCATAAACCTTTTGAGATTGTTTTCATAGATCTTTGGGGTCCTTCATCCTTAGAGTCCATTGATAAGAATAAATATTATGTTATTTTTGTTGATCAATTCTCTAAGTACACATGGCTTTACCCAATTAAAACTAAAAGTGAAGTTTCTACATGGCTTTACCCAATTAAAACTAAAAGTGAAGTTTCTCAAATATTTGTTGTCTTCAAGAATACAGTGGAAAACTTTTTCAAAACCAGAATTTTAAGTGTATATTCATATGGTGGAGGTGAATTTCTTGCACTTAAAAACATTCTAGCCCAACATGAAATCCAACATTTAATCTCTCCACCTTATACTCCTAAGCGTGTAGCTCATGCTAAGAGAAAACATTGTCATATCATCGAGACAGCTCGCACCCTTTTACACCAAGCTTCCTTACCTCACAACCTCTGGACATTTGCTTGCATTACTGCAGTATTTTTAATAAACAGACTTCCCATAAACACACTTGCCTTAAAATCACCTTATCATTGCCTTAAAATCACCTTATCAAATTCTTTTTCAATCTAACCCTGCTTTGTCTAAACTTAAGACTTTTGGATGTTTATGTTACCCGTGGTTAAAGCCTCATGCTAAAAATAAACTTGAGCCACGGTCAAGACCATGTGTATACTTAGGTTTCTCTATTCAATATCACAGTTATCAATGTTTTGATCCAGTGTCATCTAAAGTTTATCTTTCTAGGGATGTTTTATTCTTTGAATCTATTTTTCCATACCAGACCATATTTCAACATACTGCATCTGATAGCTCCAAATTATCTTGGCATGAGCTTACCATTTCTCCGTTGCCTATACGCATGAGCTTACCATTTCTCCGTTGCCTATACTTTCAAAATCTTCTTCTCATGCTGATGATTTTATTCCAGCCCCTATCTATGTTCCTTCTCCATTGAATTTAGTTCTGCCGTCACCTAGACATACTCCTCATACTTCGAGCACTACGACTATAGAGGTGTCTTCAAGCTCAGCATCTTCTTAATCCCATCCTACATCAGGTATGCCCATTTCCTCTACTTCATTAAGTTCAAATGAGATAGAATCACAAGCTTCTACTTTGCCCAACCTTGTTGTCCCATTGCTGCAATCTCGTGTCACAACACGATCTCAGCATAATATTTTCAAACCCAAGAAAATTTTTGATTATCTTGCAGTTGCAAATACACCTAGTCTTCCTCGTACTGTTGCTCAAGCTCGTAAGAATCCTCGTTGGTGTTCGGCAATGGCAGAAGAATACAATGCATTGATTCGAAATCACACTTGGGACTTGGTACCTTTTTCTGATTTTTATAATGTTGTTAATTGTAAATAGGGTTTTAGGATCAAGTTTAAAGCAGATGATGAGATTGACAAACACTACAAAAAAAGAGCCGATTTACGACCGACACAAATCGGTCGCAAACTTGCGACCGATTTGCGACCTATGGACAAACAGTCGCTAATTGTAGCGCTAAGAATTCCCGCGAGTTTGTTTTTTAGTTTGCGACTATGTACTACGGATTTGCGACCGATTTTACGACCGATTTACTACTACATTTTATTCCATCGCAAAATCACGAGCTTCAAAATTAGGAATAAGTTCTGAGACCGATTTGCGACCGATTATTTGCGATGAAAAGTTTGAGTCGCAAATCGGTCGCAATTTTATTACGAAGTAAAACGATGTCACAGAGTTAAAAATTGCGACCGATATTAATGAAATTTGCGACCGACGTGTTTTTTAATAGTTAATTATAAAAAGAATTAAAAGAATAAATGATAGTTAATTTATTTAGTTTAAATCATTAATTTTAAACCTAATTTAAATTATTTCGCCAATTTAAAATATCATTATATTTGAAGTATGGTATGTAATAAGTAAAAAATAATAAAAAACATTACGAGTAGAATAACGAGTTTTAATATGTATTTAACACATATTAAAAAAAAAAAAAAACTTTAGTCCAAATATAAGTTATAACATTGCCCAACATGATTACATTGTTACAGATATAGCAATATAGAAGCCAATTGTTATGATAACATGTAATTAAAATTATCTTTTTATTAATTTATGAAATAATGCATTTTATTATTGTTGTATTATTCTTAAATATTTTTTTTTTTTTTAAAAATGAATGATGCATTTGCGTTGGAGCCTAGTAGTGGCCATTTTGCCTTTGGAGAATGTGTATGATATAGAGTGTTTATTGAAGTGTCTTATATTTGAGATTTGATTGTTGTTTTTGTGCCGAAGTGTTGTGGCCGAATTTTTTCCAAAAAAAATCAATAATGTTGGAATAGTATACTTACCTTATGGGTTAGGGTAAAGGTAATAAATGAACTTAGTGACTAAATGAACTTAGTGATTTTACATTTATATATAGTTACCCTTATTATAGAAATAGCCTTAGTAAGTTAGAAGTGCAAATTGAACATTACATTATGTCACGTTTTAAGGATGGTTTACACTAATGCAATTACATATAATTTGCCCTTTATAAACACAGTGTTAATTAGGGTAAAAAAAATGCGACCTAATCAAGATTGGATGTACTGGAGGTTCGAGGTCAATGGGATATTAAGACAAGAGTTCCTACAATGATTGGAAGCGTTTATACAGTTTGTAGTTGGTTAACATCTCATTCTAATCATTACAATGTTATTTCAACTCATATTTACATATTGTCTTTGTACAATTACAAACACCTACAGAAAATTAAAAAGAATGTGCACAATAAAGCAAAGGTCAAGGGATGAATTTACAATGCATATTTGGTGCAAGAAGATTCACCTTTTGTTCACACTACTTCGAACCACATGTATACACCAAGCATCGGAGAGTGCCACGCAATGATGACGGAGGAGATCAAATAGATACTGAGTTAGAAGGGAATCTAATAATTTTCACCTATCCTGGGCGTACGATTGGTAAATCAAAATAAAGACGATTAACTGATGTAGAGATACGAGGGGCTCAAACCTATATTTTGTTGAATTGCGAAGAAATTACACCATTTGTATAGTAAGTATAAATCTTGTAGAGAGTCTAAACTTAATATAGCTCATTTAAATCATATTTATGATAATTTGGTTCGTTCATAAATAGGAAATATATCAAGCGTTTACGGCTACAAAATCCCAATTTGACTTATACTGCAGTTAACGCAAAACTAGACTTTGAATTTGCACAATGGTTCAAATATTATGTAAGTAACTTTCTAGTTACACAACACATATGTGGACATTCTTAGATTTTACTCGTGTCATTACTATTTCCCATAGGCTCGAAGGTCGGGAAGCGATATTGATAATAGATTCATTATCGATCTAGCAAGGGGACCTCTATCGGTTGCTAATGCCTACTCTAGCTACTTTGTAAATGGTTACAAGTTTCACACTGAGGGTTATGGGACAGAAAAGACAACGACAGCGGTAGTTTGCATAAAGGGATCAAACTACAGTGACGTGCTTCAAAACGATTTATGGGGGGAAATTGGTTGGAGGTTTTGGAGTTAGGAATATCAGGCCTACCAATGAAGTGCACAATCTTATTTCAAAATGTGAAATGGTTGATCCTTACAGCCAAACGTTGGGCAACGGAAGGTTCATCCTAAGTATAATCTAGGTAGATATTAAATGCAAAGGAAGAAGACTATTACAAAGTATGAAAACTATGAACCTTTTGTGTTGGCAATGCAAGCTGCACAGGTGTACTATGTCCCATATCCATCGTTTAAACGAGATCATTGCGATTAGATGGCAGTGTGTAAACTCAAGGCTAGATTAGTTGTTCATGCACTTGAAACCAAACAATCTGCTTCACTCGCAGTATCAGAGCCATTTCAAGAAGTTATGGTTGATACACAACCGATGCAAGTTGTTGAAGATTTAACGTATAGATTGGATGATGAAAGCCGATCTTATGTTGAAATAGGAGCATCGGATGATGAAGAGGAAGAAGATCAAATCATCATGGGTACCTCAGAAGACAAAGAATATGAAGAAGAGGAAGAAGATGAAGAGGAGTAGGAAGCAGATGATATTGAAGACACTTAATAATTAGAGAGAATTTACTGTTACAAATTGATAAATGTATATCTAATATTATTAATGAAGAATTTCAATATTATTAACTTTCTTTACTCATATTTATAACATGTTCTACAATTCATATAATTGTATAAATTCATTTATCTAGGTTTTGATATCTGCAGTACAGATGGCTAGAAGCAGAGCGTTTGATTCAGATGCGTCCGGCAATGGTTCGCGTGGAGGTCGTGGCCCAGGATGCAGTGCCCGTGGACGAGGAGGGACTATCCCTCCTTCTTCTTCAGGTACGTCCCAGGTACGTCTGGGGCTTCAATCCTCTGCTCAAGCGACCAGTACTGCCGCTATGCACTTCCCTCGACTCCTCCTCTTCTACCTCCCATGTTCCTGAACCAGTACCCAGCTCCACCCAGCTGCACGAGTCACCTATTGTGCAAGGTAATCATAAATGTCATATACTGTCATTTCAATTAATATATTAATTATCTGGCATTAAAGCATGTCCAACTTCTTTTGCACTGCATCAAGAATCCACGTATTCAAGCCTCAGTTTGGTAGCGGGATAGTAATTTACTTATTCACATTATTCCAAAGGCAGTTGTTCAACTTGTGAGCTTTCAGTCTTAATTAATATTCCACTTCATTTTTTTCTCAGCAATATATCCATCTTCCTCAAGCGATCGAGGCAAAAATAGAGGATAATCAAATCTACAGCTAACAATAAACGAAGAATACACATGGATGCCGTACCGACAAGAGCCCGAGAGACTTTAATTGGGAGAGAATTTCAAAGGTATGCTTTTGTTTAAGTTATATCAATCATCAAATGTGTACAATCATCAAAGAACCTCCCTTAGTAATTGAAAACGCTATTTTTCATTTTTGTGAAAAACATATCATATGGGAACGAGCCAATTAACGCGGCTATGCTGAAAGTGGCTTGGGAGAAAGTTATGCGCTGATCGATATGCTTGACTTACTATAGCATGAGAAGAAGCGGTAAAACAGCAGTGCCGTGTCTAGAGATATGATAGCTGCAAAAAGCTGGGAAAGAAATCCTGCATTCAAGAGAAAGCGGGAATATGGTATGCACAAAACCAGGCGCATGAGACTGGCGTGAATAGAGCAGAAACTGGCGGTGATAGAGCAGGACCTTCTCGACACTCAGGTGGATCAATATCTGCTATAGAGACATCTCTATTATTAGTAAGTGAACTAGTCTCAGTATATGAAACTGATGTTTAATGAAAGGACACTATATATATTAATATATCATGCATCAAAATTCATTACAGGCTAAAAAATTAGGTCGTGAGCCAACACCGATTGAGCTGTTTACATACACTCACACGAAGGACCATGATCTTAATACGTTTGTCGATAGACGTGCGATGAGCGTCAATGTAAGTAACATTGAAAAATATTTACATTTACCCTCTAGTCGTTGCGAAGATGTACAAAGTTCAATATAATAATAAAGCTTGCAACTGCATTGATTAATTAAATTTTTATTTTCCAGGAGAATAAATACTGTATCTCGGGAGCGTCTTGTTCTTCTCCAGACTGAAAAATCCTGAGCTTAAAGTTTAAGAATTTGGATTGAGGTAGCACCGAGGCTGTAGGGGGCGAGAAGAAGAGGAAGGTATACGGCATTGGGTCTCAGGCATCACAGTTTTACTGCGGCTCAGCATCTCACGCTTCTGCACACAACGCACGGCCACAGCCCGAGTACACTGTCGAGGAGTTTACTGAATTACGGGCTCGTGTTGATGATCAGCAGAGACAGATTGCAGAACTTAGAGCGCATGTGATGCGGCTGTCCGGTGAGCATAGTGCTGGTACTTCTTCCTTTAATCCTTTGCCTGCTACAGATTGAAATGTTTTGACATCTCAGCAGCAGCCACTTCCGTCTCCTGATCCCGATGCTGCAGATGATACCTTGGTCACCCCTCCCAGCACTTCAGCATATCCAGCAGGTACTCCTCCCGGCGATTCGACCCGGCGATTCGAAAAAAAACCCCAAAAATGGGATCCGTGCAAGAGAAGTAACGCAAGAATTTGATTTGACCCTTTTTATTTTCATTTTTTTTTTTGACATTTTGTCAGACAAATAACAATTTACATTTTTAATATTGTCTTGAACTGCGTTGTGAAATAAATATACTAAATATAATATAAATTATATAATATTTTCATAGGTGCGAAAAAATTATGGTTTTATAATAATATTTATTTTTTATTTATTTTTTTCAATTTTGCGACCAATTTGCTACTAAAAATTAAAATTTTAAATTTATAATTTGTGACTGATTTGTGACCGAATTTCATAATTGCAACAGACTTTTTCTGCGACCAATTCGCGACAGCGTTTCCAAATGAAAACACGACTAAAATTTGTGACCGATTTTTCAATTTTGCGACCGACTTATCCGTCGCTAATTTGCGAATGATGAAAAAATCGGTGGCAAAAGATTTTGCGATGAGCATTTTTGCGACCGATGTGTTTCGGTCGCAGATCGGTCGCTAATTGAATTTTGCGATTGATTTTTGGCATTTTGCGACCGATTGGTCGGTCGCAAAATGCCATTTTTTTGTAGTGAAATATAAATCTCGGCTTGTGGCAAAAGGATCTTGTGGCAAAAGGATTTACTCAGCAACCGGGAATTGATTATCACTCTACATTCAGTCCCGTTGTCAAGCCAGCCACAATTCGCTTAATTCTTACTCTTGCAGCTTAATTTCAGTGGCCTCTACATCAATTAGATGTAAATAACGCCTTTTTACAAGGTAAATTAGAGGATGAGGTATATATGAGACAGCCAAAGGGGTTTATTCATCCAGATTTTCCAAATTATGTATGTAAACTCAAGAAAGCAATATATGGTTTGCGACAGGCTCCAAGGGCATGGTACATGGCTCTTAAAAATTTTCTGCTATCATATGGGTTTCACGAATCAAAATCAGATAGCTCATTGTTTCTTCTTCATAAATCTATTGCTATGCTCTATGTTTTGGTTTATGTTGACGATATAATCATTACTGGAAATAGTAATTCAGCGCTTACTTATGTGATTAATGCTCTGTCGAATCATTTTTCACTAAAAGGTCTTGGTCAGCTTCATTACTTTTTAGGAGTTGAGGTGCTACATCAACCAGAGGGAATTTACTTATCTCAGTCCAAGTATATTTTTTATATTCTCCAAAAATACAATATGCAAGACTGCCATGGTATATAAACTCCAATGAGTATCACACCATTACTTACACTAAATGATGGTTCAAGCAAAATCGATGCACAACAATATCGTGAGGCAGTTGGAAAACTTCAGTATTTATCCTTTACTCGCCTTGATATAAGTTTTGTGGTTAATAAATTGTCTCAGTTTATGCATACACCCTCGATTACTCATTGGCAGGCAGTAAAACGGTTGTTTAGATATCTAAAGTATACAATTTACCATGGTTTATTTCTTCGGCGCACTCCAGCTTCTCAATTATATGTCTATACAGATGCAGATTGGGCTGGAGATCCCACAGATTGTACCTCAACCGATGCAGATTGGGCTGGAGATCCCACAGATTGTACCTCAACCTCTGGTTATATTACATTTCTTGGTTCCTCTCCTATTAGCTGGTCTTCCAAGAAACAACGCACTGTGGCAAGATCTTCAACTGAAGCTGAATATCGAGCATAGCAAGTGCAGTGGCAGAAACAAATTGGTTACAAAATTTGCTTAAAGAATTACAAATTACTTCTTTCAAAGTGCCGATCCTATACTGTGATAATGTAGGAGCCACTTATCTTTGTCAAAATCCTGTGTTTCATAGCAGAATGAAACACATAGCTATTGATTTTCACTTTGTAAGGGAACAAGTTCACAATAAAAAGCTGATTGTTCACCACATTCATTCCGCCGATCAGTTAGCGGATTCTCTTACAAAAGCATAGACACGTCAACTGTTCAGTCATCATCGATCCAAGTTAGGTGTTGTTGAACTACCACCTAACTTGCGGGGGCGTATTAGTGAAACTACAACCGTTACTTAGTATTCTTGAAACTAACATAATCAAGGCCACCAATTTCTCTATATCAGCACAATCACAGAAAATTCAAATTAATTGTAAATATGTAATTTAGTTCCTATCTTTATTTTGCCTCTGTTTTGTGTATATAAACTTGTACTGAGTATCATTAAACATACGACAGATTTTACATCCGTCATTAAACCTTTAGTCTCTATGGCTTTTTCGTGCTCCACCGGCATCAAGGACTGCAATGTTGCAGAGGTCTTAACAATTTTGAAAGCTCTCTATTTCTGGTTTCTAGGAGGTCAGTGTAATTCTTCTATAATCATTGAGTCAAACTCTTCCAAGCTATTTCTTGGATTTCCCGTGCATCTGCTGCTCCTTGGACTCTATGGGATGAGATTCATGATATTTGAGCATTATCTTCTTCTTTAAGGTGGCGTTCTCACACATTTCCCATTCTACAAATTCTTTTGCTGATTGTCTGGCAAAACAAGGTGTCTCCCACGCAACAAATTTCTTCGCAAACTTATCTCTGGCAGTTACAAACTACAATGTGTTTTGATTTGCGATGCGCTGCTTATCTATGCTGCTGTTGCAACTTATTTTTGATGTTCTGCATGTGTTTAGTTTCTCAACTATTTGGTGATGTTGTGTTCAAAATTGGTCCACTACTTAGTTACTTGTTTTGCTTTATTAGTGTTTGCTGGGAGTATGTATTTGGGCTGATGTATGGATGCTTTTTCTAAGAAGTTTTGTCCTATTGTCATGTAACATTAAATACTGCTGGTTTTCATCACCATGAATCACACTAAGTGCCTTTGCCCTAGCTCTTTAAGCCTTCATTCTCCCTATAGTATACCCATGCTCCTTTTGAACTCTTACTAATAAAATGACTCAATTCCCAACTAGGGTTTGTTGTTTTCTTGTAATAGTTTCTTTGTTTTTTTTTTTTTTTTTTTTTATATCTCTCTATGTGACCTACAATAAAATGACTATCCACACTAGGGTTTGTTGTTTTCCTGTAATATTTCTTTGTTTTTTTTTTTTTTTTTGTTTTTTTTTTTTTTTTTTTTTTTTGTTATTATTACATTGCCTCAATATTTGAACTTCTTTTGTTTCTTCCTTGCGATGATTTGTTACTAAATAAAGGTATGGCGTATTTAATTTATTTGGTTGAAAAATTTTGATTTTGATACGTCGATGTGGATTTTCGACAATATAGTTTAATAGAGCTGTTTGTTCCTCCACTGATGCTATTAACATATAGTGGCAGAAACTTATCTATGTATATCATATATGTTGCAAGTTTTTAAAAAAGCATTCTAGGTATAAAATGTTCAAAAAATTATTTTTTTTATTGTCGAAATTAGTCAAAAGACTAATTGTTACTATGAAGGTTTTTATATTTTATCAATATCATATTCGAGCAAAAAAATTTAGCATGATGTTTTTTTAATTTTAGTTTTATTATTCAAAGAATAGAAAATATTATTTTGGTTCATAAAAGATCGACAACTCTATTGGCTTTGATAAGTAAAGTCCTATATCCAGTATATATAAATATTGTTAATACTTAATATTATTATTAATGCATTATGTTTCTAAAAAAAAAAAATTATAAGATCAAAATTATAATAAATAGTTAAACACTTTATAAAACCTATTTAAATTTGAAAAATAATTATTATATAATTTAAATTACTTTTAATTACTAAATGTTAAATGATGGTTTCGCTCATACATTATATTTAGAGAGAAAAAATTTAATACAAAGAAGATATGAAATTTATCATTATTTTGCTGGCTAGTTCTAGTTTAGTTGGTCTTGTCAATAATATGAGGAGTTAAAAGTCTTAATCGAGTTGAAGTCCTCTCGATCACATGAGTTTTTACAAATTTGATGAATTAAGAGGAGTGCTACTCCTGTTGTATAGTCTTTCATATTTTTTCAGCCAATTAAAATTTCTAATGAATACAAAAAAAATGTCACTATTTTTTCAGAGTATTTCACCTTTACTAATATTCTAATTACTATTTAACTCAAAAACTATATTCCAACTACCAACTAGATATAGTTTGGCGTTCTCACTTTGTAGGAAGTGAGTGGTTTCATGTTCAAAACTTTTCAATCACAAAAGTTTTCACCAATTTAATGAGTAAAAATGATGATTACTCTTTTATGTAGACTATAATATTCTTTCAGTTCATTGAACTTTCTACTGAAATTAAAAAAAAAAAAACTATATTCAAACTCACATGAAATATTGACTAGTATCTTAAGTCCATAAATTGAGAATTAGACATGACCACAGTTTTAAAATCGTCAATTTCAGTTATAAAGAAGATGAAATTGAAACCGAACCGTTTTAATTAGTTTCTAAGATGATTTTAAAACCGTTGATTTCAGTTTTGTTTCGGTTTTGAATTGAAATTAAATAATTTTATTTCAAACATTTTGAAGTTTCTTTTAGATTTGTAGTTTGAATAAATAATAATAATAATAATAATAATAATAATATATTACTAGTAAAAAACACTAAAGCATTTCATAAAAAATTTTAAAATTTAATTTAAAAAATTATAATGAAATAAAAAAACTTTGAAAGTTTTTTTAGGAATACATTTTTCACGGTTTCAAACTAAAATTGTTGGTTTCGTTTCTAAAAGTAAAGAACCAGAATCAAATCTTAAGTATACAATTTAAATTATAATTTTAAAAACCAAAAACCATTAAATATATGATTTAGAGTCAATTTTGATCCATTCAATTTTGATTTAATTCTGATTTAAAATCGAACTATGATTATGCGTAGAGGATAGGAGAAAAAATGAGAGAAAAATAATATAATTTATGTTAGTTCAGTCTACATGTAAATTTTTAGTTGGCCACATCTTTCATTAAAATTTATATGATTCTTTATACTTTTTATATTATATAACATGAACAATGTTGGGTATCCACATCATCTACTTTTTATTCTCCATACATATTGTCATAAGTGGTGTCGTAATCACACAGATTCGTGATTTTCAAATTTAATTTTATACATTTCCAAAATTTTATTGACGTATATAAGTGGAATAATTTGTAAGTGTGGTTTTTGTAAAGTTACTAATTTACCAACATATAAAATATCAATACATAACTTTGTCAATCTATTTTTCACGGAAAAAAACTTAAATATTTTTAAAATTACGAATTATGGCAATATTTCATTAAAAGTTTTTGATTTTAAACTTTTATATATAAAATATTTGATCTAATATAGAACTAAAAATTTGAATAATAATTTTCATATTTTTATCAATTTTTAAATAAATTAAAACATTCAATGGAAAGATTTTACAAATTAAAATATCTAATAAAGACATAAAAATAAAATTGGATGTACCGTAAAATTTCTTTTAAAAAATTCAGAAATAATTCGCATATATAAAAATATTTTATAGACTTCAGTAACTAGAATCATATTCATGCAAATAGATTAAACTTATCATTATTTTTTAGTAATTACGAGAATAGTTATATCAATATTTTCATTCCAAATTAAAGTAGAAATGTACAGATTCTACATTCAAATTACGTACATACAAATTACATTAAACTACAACTATTTGTCTTTGAGCTTCAATTCTAATCTCTTCCTTCATTTTCCTTATAAACTCCTCAATCCTCTTGTTCAGCTCCTCAGTACTCGCCAAATCCTCACAATTTCCTTCATCTCCTTCTCTATAATCTTGTTCATCCTGCTTTAATAAGAACTGGGCATCATTTTGTTCTTCCTTAACTTCATCTTTTGCATTCAGCTCTTCATTTTTTCCCTTCTCTCTCCTCAAACTCTCTCCTTTTAATTCTTCTGGTTTGTCACCTTCTTCCTCTTCTTCTTCTCTTTTTGGCAAAGCAATATCCTGTGTTGAAATAATATCAGAATTCATTGGTTTCGCTTCTGATTGGTGGGCTTGGATTAGATCAGACCCAGAAAATGGAAGATTGCAAGAAACTGAAGAACTCTTAGCAAGAAAAGCTAAGATTCCATTGCAAATAAGAAACATATACTTTCTTTCAAGGGTTTTTGCTAAGAATGAAAATAAACATGTATTGAAGTAAAGATAGAAGGAATCAGGAAGCAAAGAAAAGCCTGAAGAGAAACAAAGAAATAAAGAAAAAAAAGAGACTGTAACAAGCAACTGAAAAATTCTTTTCAAGAAATGGTACCGATCAGTTCGATCCATTTGCTTAAAGGGTATGTGTCCTTAAAACGGATAGTGTGTCTTTTGTTTGCTGTGAGTGAGACCGATGCTTGGAGTATTATTGAATGCGCTTGAAGGGCATCTCTCTTCACTTTATACTAGTCCTACAAGGATAGGGTTGGTTCTGTGTTTTATTAGTAAATTATTGAAATAGCCTTGATGATACCAGTGGAGGGCATGACGTGGAAGTTTCTAAAGGAGCGATACGGGCAGTAAACCCTTTTGCCAGAAAAATCTTTCCATGAAGTTTCTAGCAGCTGTCCTGTCCCTGAAACACAGCGCCAATAAGGCATTAATAATTGTGGTCCATGCATTTCAATCATTCCACCTACTACATAAATATTTAACCTTTTTTTAAAAAAATAAAATTCATGTGAATTTGCTAATAAATTATTCATTTCTCTTTTCCCACGAGTAGACAATAAATTTTAGTAAAATGAATTACTACATTTAATAAATTAGTAAACAATTAAGTTCTTAACTAAAATTCTTAAAACTTGTTTTTGTTAAATAAACTTTAATATAGTATAAATTTTATTATTCATAGAATTTGTTTAATAAGAATACACAATAAGTTGAAGCGTAATTTGATCCATAGCTATTGATTACATCGTTGCGGCAATTCGATTCTCACTATAATAGTAGATCTGTGTTTCTTCACTCTGCCTTTTGTCCGTAAGTTCTCTCTTAATGGTCAGAAAATTATCAACAGTAACGGGAGTTTTCTTTTTACGTTCTTTTAAACAACCTATCACCACTATGTATTTAAAGTAGCCGTCACACTCTCTTAACCTATGCTGTTGATTTCCTTGATCTTTTATAAGACAGAGGAAAGGTATTAAAACCCTAACTGGTCCTCATCCCATACCCTAAACTGTCTCATCCCATTAAGCCCCAATAAACCACCCATCTGCCTAATTTAGACCAGCTTTAAATAACATAGGCCACATTAGATTAAAATTATCAAAATAATCTAACAATCTCTCACTTGGCCCATGTGCATTTCTTGAATCTATCATGTTAACCTTAATTAGAATTAAAGTGATCGAATTATGGCGGTCACAACTCATCAATCGACATGATTTCTTCCATACATCACAGACCATCTCAATTCGTAAGAACTTTAATCTAGAAATAATTCAACAATACATTGTTGCGATCAACATTATTGTTATCTCACTCAAACCATTACTGTATATATCTATAATGTGGATAATACATAAATAAACAAAAACACACCTTTAATTGAATTCCCAATTGTCATAGTAATATGAGCCAAACAACCATATGTATATATATATATATAAGTTTGAACATCATGCTAACAAGAACTTATCTGTAATTCCCATCCTATCAACATGGCCATTGAAGATTCTGGCCGGTAAGCTTTTAGTTAGTGGATTTGCTATCATCAAATAGTACTGATATGCTCAATTGACACTTTGTGTTTTTGCACTTCTTCTTTCATAGATAGGTACTTTAAATCCATGTGCTTTACACCCTTAGAATACTATCGTTCTTAGAGAAGAAAACAGCTGCGGAATTATCACAGTAAATTCTCAACTGTCTAGCTATATTGTTGACAATGCCTAGACCTGAGACAAAGTTCCGCAACCACTATTTGTGAACAGTGGCCTCAAAGCACGCCACAAATTCAGCCTCCATTGTGAAAGTAGCAATGATAGACTGCTTTCCACTTTTCCATGAAATTGCTCGTTCCGCTAGAAGAAACAAGTAGCCAAATGTAGACAAAACAAGTAAGCCAAATGTAGACTTTCTCGAATCCTACAGACAACGTCATAGTCCTGAAATCCGATATCCCACCCACTTCTAAGATGGCTTGGACCTTGTCCTAAAGGTGAGTATATGATCCTTAGTGCCTGTAACATACCTAAGTACTTTTCTTTGCACTTCAATGGTACATCCAAATGATTAACTTTGAAATATCGCCACTAACATTCCCTATGGCGAAAACTAAAATCACAGTCGAGTGCATGTTGAACATACATTAAGCTCCCACATTGACGCACAGGGAAAAAGAAAGCTCCATCTCTTATGTTCCAAATCATTCTTAAAGGAAATTGCATTTCTAAAATCCTATCTCAATTTCTGATGAACTATTCCTGCAGAGAATTTTTCCATTCTGAAAATCTCTCTAATACCCTTATCAAAGTAAGGCTCTTTAGGACCAAATCCTAACAGTCTAGTTTGACTATCAATGGAAAATTTTCTATTCCTATCATAATAGGATGCCCACCCATAATCTTTCAATTTCAAGAGTTCTTAAAGAAGAAAAGCCCTTCTTATCAGTAACAACCCAACATCATCAAGCAAAAGAATGTCCATCAACAAACAAGACTAACAGATGAACTTGCCCAATGCCCCTCATATAAATACCACGATCAGCATGGTTTTCTATATAAATCCCATATTGAATGTGAATGGTATTATTGAACTTTAAGACACCATGACGGGAAACTGCTTAGTCTCATCTGTTTGAACTATCTTTAACTTTAACACACCAAAATTTTTCCTTCCCGTGACCACAAAATCCCTTTGGTTGGTCCATATAGTACTTCCTCCTCTGAAGTCACCAATTAAGAAAGCGTCCTTTACACCATTTGGTGAAAGCTCTTAGACATAAGATCCACCAAGCCAAAATAATTCTTAAAAGAGTCCTTTTAGAAAACTGGAGAAAAGGTCTTCCTTATAAATCAAGGCCATTCTTCTAAATGTTAAAACCTTTTTAGCAACAAGTTCCTGACTTTAATATAATTTCAAATGTCCTAGAGTTACATGGTCTTGAAGACGCCCATTTACAATCAAACTTGTTTTGAACCCTTACAACTCAACTAAATCCCAAACTTGATTATCACCATGATTGCATCTCTTCTTCATGACGATTAAACCCAATTAAACCACTTTTCAGAATTATCACATTCCATGGCTTTCTAGAAAGAGACTGGATCCTTATCAATGCTCAATTCACATTCATGCTCAAGTGAATAAACTACATAATCATTAGAAATAGCTGGCCTTCTTTGCCTTTGTGACCTCCGTAATACTATTTCTTGTGGAACCACTTGCTCATTCGTGACTTGTTCATTGTTAACTAGTTCATCATTTATATGGTCATTTTGTGGGTTTGGAATGTTGTTTTGTTGTTCAATCATGTTGTTAAACCATGATACAACAAGAGGCACAACAACCGAAGAAGAGACATTAGGAGAATCCAGTTGAGTTGGATTTCTAATCTGAATCTCTTATACATCCACTTTACGTGATTCAACACTCCCACTGAATTGGCCATTTTCAATAAACCGAGCATTACCAAACTTAATAATTCTTGTACTATAATTAGGACAATAAAATCGTTACCCTTTTGATTTTTTAGGATATCCTATCTATGAAAAAATTCCACTAACCGTTCTAGCTTCAAAGCTTCTTTAGTGAAGATTATATATCCTAACTTCTACTGGGCAACTACAAACATGAAGATGCCTTAAACTAAGTTTCCTTCCTGTCCACAGTTCATAAAGGGTCTTAGGAACTGCCTTACTAGGAATCATATTAAGTAAATATGCAACAGTCTTTAATGCATGCATCCATAATGATAAAGGTACAGTATTGTTACTCAACATACTCCTAACCATTTCCATAAGAGTATGATTTCGCCTTTCAGCTACACCATTCTGTTGAGGTGTACCCGGCATTGTGTATTGCACACAAATGCCACGACTTTCAAGGAACTTTGTTCAAGACTTTGCATAGATGGAAATTGGGACATTGGTCCATTTTTCATTAAATTTACCATAAATATTCCACCACCTCTATTTTTAAGATCTCACAACTTTAACTTTTCCTATTAACTGCCTCCGCCCACCTCGTTAATGAATATCCAAGGTATCCAATTCGATTGAGAACTTTTCATGCACAAAATAAACATAACCAAATAAACATAACCATACCGTGAGAAATCATCGATAAAAGTGATAAAATATTTTTCTCCACCCCAAGAGGGAACATCAAAAGGACCACAAATATCTGTGGGTATAAGATCAAGCAAATCACTGCTTCTTGTGGCTAGATTCTTTAATGTGTGCTTAGTTTGCTTACCTTTAATGCAATCTATACATACGTTCTAGTCAGTAAAATCCAATTGTGGTAAGATTTCACTTTTCACTAACCTCAAGATCCTTTCTTTGGATATATGACCTAGCCTTTGATGCCATAAGAAAGCAGAACATTCATTATATGCACTACGTTTATTACCTATGTTATAATCAACATTAAACAGGGATTCAACAAATTCAACATCAAGATTAAAACGATACAAACTATCAATCAAAGTTCCAGAACCATAATAGTACTTATGTCCAGAACCATAATAGTACTTATGTTTGTGCAATGAAAAAACACCATTAAAAATCTTGAAATTAAAATCAATATTGTCCAACCTCCTTACAGAAACCAAATTTCTGGCACATTCAGGAACATAGAGACACTTTTTGAGATCCAGATAACAACTAGTATTGAGGATCAATTTATAAGTCCCAATTTCCTCTATTCGTGCCTTCATTCTATTTCCCATATACAGGAACCTTTCAGTTTCGTTTATGGGTGGGATCGAAAGGAATTCCTGTATAACATGAGACACATGAGTAGTTGCACCAGAATCTAACCACCAGGTATTATTAGGCACTTCAATAATATTTGATTCAAAACATACTGAAACATAAGGTACACCTTTTTTTTCGAACCAAATCTTCCTTTTCGGACAATCCTTCTTAAAATGATCATTCTTCCTATAGAAGTAGCACTTCAGCTCCTTATGGACTTGGCCCTCATTAACCTTCATTGGGGCTTTGTCTCTTTTCTTGCCTTTCTTCCCTGATTTGTTGTTGCTGCTACTAGCTCCATTATGAAATGTGAGATTGACAGAGTTGTGAGATTGACAGAGTGTTCCTTCAATTTCTTTAATCTCCCTTCTTCTTGAATCAACATGGCCTTGATTTCCTGAATATTCCATTTTTCCTTGAGGGTGTTGTAATTCATTTGGAACTGACCAAACTCAAGAGGGAGTGAGTTAATTATAAATTGAACTAAAAAGGATTCACTCACATCCATTCCCATTGATTTCAATTTGACTGCCAAATTCTGCATGCCAATCACATGATCATGAATGGATTGTGACTAACCAAATTTCTTAGTCGTTAGCTCACTCATCAAGGATCCTAGATGGACTTGTCAGCTATGTCTGACTGGGGGTATTCCTTAATTTTCAACATGTACTCTCTAGCATTGTCTATTCTGGGCATTGATGGCTTAACATTTTCAGCCATTATCATCCTCATTAAGTTTTTCAAGCTCAAAGCCTAATTTAAGACGTTCCCAGCCTTCATAATGAACTTGTCCACTTCGTAAACTGGTCCCTCTATAATGCTGTTGGCTTTAGAGACTAAGCGCAGATCCAAGTCCAAAACTCCTAACTGATAAGGATTGTTCGGACCAATCTAGGCAATGATAATGGATTTGTTCGGACCAATCAGCATAGTTCAATCCATTGAACTTAATCAACATAGTGCCCATAGCAAACATGTTAGAAGAAACTGCAACATTATAAATATACTCATAAGTTAATACTTTGAGAAAACATAAATGGATTCAAACAAATAACAATCTTAAATTATGCATTTAAATTCACATTTGAGAAATACTTAAATACATGGTTTTAATCAATAATGATGCCAAGAAGAAAATACTTTAATAGACTTTCATTGATGCGGAGCAACTTGCGAATCTCTATGCAAGTCAAGAGCAGTGACACGCCCGTGCTTCACTACAGCACGCCCGTGCTTCATTTCAGCACGCCTGTGCTCATTATATCACGACCCATGTTGATCTCTGGAGCCCACAGCACACCCGTGCTCATTATAGCACTCTCCGTGCTACTCTCTAGAGTCCATAGCACGCCCATGGTCCTTTTTGCAATCCAGTTACGTTTTTACTCCTTGATTATTTAATAATGCTCCATATAATATGCATGTTATCTTTGGATATACATTCATATTTACTTTGGATATACATTCATATTTACCAAGTACAATGATAAGTCTCTTTAATGCCATTGATTATAAGTAATGGTCTACCTTTGGGTAACCTAATAACGTTATAGTCAATGATCTCAATTGTTCAATTTTAACTTTCATGTTATTTAACGGCATCACACAAACATGAACAATTGAAAGCCGCATAATCAAATGTCTAGACTAATCCAAACAAGGCCAGTTTGGTAACTAACAAGTTTTCCATTCGCTAAACATTGATTTATGCAAAACTTTATGAGATTGAATTAAGATCTCAAAACTTTAATGACATTATAAAATAAGATGTCATAACCTTTCTTTATGAATAACACAGCAGAATAATTTATAAAGCATAAATAAAACTATCAGTTTTCAATTTCTATAATTTTGGCTTCGTTTATACCAGATGAATCAACTTCACAATTCGAAATCAATTTCCATTAATTAAGCCAAATAAAAGACTATCAAACAAATCTAGAACAGGAACAGGCTTAGATACCACATGTTAAATAAACTTTAATATAGCTTAGATCTTATTGTTCATAGAATTTTTTAATAAGAATACACAATAAGCGGAAGCGTACCTAGATCCATAGCTATTGATTACCTTGTTGCGGCAATTTGATTCTCACCATAACAGTAGATCTATATTTCTTCACTCTGGTCTTTTGTCTGTAAGTTATCTCTTAATAGTCAAAGAATTATCAATAGCAACGAGAATTTTCTTTTCATGTTTTCTCAAACAACCTATCTCTCAAACAACCTATCACCAAATGTGTTTGAGGTAGCCGTCACATTCTCTTAACCTACTGTTGATTTCCTTGATCTTTTATAAGGCAGAGGAAAGGTATTAAAATCCTAACTGTCCTCATCCCATAAAGCGTAATAACCATCATTTTAAGCCACCTTAATTAGAATCATCTCTTTAATTATTTAGGCCACTTAGATTAAAATAATCTAACAGTTTTATTAAAGCATTTAATATATAGTTTTTCGGTATAATGTATCTCTGTGAACTTTGTAGGCATAATTTTACAATTTCATTATATTTTGATCTTTTTATTCATTTTAATCTAATCTTAATTTTTTATAACAATACTATCTTCGATTGTAATTAAAGATGAATTAAATTGCAAATAAAAAAATATTTCATCCTTTTTTACATATTACCTCAAAAAGTAGAAATGTCTATCCAAAATAAGATACTACCTTTGCTTTTTTCACTTAATTTTGTTGTCTTGTAACCACTAAATTTTTAAAACTGGCCAATTATTTGGTTTAGTGATATTAAAATATGATTATAAGTCTGAATTCTAATATAATTGGCCCTTGCTTTTTATATTTTACCTAGCCTTATAGTATCCTATTATAGAATAAATAAAAAAAATTAATTTTAATATGTTTTGAATATCAAATATATACATACACACAAACACAGGTGAAACACAATTATAAATTTATATTTAGAAATATAATGTTTGAGATATGCAATTAAAATAATTAAGAAGTTAATAATTTATTTTTTATTAAATAAATAATAATTTTAATCATATTATCAATCCAAAAAAGTATAATAATTATGATTTTTTTTTTCTTAATATGTAGGCAATGTGAAAACAAAATATCTGGGAAGAGCTTTTTCAGTAAAAATTTCTGAACTTTGATATGATTTTCTATGATGTAAAAATAAAACATCATTATCAAACTGCCGGTTGATTTTAAAGGCTACTATATAGAGTATTTAAATTATTACTAGCAATTTTTGGAACAAAACTTAGTCTTCGAGGATCGAAAATATTTGAAAAAAAAAAAAAAAAGAAAGATGAATATGATTTGTGGTGGTGGCTGACAATAATTGGTAATCAGCAGTGGTGCTTAGGAATAGCAGGAGAAGCTAAAAATGGAGACTCAGCATCAACACTTTTCTTTGCCAAATCATCTGCAAAATGGTTGTTCTTGCCACATTTGAATTCTATCTTATCAAATTGAGAAATAATCTGGTCAAATTTATTCAACTTGTTCCACCACTTTCAAAGCCGATTATTGTTTTTTGAATTTTCCAACACAAAGTGTTTTTTTGAATTTAATAGCGACGATAATAATTTTTAAAATCTGATTCCTAAAATAATTTAACTGCAAAAAATGTTGCAAGAAGTTGAACTTCGTTAGAATCTGTAATTTGAATAAAATGGTAAAAAATATAAACCACATGAGTATGATAGTTTCTTAGCATGATGTTAACATTGGTTAATGATTACTGGGAAAACCTTAAAAGATTCAATATAGACATTAACAACATATAAAAGGGAAATTATTTTTCTTTTAAAATAGCTTATTTCTTAAACAAAAGCCAAGATTATCCAAACTTGTAACTAAATATACAAAGAGAAAACCTACGCCGTTTCTCTTAATTTGGTTCTCTCTTTTTTGTGTTTTTCTAGATTTTGCTTTTAAACCATCACTGACTGTCTTCTTTAGTTGACGATAGTTTCTCTCTGTCCTTCCTATCATTTTTCTTTATTTCATTTAGTTTTCTTTTTAATAATTTCAAAACCTATGATCGTTTGAAATAAATTTTGGATTTAGTCTCTCAAATCTGTAGTAGTTGATAGATCTCGAGTGTTTTTGGTACTCTCTTAGTGGCATTATTAATGTCTCTCCTTATGGGTTGTTCCTCGCTATTGAGGAGTTTTTATGTGAAAGATGAATTGTTGGTTGTTGGTGGTTGAAGACTTTAGATCTTCAAGTTCGGGTAAATCTTTTTACCAATGGAGCCTAAGTCTTCTGCGGATATCAGCTATAATGAGTTTCTAGAAAAAATAATGTTCAGGACAATATTATGAAAGATTTCTTTCGTCGGTCTATTCGAAAATGGACCAATTTTTACCTACTACCAAGATCAAGAACATCTCCAATTAGAAGATTTTAATTTTCTATATTTGTATTTCTTATTTCTATAGGAATATCATAAGTTACTCAACTTATATTCATTATTAATGAATTGTTAAGTTTATTATTGTTGTTTGTTTTTAGTTTTTTATTATTAGAAACATGAAACACTTTTTGATATTTGGTTACTTATCTTTTCAAAATTTTTTTTTCTAAAATTATTATTATTATTTGTTTTGGTTCATGATGTCAAAAGTTCTTCCAATTATCAAATCTTTCCCTTATTAAGCCAATAAGATTTTAGTTAATAATAAAAATTCTAAAAATAAAAAATTTTAAGAAAAATAATGAAAAAATATTTTCACACTTTAATTTTCAAATTTCAAAATTATAGTAACTATTGATTATTATGTATACAATCAATTGATTGATAAAAATGTAATGTCCAAGTATTATAATAAATAAATAAAACTAAATGACAAACTCTCCCTACTTGATGAGCTCCTAACTCCTCTTGTCCTTGTGCGACAAGTTTTTCTAAAACCCTAGTTTTTCTGCTCTCGATAGTAAATCTTGTTAACCAGCTATTCCTAGGGCTTCTACGAAACCTCCGTCTGATGCAATACCTGAAGATATGCCTCTAATCGAGGATATCTATGCTGGCCTAAATCTAGAAGAAACAGAGGGAAGTATTGAGTTATAGATGAACCTGAATTTGAAGAGGGTGATGACTTAACAGATAAGTGGTGTATCATCGCTTGACCATTAACTGATAAACCTCTTAATGCTCAGGCCTTTAAGGATACTATGGCGCAAGTCTGGCGCCTTGTTATGGGATAGTTTGTAGACACCTAAATTTTATTCAAGTTAATTTAATTATTAACTTAATTATTTAATTAGCCAATTAAATTATTGGTTAGTTAAATTAAATAATTTATTTGGATAACCAATCAAAATATTTAAATAATTATTAGAATAAAATTATTTGATAAATATTATTTACTGCATAAATAAATAATGTAGTAAAGTCCAATAAAAATTTACCAAGTGTACCAATTAAATAAAATCTTGGCGAATAAGCCAGGTGTCTACACAAGCTAAGTGATGCAGCAGCAGCCAATGGGAACTTGTTAAGTGGACCGATCAAATTACATATTTGGCAAGGGGACTTTCTCAAATCTCTATGAATAGGAGGCTTCTCTTCACAGACTACACACACACATATAGAGAGAAAGACAGAAAAGAAGCCTCAAAGCTCTGTAAAAATCAAGACTACAAAGCTCTCTCTCAAGTCCAAAGAGTCAAAGTTCTTTCAACTCTAATTCAAGATCAAGTCTCTTCGACTCTTGAATTGCACCCAAAGTTCGTTCTACATTAATTCAATATCAAGTCTTTTCGACCGTTGAATCATATTCAAGATCAAGTTTTCAACCCTTGAATCATATCTGTGATGGCAAAGATATGAATCAGAGGATAATCTTCATTGTAATAGGAGATTCCACATAGAGATTGTATCCATTTCTTTATAAATACAATTTGTATTTTTGTATTTTGTTTCTTTATTTTCAGGAACAAATTTTACGCTTACAGTGGGACATTTCTACCTCTCATCTCTTCA
Organism: Jatropha curcas; assembly: GCF_014843425.1. The sequence continues at coordinate 2,832,467 of NW_023591453.1, read as the reverse complement.
CTTTGCAAATCTCGGAGTTTCGACAAATCAATCAAAAGATTCAATGGCACCAAAGAAGATCACTATCAACTCAAATGCTGCACGAACTGGAGCTTCAAATTCTCTCAATGTCAGATCCACTGCTGACTCGAGTCCTAATACAAATATCAAGACAAAGTCCGTCACTGAAATCTATGCAAAGGTGATTCTCTGCCTCAACAAGTCGTTATTGCTTCGCCAATTCTAGTGGAGTCTGCAGAGAAAAGTGCTTCCCATAAGCGGTCAATTGCTTTAAAAACAAACTCTTTTGATGTCATGTCTATTATGATGACTGGAACTACATCATCAAAAGAGCTAGACGCTTTGAAGCTGCAACTGGAAGCTCTCAATCAGCTTTTAAGGAGAAAGATAGCTAAATTGTTTTCCTCATGAACAGGTTAGATAGCGTGACAGGAAAAATTCAGATGTTTGAAAAGGATGAGTCTGCATCAAAAGAGTCTACACCACCGAAAGAGACGTTGTCAAAGAAGACCCAAGAAAAAGGTTTCAAACTTATTGCTGATGGCTCAATCTCAACTATTCAACTGAAGGAGTTGATTAAAGACGCTCTCAAAGATCAGTTGGAGACTACGATGTAGCCTTCCTACACCTATTCAAAGTCATACACTCTGAGGATCGACATGATGAGGATGCCATCAAATTACCAACCTCCTAAGTTTCAACAATTTGATTGAAGGGGAAATGCAAGACAACATGTAGCCCAGTTTGTGGAAACTTGCAACAATGCTTACACGGACGGCGATATGCTCGTCAAACAATTCGTTTGGTCATAGAAAGGAAACACCTTTGATTGCTACATAGATCTCAAGCCTAGTTCTATTGATAGGTCGAAACAACTCGAGTAGGAATTCCTTAATCGCTTTTACAACACCAAACGTGTAGTTAGTATGATTGAGCTCACTGCTACTCATCAGTGGAAGGAGGAATTTGTCATTAATTACATTGAAAGATGGATAAGTCTTAGTTTGAATTGCAAAGATCGGCTGTCAGAATCCTCAGCAATTGATATGTGCATCAAGGGCATGCATTGGGGCTTGCGCTACATCTTGCAAGGGATCAAACCTCATAACTTTGAAGAGTTGGGTACTCGGGCTTATGATATGGAGCTCAATATTTCTGATCATGGGAATCAAAATATCACAGTTCAGGAACCCAAAAAGGGGAAAGATAAGCTGAAAGTGCAGAAACTCGCTAAAGCACCTGTCAAGTCAAAAAGTAAGCAGTTTATGGTTGTAACAACAGTGACAATCAAGTTACAACCTAGGATCGAGAAGAAGCAGCATGTGAAGGCCACTCCTTTTCAGCCAATAGAAAGAAAAAAGGCTACTTTGAAGGAGAGGCAGGAAAAGAGCTATCCTTTTTCTGATTCTGACAGTTCAAGTATGTTGGATGAACTGCTTAAAGCTAAACTCATCCAATTGCCAGAGATGAAGCACCCGGAGGAAGCAAATTGAGTGGATGATCAAAATTACTGTAAGTATTGTAGGCTATTTAGCCATCCAGTTGGGAAGAGCTTCATCTTGAAAGAAAAAATCATAGAGTTACAAAAGAATGGTGTCATCACTTTCGATGAGGAGGAAGCGACTGCCAATTTGATAACAATAGTGGTTGATAAATCACCGATCTCCACAAGAAAAGAAACAATAAGGTTTGGCTCTTTGGACCTAGTTCAAGTTAAGGTGTCTATTCCAAACCAAACTTGCCAAATGAATTTAGCTTGCTACAAGGAGATAGGAGCACCACTGGGGGCAATGAACCTATTGAGAATCAATTCGAAGAAGAAGGATGGACTTTGGTTACTCATCAAAGAAGTAAAAGGAGGAACCCACTACCATCCAAGGCAATTCCGAAGAGGAGTAAGGTGTTGAAGAAGTTTGTCAAGCAAACACAATTGACTTCCTTAAAGGTTCAACCAAAGTCTTGACAGTCAAGAAAGATCTTTAAACTGCAGGTAAAAGATTTCATAGAACAAAAGCCTAGGCAACCAATTACTTTGGCAGAATACATGCTAAAGGAGGTTATAGTGCTAAGTTGTCCTTTCCATGCTGTCATGTTGAAGGAGAGCTAAATAAGATAGAGATGAGGAGACTTAAGAAGCAAATGCCTACTATACGGCTGTGGAAAAGATCACCTTTATTGATGAAGATTGAGTGATAAGCCTCATAATCGTCCTTTATTTATTATAGGTTATATCTGTGAAAGAAAGGTAAATTGAATCTTGCTTGATCCAGGCTCAGCCATCAACATTATGCCTCTCAAGACCTTCAAGGAACTTGGCATACTTATGGATGAATTGAAGCAAAGTCGATTGATGATACATGGCTTCAACCAGAATGGGCAAAGGGCTGTTAATAGAATTCAGCTTCAGTTGCGTATTGGCGAGATGGAGTTAAGTGTTCTTCTTCATATGATTAATGTAAGAACAAATTACAACAGATTGTTAGGGTGTCCTTAGATTCTTGGAAATAAGGTGTTGCCTTCGACTGACCATCAGTGTTTCAAATACTCAAAAGATGGAAAAGTAAGAACAGTCGTAGCTAATTTGAAGCCATTTACTAAAGCTAAATCATATTTTGCCCATGTAAAGTTCTGCTTTGAAGAATTTTCGATTGAGGAAATTCAACCAGTTCTTGAGAATGTTGAAGTAAGGGCTCCTACAAAGAAGATTAAAGAAGGGGAATTTTGCTTAACAAAAGATGTTGGCTCAAGGGTCAATTTTATCTTAAAATTTTAATGATTAAGCAAAACAAATAAATTTAAATGATATTATTTGTGCTAATATTATTTTATGCAGATTTAAATATGGAAAAACGACGCAAAATCCTACAAATCCAAGGATAAATAAAGATCATGAAGACCATTGAAGATCTTGGTGGTTAGTGTTTTAGGATTTGTTGTAGGATAGAGAGAATGTTCATCTATAAGCACAAAAATATTTATTGTCTCTTTCTCCAAAATATTTTTGAAAATGTTTCCTTAAAAAGTCAAAGATTTCGCTCTTAAATTCACTTACCTAAATGAAAGAGACTTTGTCTCAATCGTTTTTGGTATGTCTCATCGTTTTTGGTAATAGAAATAAAATTCAAAAAAAAGATTTTTGCGTTCTTATTTTCGAAAAACGTCATTTTTAAGGAATCCAAAAATCTTGCTTTTAATTTGCTTACCTAATCGAAAGAGATTTTGTTCTCAATCATTTTTGGTAATAAATATTTTTTCAAAAAAAGATTTTCATATTCTTATTTTCGAAAATTATTTTTTAAAGGAAAGTATAAAACTTCTTTTAATTCGCTTACTTAAAAGAAATAATCTTGACTCAAGAATTTTTGGGTAACAAGATCTCCGTATACTTCTAAATTTTGGAAGGTCAATATTCTGTTTTGAAAAGAAGAGATTTTACTTTTTCTAAAACGGGATTCACGTCCGCCTATATAGTGTGTCTTTCTCTTTAAAAGAACGTAAGGGTTTTTGTTTTTTAAGAGTATAAGTCCATTAATCAAATCTTTAATCTCTCAAAACTTACTCTCAACCCCCTTATTTCTTTTCATCTTATTACTTCACGTATTATTTTTAAAGAGAAAAGAAAATTTTATAACAACGTCTTTTGAAAAACAGTTCTGATCTCTAAAACGATAAATCTTGATTATTGTTTTTCCTATGCTTATATTTGCATTTCTATCTGTCTATAAAGATTCTGTAATCTTTTCTAAACAGGTTTTTATTCGAAAACATTTGTGTAATAGCTTAGGTGAGAAGCTATTGTGAAATAAGTTATCAAGCGACCTTCTCCTTGTGTGGGTCCTTGTGTGGGGATTCTAATGTCTTGATTTGAGTTTCTATTCCTCGTGCCAAAAACCAGAAAGGGCTCGAGGTTAACTTTGGAAAATCTAGTGGGACAAAGGGTATATCTAAGTGTTGATCTATTGCCTTGTACTGTTGGTTTGTCTCTTACCCTTGAAAAGAGATAACATAGTTCAGGATCACAAGATGAGTCTTGGGGAGTGAATGTAGGCGAGTTAGTGCCGAACCACTATAAATCATTATGTTAATCTTTTTATTTTCTGAAGTTCTGCTTGATACTATTTTACTTACACTTCTGTTTATATTTTAGAAATGCTAAGTTGTTAATGGTTTTAGTGTTCTAAACTGAAATAAGCTCTATTCTTTTTGAAAAAATTAGAACTCTGGACTTCTGCATAGTGAAAATTAGAACTCTGGACTTCTGCATAGTGAATATACCAAGTTCTAATATGTTCTTCTATTTTCAGTATATCTCACTATTTGGGTTTCTAATCAGTTTTCTGAGTTTGTGCAAAGCTTTGTGAAGTAGTTTAGAAAATCAATAACTGTCTCTCACATACTCTTAAATATTTGTCTAAACTTTATGAGGTCGTTCAAAAACATAATAACTCTCCTTCATAAAGTAGTTTTGAAATTGATTAAGATATTGTGAAGCAGTTCTAATCAATAGCTGTTCTTTACTGAAATTGATTAAGATATTGTGAAGCAGTTCTAATCAATAGCTGTTCTTTACAAAGTCCTTCTATTTTCTGCATAGAGTTTTGTGAGGAAGTTCTAATCTTAATAACTTGCTCTCACAAATGTATTCTATTTCTACCGCAATAGAATTCTGATTTGGTTTTTGTAAGATTAAATTTTTATTTTTTTGGAAACCCAATTCACCCCCCTCTTGGGTTGCGCCATTCATATACTGGATCCACAAAAGAAAGCGAGCATGATGCCTTAACAAAGATAACAAATAGTTACTCAGAAAATAAAGCTTCATTTTGTGCATGTCTCTAAAGGTCAAGATGATCAATCTTCTTCCTCAGATCAGGAAGACATCATATAAGGCTTGAAAGATTTGACTCTACCAGTCACTAGTCTTGTTTCCCCTAAAGTTTTCAAGTCACTGCTGACAGTTTTTGCAAGGCCTTCCAAGAGCCCGATAGTTGAGTTGGAGCATTTCCAGCTAAAAGAATAAGTGGTTTTGACCCCAATGCTTACAAACTATTGGCTAAAGCTGGGTATGATTCTATTGATGTGGCTAAATTAACGAAGGATTTCAAAAATGGTGATAGTGAACAATGATCAACTGGGATTCGCAAAGTATGGAAGGAGAAGAATACTGCTAAGCAAGGGTCTAAAGTCGACCTAGGGTATCAAGCTCCTACTCCTTTATGATTGAAAATCAGAAGAGGAACATCTAATCATATTTCTGTTGAAGAAATGGAAGAGACAAAAAGTGAGGTTTCAAGACCTTTTATTTTCAATCGACTAGGAGTTTTTTCAAATCGTATTTCAGTCTTCGATCAAATTGGAATTCTAGAAGGTACAGATGCCAAGAAAAGTAGAACCTCCATCCACCAAAGACTTGGAATTTCAAAACCACATAAAGGAGAGAAGAAAAACAAACAAGCATGTGTGCATAATTAACTTTCACCATTAATTCTTATTCCATATCTTTTCATTGGTACCTTGACATTTAAAACTTCAAGCTTAAACTCTCCCTACACACTTATATGAATATACCTAATAAGTCATATATAAACTTATACGTGTCTTTCTTTCTTCGTACCAATACAAAAAAATCAAGTCTCTAATCAAACCTACAACCTACATGCTAACAAATTTGCCATGCGGCAAGAAATTTAGTTATCGCATCAATTCTCATCCCATCATTCTCAAAGTTCAAGTAATAGAATAATGTGGAAGCAATTGTAACAACAATCTAACCATTGCTTTATAAGGTTTCAACTCATAGCTTCAATTGCATAACAATAAATGGAGTATGTTGAATTGCTTTGGGAGTATTGAGATATCTTTGCATGGTCTTATAAAGAGATGTCGAGATTGGATCCTACGGTAGCAGTCACACCTTACCTTACTGTAAGACATGTCATGTCGCTTATAATATATTTAATAAGCACTTAAGTCTTATAAATGCTTACTAAGTATACTACAAGGGGCTTAATACTGTTGATTCATTCATTTTTATCTTGTAGAAAAGTAAATTTAGTTATTAAATTGAAAACTCCTTTTGGTTCTTTCACCTGTTATAAAGAAATGTCTTTTTCCGTAATTTAGTAGACATATGAAACATAACTTCCATTAAGCTCAATATGATTTCTTAAACATCAATTATATTATCAAAAACATAAAATGGTTCCATACACCATAAGCCCATGGATGATTTATTAAGCTCAATATGATTTCTTAAACATCAATTATATTATCAAAAACATAAAATGGTTCCATACACCATAAGCCCATGGATGATTTAATTACATACTGGTGTCCTTTTCAAACATTAGATACATAATAGAAAAATTCATACAATCATAATTTACATGTATCTGCTCAAATATACCTAGATGTTCTGTTAATGTTTAATACATCATACATACTCCAAAAAAAAAAAGTCAAATATACAATAGCTACATCAGTGGCATACTATCTACATCAAATAAAAATGATCATCTCCTAGTTCTTTTTCCTTTCCTTTTCCTGCGATAGCACAACAGCAACTGTCGCTAAGCATATTGCTTAATGGTGTACGAATAAAAAAACAATAAGGAAGTATAATTCATAAACCGACCATGATAAAGGATATAAGCAAAAACAATACCAGTTAAATCATAAATTCATAAATTCATAATGTAGTCTTTACAAAATGTAAGATTACAGCTTTTATAGAGTCCAATTCGCGAGGGCCATCAGTGTCTAATGTGGGGACATCTAGACCCTGCTATCTACAACCTCAATCTGTGGAATATGATTTAAACAAGAAGAGGGAGCAATCTACAACATCCAAACAATGGAGGGAGGAATTAAGAAGAGGGAGCAATCTACAACCTCAACATGGAGGGAGAATTTCATATCAATCATATATCAGCTAGTGATGATATCCATGTTCAATCGATCGTAATATCAACTTCAACCAATGAAGTGATATTTAGGGTAATAACCATGTCTATATCAGCTGTAAGACGTTTAAACCATTCCATTCATGTAACAATATTAAAATCATTATGGGCAACATTTCATTTTGCAAACACTACTAAAATCATTCAGTCACGGCCACCACTCATACTACAGTTATCAATTGGCCAACATCCTTCTCTTTCAAGGTATAAGAATTATAAAATTTATTTGCATGTGTAATTAGGTTGTATGATTTCAAAATAGGCTTTGTTCTTTAAAAACTTATGAAATCATTAATACTTTTTATAATTATGATTTATAAAGTAAATCCATTGAAAATATTTTGCAAAATCAATCTCATTTTGTTTGAATAAAAGTAGGAAAGGAATAATACACTAACCTGAGCTAGAAGGCTCCCACTAACCTGATGCTAAAAGGCTCCCTAGCCTTTTTCCTTTAGCAACCACCCTCTCCTCAACTCCTTTTCTCTCAGAAGCTGTAGCCATGAGAATTAATACTCACATTAACTTCAATAATAACAAAGTACACACATGTCACTTTCTATAGGAAATGCAAATTAAGCATTAGAATGGTAGTGTCATGGCTTTTTTCTTTCCTTTGCACTATGCTTGTCCAAGTGTCCATATGACGCTTAAAATTTAAGCATGAAACACTTCATATCCAACACTTAACCACATCCTAGAAATATAATCATAACAATTAAGACAATAGAAGTCAATGGCATGCTAAATTCATTAAATGTTTATGTAATGCAGAATTTCAGCATTCGAGTAGCTTGCATTCCGTTGGCTATATCTTAAATTCTTCATATTCATTTGCCCTGAAATTTTTACAACATGTTCCCAACATCTTCGGGTACTGCTCTGCAAAATTTCATAATTTTTTAAGCTCCTTTGCATTTTCAAATAACATAATTATAGAATCTGAATTTCAGTTTTTCTCATGCTGAGCAGCCTGCATTGATTTAATTATAACTCCATTTCCTTTTATCCAATGGCTTTCCCTTTTAACATGACCTACCCAACATTAACATGACCTACCCCAACAATCTCAAGCCTATCTCCATATAAATTTCATGAATTTTGAATTCATTTGGCTTAGTCAAAATAGGTCCAATTACAGAAGCTGATTTCAGGCATCCCAAATGTTAACAAGTCCAGACAATGGATATGTTTGCTTAAGCATTCTCAACTCACTTCCGTCCCAAATTTCATGCTAATCCAACTCTTCTAATTTACTTAAATAACATCATAATATAAGATAATATCAGAAATCCCTAGGTCATGGCAAATATCAAGTACAAACTCAAAATCGTCCCATCTTGGGTGAATTATGCAAATTAGACTTTGAATTCATGCTACTATTTCAATCATCTTAAAACCACCTTAAAAATCATTCTAAATGCACTTTCATCTTCACCAAATTAGAACGAAACAATGCAAGCACCTCAACTTCAAAGTTCAATGGAATTCAAAAATTAATCCATAGAAAAGAAGGAGGAAGTGAAGATAACTAACGCCTTTCCTTAAGAATTCTTGAAAATTCCTTGATTTCAGCTCCTTTTTGCTTGATTTTTTAATCAAAACCCCTCCTCCTCTCTTTTTGGCGCCGACTTGGACTGCAAAAATGGGTGGAAATGGCATGGTTAATCTCCACCTCTTCAAAATAAAAATATATAATAAACATTATTAAAAATTCCTTCCATGTCTTTAAATGAAAAATTGCACTAATAAAATCCTCCCTTTTGTTTCGAACTTCATTCCCTTTAGCACTCCTGGATCTTTTTAAATCAACTTTACTGTTAGTCCTAATAGGTTATCCAACCAAGTGTATTTAATATTCCTATAAACCCCTACTTAAGAAAAGTCAACTCAAATTATCGTTTTTCCGGGTAAATCTTGCTTTACCGAGAAGTCATTCCTCTTTAACTCATTTTTGATTTTCCTTTTAAATCTTTTCAAATTGATGATCACATTAATTACATTTAATTATATTAACATCCTCAATATATAGTGTTTTCTCATTATTCTAGGTTTTTCCTTCATTCGGATAACCGAATTCATCCGAAAAAAGCTTTGTTTCTCATTATTCTAGGTTTTCCTTTCATTCGGATAACCGAATTCATCGAAAAAGCTAGAATAGCAAGAACTACAAAGTTGAGGATATTACAATAGCAGTCCATAAGTTGGCAATCTGAAGCTAGTGAAATAAGCTCAAAGGTGATTCCATCTAAAATTGATCCCATAGATAGAAGCTAAAGTCAATAAACTTATTGATGCCAGTTTCATAAGGGAAGTCAAGTATCTTACTTGGATCTCAAACATCGTTCCTGTCAAAAAGAAAAATAGACAATTAAGAATTTATGTAGATTTTCGAGATCTAAACAAGGCATGTCCAAAGGATGACTTTCCTCTTCTTATCATTGAAATTATGGTGATGCCATAACTGGTTATGAACGACTTCTTTTCATGGATGGTTCGTCTAGCTACAATCAAATCCTAATGGCGGCTAAGGATGCAGAACCGACAACATTTCGAACACCGAAAGGTATATATTACTACACAATTATGCCTTTTAGATTAAAGAACACTGATGCTACTTATCAGCGAGCAATGCAAAAGATCTTTGATGATATACTCCATAAAAATGTTGAATGTTATGGTGACGATCTAGTTCTAAATTCAAAGAAAGCAATTGACCACATCCATGATCTTCGACAAGTATTTCAGTGTTTATGCAAATTCCAACTAAGATGAATCCTTTAAAATATGCATTTGGAGTCTCCTCAGGAAAATGTTTAGGGTTCATTGTGAGATGTCGAGGTATTGAGATTGATTAGTCAAAAATTGATGCAATCCTCAAAATGCCGGAACCTCGTAACATTCATGAACTCAAAAGCCTACAAGGGAAATTGGCATACATTCGAAGGTTCATTTCGAATCTAGCCGCTTGATGTTAGCCATTCAGTTGACTCATCCAAAAGAGAGTCCCTTGAGAATGGGATGAAGCATGTAGCAATAATTTTAAAAGCATTAAGTCATAATTGATGAATCCACATATTGTTAGATTGCCGATACAAGGCCGTCCCCTCATCTTGTATATTGCTGCTTAAGAATGCTCTTTGGGAGTACTATTAGTATAAGAAAATGATGAAGCAAAGGAGAATGCATTGTATTATCTCAATAGAACACTAACTGGTGCTGAGTTAAATTATTTGCCAATTGAGAAGATGTGTTTAGCACTAATGTTTGCTATAAAGAAACTGAGGCATTACTTGTAGGTTCATTCAATTCGGTTGATTTCAAGTGTTGATCCTATCAAATATTTGATGACTAAACCACTCGTGTCTGGAAGACTAGTGAAGTGGACTCTATTACTCCAAGAGTTTGAGATCACTTATATCCCAAAAAGAGTAACAAAAGGGCAAGCCCTTGCTGAATTTCTTACAAACCATCCTTTTCCTGATGATTAGAAGTTCTCTGAAGAGTTGTCAGATGAAGAAGTTTTCCTTGCTGAAGTTCCATAACCTTGGAAAATGTTTTTTGATGGTGCATCAAGTCAAATGGGTGTAGGAGCCGGAGTTCTTTTCATCACTCCAGAAGAGGAAATCTTACCTTTTGCATTCAACTTAGTCGAGAGGTGCTCAAATAACATAGTAGAATATCAGGCTTTGATACTTGGCCTGGAAATGGCGATTGACATATGGAGATGTCTAACTTGAGGATGTTAGGAGATTCGAAGTTGGTTATCAATCAATTACTCTCCATGTATGAAGTAAAAAAGCCAGAGTTGTTGCCTTACTTCAACTATGCTGCTAAGCTTCTCTCTTAGTTTGACAATACTTCCTTCGAGCACGTGTTACGAAAAGAAAATCGCCAAGCAAATTCTTTAGCAAATTTGGCGTCAACTCTAGCATTGCTAGATGTAGAAGCAAAGGTGCCAGTATGTAAAAGATGGGTAGTACAATTATGTTGGATGTTGAGTGCCAGTATGTAAAAGATGGGTAGTACAATTATGTTGGATGTTGAACTCGAAGAGGTGGAGGTTGTCTCTATTTATGAAATTGATAAAGAAGATTGGCAATTCGCTTGTCAATTATCTTGAGCATGGAAAATTACTAGTGATTCAAGGAAGAAAGCTGAAATAAGATGACGAACTTCTCACTTCATAAACTTCGAAGGTATGCTTTATCGTCGCTCTTTTGATGGAGTCTTTCTACGCTACCTTGGAGAGGAAGAGGCTATAAAAGCTTTAGAAGGAGCACATTTAGGTGTTTGTGGTGCACATCAATCTGGGCCAAAGTTGCAATTTCAAATTAAAAGGATGAGGTACTATTGGCCCACAATGGTGACGGATTGCACGAATTATGCTAAAAAGATGTCAAGAGTGTCAATTACATGCAAACTTAATTCATCAACTGCCTAAACCACTTCGCCCAAAACTTAATTCATCAACTGCCTAAACCACTTCGCCCAATAATAGCATCATGCAAACTTAATTCTTGTTGCTATTGATTATTTCTCGAAATGGGTTGAAGCTGCTTCATACAAAGAAATCAAGAAGGAGAATGTAGTGAGCTTTATTAGAACGAACATCATTTATCGTTTGGTGTGCCTCGATACATCATAACTGATAATGGAAGGGAGTTCTATAATAAAGCCATGGACAAATTATGTGAGCAATTCAAATTTAAGCAATATAAATTGTCCATGTACAATGCACCAGCAAACAGGCTTGCAAAGGTGTTCAACGAGACTTTGGGCAAACTTCTCAAAAAGATAGTTAATCGATAAAAAAGGATTGGCATGAAAGACTAGGGGAAGCCTTATGGGCTTATTGAACTACATATAGAACATCAACTCAAGCAACTCCATATTTGCTTGTTTATGGTGTAGAAGCTATTCTTCCTCTCAAACAACAAATTTCATCCTTAAGAATTGCTATTCAAGAAGGTCTCTCTAATGAAGACAATGCTCGGCTTTGCCTACAAGAGTTAGTAGCTCTAAATGAAAAATGATTTGAAGCGCAACAACATTTGGAGTGTTATCAATCTTGAATGTGCAAAGCTTTTAACAAGAAGGTGAGAATCCGCTCTTTTGAAGTTGGTGATTTGGTTTTAGTAGTAGGAAGACCAATAATCATATCGTGGCATATGGGTAATAAGTTCCTCTCAAACTGGGACAGACCATATGTAGTTTAAGAAGTCTACTCGAATGGAGCATACAAGATAATTGATCAAGATGGAGTGCAAATCGGGCCAATCAACAACAAGTTTTTGAAGAGATACTATGCCTAGAAGCTCGACAGTGCTCCCGGCCTGCACGAGCTAAAATTGTTAATGACTAACAAAAAAAAAGAAAAAAAATCTTGTACTTGAACTATGTTATGACTTGACCCTTTCAAAAGAGAGTATGTAGGCAGCTTAGTATTGCACTAAGTTCAGTCACATAAAAAAATCTCAAAAAAAAAAAAAAGATTTATTTGAACTACGTTATGACTTGATTCTTCTAAAAGAAGGTACGTAGGCAACTTAGTATTTTGTTAAGTACAGTTGCAAAAAAAAAAAAAAAATGAAATTCAAGGTTGAGCAAAAAGGATAAGCATGATAAGTGATTAATGAAATCAAATTTTATTGATAACTGAAGAATTTGATTACATTAAAAAAAAAAAGAGAGAGAGAGAATGATTAAGCAAAGTCTAAAAAGAATAAAGGAAAAAGGAAAAGCTTCTATGGATTCCATTCAAAAAAAAAAAAAGAGAGAGAGAGAATGATTAAGCAAAGTCTAAAAAGAATAAAGGAAAAAGGAAAAGCTTCTATGGATTCCATTCAAGCTGCTCCAACTCATTATGCTTATCAAAAAGTAGCTTTTGTTAACGTAGAAAGAGATTGATCATCTTCTGCATTGCGAATTGGCATAGCTTCAACTTTGGATATTTTTTCACGGATTTTTGAAACCATGCTTTGTTTTTCCAAGAGATCACTTTTCATCCTTTTTAAGGAGGATTCAAGTACTTTCTTCCTTGAAGTTAACCTTGTTAATTCTTCCTCAATTTTGATAAGTTCATCTTCTATAAATGAAGAATTGGCAATGACTTCTTTCTGAAGACTCAAAGAATCGCCCAGTTGCCCTTTTAACTTCTCTAATTTCTTTAGTGAAATTCTAATGAAACGCTTGAAGAAAAAGATGATTTCAACTACAAGAAATCATTTCAAGTTGAAGGTAGCTTGCGAATTGCTCTCTTAAGACAGTGGTGTCAAATCCTTCTACTTTTTTATACCATAAAAAATTATATGAGCTTGTTCAGTAAGAGAAGGAACCTATAATCACTACAAAAAAAACGCTAATTTACGACCGATATTTGCAACCGACAAATATCGGTCGCAAATTTGCGACCAATTTGATACACAAGAACATTCAGTCGCAAATTTTTAGCGGTAAATTTTCCCGCGATTTTGTTTCTCATATTGCGACTACTCTGCGACAGATTTGCGACCGATTTGAGACTTTGCGACCGATTTGAGACTACGGGTTATTCCGTCGCAAAATTGCGCTGTTCAAAATTTGGTATAATTTTTGCGACCGATATGAGACAGATTTGAGATCGAATATTTGCGACCGAAAGTGTTAGTCGCAAATCGGTCGCAAATTATCTGTGAATTAAAACAACGTCGCAGTGTAAAAAATTGCGACCGATAATAATGAATTTGCGACCAACTTGTCAGTCGCAATTGTTAGGGCTTTAAACGCGTCCTTCTTCTTTCTTCTTCTTTCTTTCTTCTTCTCCTCCTCTCCTCTCCTTTGTTCGCAGGCCGGGTCGCTCCAGCCCCTCCTCAACGCCACATCCAAGCCCTCCCTCCTCACGCCACACCAGCCCTCCTGACGCCGTTGCAGTACCTCCTCACGCCACACCAGCCCGCCTCACTCCACCCGTCTTCTTCGACATAATTTGAGGTATTTTGCGATTTCTGTTCCTTTAAATTTTTTTTATTTGCGACTTATTTGTATATATTTTAAATAAAACACAAATTTTATGATCGTTTGAGGAAAAATTAGGTGAAAAAATAGAATATTTATAAGAAGCTACATTAGAATTCTGTAAACGATTTTTGTAACATCATAGCTTCAGTACAAGAAGAACACAAACTAGTTAGGGTTGCCTACATGAATTACTCAGTTTTAAAACTTCATTATGATCCTGTTGAAAATAATAGACCCTAAATTTTTCAGTAGTGCTCAGGCAAAATAGCTAATCACCATTTTTACTTTTAAAAAAAAAAAAATCCGTTCTTGACTTTTTACTGCTAATTTCAACTGATGCATGTTTGAAGAATGAAAAAGTATAGCCAAAGAATAATATTTAATAGAAAATGGATGTGTGTCTATTCAGTGATATGGGTTCTCATTTTATATAATTTTCAAATCGTAAATGGCATCAGATGTATCTTTGTACCTTTTAGTTCATATGGACATCGTATGAGATATTTAAGTGCTAGGTCATGCATTTCTTGGTTGCTGTCTGCTGATAACAAAAGGCCTGTCATAGAAGAATCTAGATTTTCAATTAATTGTTGAATTCTGTAATCTCTGCAATTACTTATTTATTCTGTAATCTCTGCAATTACTTATTTTGATTCCTGGCACTCCATTGTAGCATGGTTCTTCTATGGTAATTAATTCCATTTTCACTAATACAAGAACGAGAATCCTTATATATACTCTTAGGACACATTTGGTTTAATCCGAAATTGGAAATGTGATGCAGTTCTTAGAATTGATCCCATTGGTTTGGTTTAAAAAATAATCTGCAATTTTTGTTTTATATGTATTTTATATTTGAATAATTTAAGTTTATATTGCAATGATATGTAGAGTTCAGACATAATACTTAATATAACCAACAAATTCTTATTTAGTTACTTATTCTTATTTAGTTACGTTAAAAAACAAGCAGATTCTTTGGATTTAGACATTTATTTCATCCACTCCTTATGTGAGAATAATAACCAAACCATGCCCCTCGGATTTTCCACAGGGATGAGAAGAATGACAATTCCCTGAAGGCATAGGCAAGCATTGCTTATTATTGATCCTATCTTTTTCCTTAGCAATCTAAGAGGAAGACTAACTGTAACTTTAACCCTAACTAGTTTCTAGTGAATAATAATAATAATAATAATATTATTATTATTTTTATTATTTAGTTTTCTAGTTAATAATAATAATAATATTATTATTATTAGAATGGAAATAAAAAAAAAGAAAAAGAAAAAGAAAATGTTTGAAAAAAAAAACAGTAGAAAAAGACACTTACTTCGTCCAAGTCCAAACAAATTGCATCTTATTGCATAAACAAATATAATAATTTTGGATGATTTGGAGCATGTGGGTCACCCTTCTTTTCCAATACTATTCAACTAAAATTTTAAAAAATTTTAAAATTTTATAAAAATAATAAATAAATACCAAGTCCAATAATTGGTGTGTTAAGAAGAATTAATTGTTTTTAGCTTGCTTAAGCAATTAATATTATTTATTGCTTTTTGTAATATTATTTATTGGGCGCTTTTTGGGTTTGATTAATGAATTTTAATGAAATTGAGCAAAAAATTTACTGGTAGTTGTGACTTATTGTTGTTATTATTTTTAATTTTTTTTTTAAAAAATGAATGATGCGTTTGGTTTTGGTTGGAGGCCTAGTAGTGGCCGCATTTTTGCTTTTGGAGAAATGTTGGTATGATAATAGGAGTGTTTTATTGAAGTGTTTTTATATTTGAGATTTCATTAAGTTGTGCCGAAGTGCTGCCGAATTTTTTTCAAAAAAATTCAATATGTGGAATCGTATACTTATCTTTATTAGGGTAAATGTAATAAATAAACTTAGTAAATAAATGAACTTAGTGATTTTACATTTATATGTAGGTACCCTTATTATAGAAATAACCTTAATTAGTTATAAGCGTAAATTGAACATTACATTAGTGGCATGTTTTAAAGGTGGTTTAGACTAATGCAATTACACATAATTTACCCTTCATAAACACATTGTTAATTAGGTCAAAAAATGCAAAATAATAGAGATTGGATGTACTGGAGGTTCGAGGGGTTCGAGGTCAATGGGATATTAAGAAACAAGAGTTCCTGCAAGGATTGGAGGCGTTTATACAGTTGCAGGCTGGTAATTCCCATTTTTTGGATGGTAATAAGTTGAGGTGTACTGTAATCACAAGAAGTGTCGAAATCTGAGCCTTCCTAGACATTCGATACAGTGGAGCTTCCATTTGTGCAAAAAATGGGTTCGTGGAAAATTATTAACGATGGATAAATCATGGTGAAGCTCGAGTTTTGGCCAAGTGGGTCAGGCCACTCCATTCCGGTAAGTTTAAAAAAGTTCAGCCTTATCAATTTCTGTATGGTAATCAATGCAAATGAATATGGTAATCGATGCGAGTAGAAGTACAATGTGCTTGGGAATATAATATGGATGGAATCGCCAAAACGTAGCAGCACAACAATTGTTTGACATGCTAAGTGGCAGCTAAACGTTGAAACTGTGGCCTGGATGCAAGAATCATCAGTTCTGTCTGTTGTTGGCACGATTGCCCTACACATGAAAGCGGAGCACATTTTTCAAGAAAAGGTGTTACGATGATTTTTGTGCAGTTATCAAGGAAAATGTTGCCTGAAGGCCATTCCAATGGTTGAATAATTTTTATCGGAACAAAAAAATTAGTTCGGGATAATGGCCTCCGGTCCGGCCGGACTGTTTGCACAGTTGCTGCAGCAAAGTCACAGTTGCTGTAGCAAAGTCAAACTAATCGGCATGGCACTGTTGCAGGCCGGACTGTTTGCAGTCTGGGAAAACTGGCTTTTTGAGCCTCAAAATTTGAGTATTCACACAAAGAGAGAAGGTTTTCAAGAAGATGTATTATTTCCCTCTTGTTCCTCGCCTTCAAAGGTTATATGCATCTAAGGCGATTGCTGAACACATGACATGGCATGCTTTGCATGAATATGATGATGGTATAATGACTCATCCGTCAGACTCTGAAGCGTGGAAACATTTTGATAACATTTTATCCTGTGTTTGCTGCTGAATATGAGAAATGTGAGATTGGGGCTTTGTATTGTATGGTTTCAGCCGTTTGGCCAATCAGGACAACCAATATTCATTCATGGCCTGTTCATTTGTGACACCTAATAATCTACCACCGTCAATGTGGTATGAAGATGAATATATGTTTTTTTTGTGTGTTTATTGGTTCCTCTATGGGCCCTACTAATCCAAAACATAAAATTGATGTGTTTTCTGGCAGCCTTTGATTGCCGAACTTAATTATTTAATGGGAATATGGGGGTTGAAACATTCCGATATTTCGAACGCGAATTCAGAATTTCATACTAATCGAGCTGCTTTGCTTTGGACCATCAGTGTTAATTTTCCAGCATTTGGAATGTTTATCTGGGTGGAGTACGGCTGGCAAATTTGGCTTGTCCTCATTGCATGGAAAACACTAATGCATTTACACTAAAGAATGGAGGTAAACAATGTTGGTTTGATTGTCATCGCAAATTCTTACCAGAGTCTCACCCTTGGAGGAGAAATCGACAATGTTTTAGAAAGAACACGACTATTGTTGAACCCCCGCCACCTGTGAAGTCTGGAGCAGAAATATTACAAGAAATTAAAGATCTGGGGCTTATGAAAGTTACAGAGTTGGGTGCAGATGAGGTAAATAAAATACTTGGCAGGAATAGCGGGTGGAAAAAGCGAAGCATCTTCTGGGATTTGCCATACTGGAGTTCACTTCTTATCCGTCATAACCTTGATGTCATGCAGTCATAACCTTGATGTCATGCACATAGAAAAAAATGTGTTTGAAAATCTGTTCAACACTGTCATGAACATTGAAGGGAAAACCAAGGATAATGCGAAAGTGAGAGCAGACATGAAGGAAATTTGTCGTCGACCAGAACTCGAGCAATCTGTACTTACTGGTAAGTTTCCGAAGGCATGTTATTGTTTACATAAACCCCAAAGGCAATTATTGTGCGAATGGTTACGATCATTAAGGTTTCCGGATGGCTACTGTTCAAATATGGGTAGATGTGTGGACATGAGGAAGTACAGATTGTTTGGCATTGTTTGGCATGAAAAGCCAATGACTGCCATGTTTTCCATGCAAAGATTGATCCCTGTGGCATTCCGGGAATTATCCAGGAAAACTTTGGAAGCAAAAATGACAGAATTGGAAGTCCCTCTTTTTCAAGGAATTAACGGATGACTGTTTTCGCGATGCGATGATGGATGGACGGGCAATTAGCGCGAGAATCCAGTTGTGATGTGCATAAGTTGGAGCGAATTTTATGTGCAAGTTGGAGCGAATTTTTCCACCCGGCTTCTTTGATTCTATGGAACATCTGCCGATTCATTTGCCCTATGAATGTCATTTAGCAGGACAGGTACAATATCGATGGATGTATCCATTTAAGAGGTGACTCAATAACATCTCATTCTAATGATTACATCATTTATTTGAACTTATACTTACATATTGGCATTGTACAATGACAGACACCTGCAAAAAATTTAAAAAAATGTGCGCAATAAGGCAAAGGTCGAGGGATCCATTTGCAATGCATATTTGGTGGAAGAAGCTTCCACATTCTGTTCACACTACTTTGACGACCAACATATTTTCACCAAAGCTTCGGAGAGTGGCCAAACGTAAACGATGACGGAAGGAGATCGCGTACAAAATCTGAGTTTGAAGGAAATCTAAAAAATTTTTCACCTATCCTGGGCGTACGATTGGTAAAATAAAAAAAAAAGAACAATTGACTTGATGCAGAGATACAAGCGGCTTCAACTACTATTTTAAATTGAATTGCGAAGGAGATCACACCATATGTACAAGTAGTATACAATAATGTACAACAGTCTAAACTTTGTAAACAGTTGTTAAATCAATACTTATGCTAATTTGGTTCGGTTGATAAATAGGAAATATAATCAATCTTAGCGGCTTCAAAATCCTAATTTGACTGATATGCAGTTAGATGCAAAGCTGGACACCGGAATTTTTTGCAGAATGGTTCAAATATTATGTAAGTTACTTTCAATGTACACAACATGGATCAAACTACATTTATTAAATCTCACTCATTTCATTACTATTTTCCATAGGCTCGAAGCTCGGGAATCGATATCTGTAACAGATTTATTACGGATCTGGCAAAGGGGCCATTACCGATCGCTAATGCCTACTCTGGCTACTTTGTAAACGGTTTCAAGTTCCACACTGAGGGTTATGGGAGAAGCAGAAAGACAATGAACAGCGGTGTGTGCATAAAGGGATCGAACTACAGTGATGTGTCAAACGATTTTTAATGGGAAATTGGTTGAGGGTTTTGGAAGTTAGAATATCCAGGCCTACCTATGAAGTGCACAATCTTATTCAAGATGTGAAATGGTTTTGATCCTACGCCAAACATTGGCACGGAAGGTTCATCCTAGTAATAATCTGGTAGATATTAATGCAAAGAAGAAGATATCAAAGTAATGAAACCTTTTTGTGTTGGCAATGCAAAGCTGCACAGGTGTAACTATGTCCCATATCCATCGTTTAAACGAGAACCGATGCGATTGGCATGGCAAGTGTGCTAAAAATCAAGCTAGATCAGTTGTTCATGCACTTGAACTAAACAATCTGCTTCACTCGCAAGTATCGAGCCATTTTCAAGAAGTTTAGGGTTGAAACGCAACCGCTGCAAGTTGTTTGAAAGATTTAACAGATAGACTGGATGATGAAAGTCGATCTTATGTTGAAATAGGAGCAATCAGATGATGAAGAGGAAGAAGATTCAAATCATATTGGGGTACCTCAGAAGACGAATAATGAAGAAGAGGAAGCTGATGAAGAGGAGGAGGAAAGCAGATGATATTAGAAGAACACTTAAAACTTAGAGCAGTTTTTACTATTAACAAATTCAAATAGATGTATATATAATATTATTAATGAAGAATTTTAATGTTGTTGACTTTCTTTATACATATTTACCACATGTTCCACAATTCATATAATTGTATATGTTGAAGTAGGAGCATCAGATGACAAAGAGGAAGAAGATCAAATCACCATGGGTACCTCAGAGGACGAAGATCAAGAAGAGGAAGAAGAAGAAGAAGAAGAGGAAGAAGATGATGATGAAGACAAAAATACTTAATGCATTCTGTATTATGGATAATAAAGGCAGTGGTTCGCGTGGAGGTCGTGGCCCTGGACGCAGTGCCCGTGGACGAGGAGGGTCGATCCCTCGTCCTTCGTCAGGTACGTCTGGGGCTTCGTTATCTGCTCAGCGACCAGTACTGCCGCCATCACATCCTTCTTCAGGTACGTCTGGGGCGTCATCCTCTGCTCAGCATCCAGTACTGCCGCCATCACATCCTTCTTCAGTTATGTCTGGGGCTTCATCCTCTGCTCAGCGTCCAGTACTGCCGCCATCACAGCCTTCTGCTCCTTCCTCTTCTGCTCCTTCCTCTTCTACCCCCGTTATTATATATTAATTATCTAAAATTTATAACATTTGCTCACTTCTTTGCAGGCTTCATCAAGATCCACGTATCACCCTCAGTTTGGTAGCGGCGACAGTAAGTAATTATTCAAAATTTTCTGAGGATATTTGTTCAGATTGTGTGCTTTCGTTGTATTATACTTTCACTAGTGTTTTTTTTCTTTTTTTCTTAGCATATATCTATCCTCTCGAGCATCAAGGCAAATTGTGAGGATAATCAAGCTACATCTAAATAAAGATGGATACACATGGGATGCTGTACCACAAGCGGCAAGAGATTTTTATTGGGAAGAGTTTCAGGTATGATTTGATTCAAGTTATACCTTCATTCAATGTAATTAATAAACAATCATCTATGGGCCTTCACTTACTCTTTATGGAAATATTATTTTTAATTTTTGCAGAAGCATTTCATATAAGAAGAGGCTATTATGGCTATACTAAAAATGGCCTGGGAGAAATTATGCATTTTACGATATGCTTACTTTACTCATAGGATGCGAAAAAGTGGTAAGAAGCAACAGTGCGTGTCTCATGAGATATGGGAGAGCTAGGAGAAGGCTTGGGAGGATCCTGCATTCAAGAGAAAGTGTGAGATATTTGCACGAAACAGGCGCAGTGAGACTGGAGGTGACGGATCAGGACCTTCCCGACACACAGGCGGATCAATATCTACTATAGAGACATCTTGATTATTGGTGAGTCAATTAATTAGTTACAGTTATAAAACTGATGTTTAATGAAAGGACACCATATTAACATATCATGCATAAAAATTCATTACAGGCTGAAAAGTATAGTCGTGAGCCGACATCGATGGAGGTGTTTAGTTACACTCACACAAAGGACCATGATGGAAATTCGTTTGTCGACAGACGTGCGTTGGACATCAATGTAAGTAATAATGAAGAATATTTACATTTACTTTCTAGTCTTCTCTTACATGTACAAGTTCAATATAATAAACCTTGCAATTGCATTGAACGATTAATTTGTTGTTTTCAAGAGAACTACAGTACAGCTCTTGAGCGTGTTGTTTCTTCTTAGGCTGGATCTGAAGCTGAGTCAAGAATTGATGAGCTAGCACTTTATTTGGAGGATCGCTTTATCTCGAGGCTGTAGGGGGCGAGAAGAAGAGGGAAGGTATACGGCATCGGGTCTTCAGGCATCACAGTTTTACTGCGGCTCAGCAGCTCCCAAGCTTCTACAGGCCAGCGCACCGCACCACAGCCCGAGCCACACTGACTCGCACTATGATGATGATATACGGGGCTAAACAGCTTTGCTGAATCAGCAGAGACAGATTGCAGAGCTTAGAGCGCATTGTGATGCGGCTGTCGGTGAGGCCCCGTGCTGGTACGTTCTTCCTCTGATCCTGCGCCTGCTACAGACCGAACTGTTTTTCGACGGGTCTCAGGCAGCAGCCACTCCGGTCCTGATCCCGATGCTGCCAGACGATACCTTGGTCACCCCTCCCTGGCGCTACATCACATCCAGCAGGTACTCCTTCTCGGCGATCTGACATCGGAGATCCGACTCGGATCCTGCAGGAGAGCAGCAGCATAGATTTGAATTTTGGACCTTTTTTAGTTTTTCAATTTGTATTTGATATTTTAATTTGTTCAGTACAATAAAATTACATTTTTATATTTGTTCTTGAATTGCGTGTGTGATATATTTTATTGTATATATGTCAAATTTTCACCAGGTGCCGGAAAAATTTTGGTTTCATTAAAAAAAAAATTAAAAAATTTATTTTAAAATTTCTTTTTATTTTTTTTTTTTTTTTCCAAATTTTGCGACCCCGATTTGCGACCGATTTGATACCAAAAGTAAAAATTTTGAATTTACAATTTGCGACCGATTTAAAAACATTGCGACCGATTTTCTGCGACCAAATTTACGACTGATCGCAATTTTATCTCATTTCGGTCTCAGATTGTGTCCCTTTTTTTGACGCGCCCATTTTTGCGACAGAAACAAAGTTGGTCGCAAAGCGGTCGCAAAAGCGCAGTAATTCAGTCGCAAACTGAAAGGCAATCCCGCGCGAGTTTTTCGCGCTAAAATCTGCGACTGTTTACCAATCAGTCGCAAATTGGTATCCATATTGCGACCGATCATTTTGCGACCGATTTGTCGGTCGCAAAAAGGCATTTTTTTTGTAGTGAATGTGGAAGTTCGACCAATTTTAGCTCTTAGCCCCTTCCAGGCCATTACTGAAACTTATGGTGACAGTTGGCATAAAATCGTTACCATAAAATGCAGACATTTCATAAGTATCATGACAACTTTCTTTGTTTGATAAGCATCTTGTTGTTTTCTCTCATAATGACCAATGCTAGACTCTTTCAATGGATGATTCTCATTAAGATCCTTCGATGTAATAAAAGGGAGGTCATAAGAAGCTGGCCCAAGTATAGAACTCATGCTATCTAAAGGCAATGCACAAGGTCCATCATCACAAATCACGTCGTTGAAGCCCAACTGCATTAAGAAATTTGCAAAGTAAAGTTCAAAAGCGTGAAGTTAAAAAAAGGAAGAAGAAGAAGAAAAAAAGAAAAAAAATAGAAAGCAAAAGCTTACCGGGTCATCAAGATCATAAAATTGTTGTGCCGTTGAAGCCTGATTATTTTGCTTTACTTTCTTCCAACAATGATCAGAATCATTCTTCTCTTCATTTGAAGGAGATGAATTAAGCATCTCTTCCAGAACACTTTTGACTAGAATGGGAATTCAATCCATCTTCAACTACCTCTAATTGATTAGGAGTCGTTGCAACTTGAATTGGGATGCCATTATTTGAAGGATTTGATTCATCACTAGCTTCTATAAAGGAGTCTTTCTCTATGGAAGTGCTACATACCTTTTCTTTAGAAGGATTAACAGCTACTTGTGATTTTATCTTCAACATAATTGGTGATTCTCTCTTGCCTTTCTCAACAACAGATTCTTAGGGAGGATTTAAAGGAACACACCCACCTTTTTCAACATTTGAATTCTTCAAACAAGAAGGCTTTGAAGATTTCAATAATGTTGGCATTGATCTTAAATTCGGCATATCATCTTCAGGAAAAACTTTAGACCATTCCGCTTTCCACCAATCCTTATGCGCTTTAGTACATGAAAAACGACTATCAAGTTTCATTAAAGGAACAGTTAATTTAGCACCACTAGCTAGATGAATACAAGATTCCCAAAGCTGTATGACTGTCTCCAAAGATACTTTTGAAAAGGACATATCCATATTACCAGGAAGATCTTGGCAATAACCCAGCTGTCTACTAAATCTATGAGGGCTGTATGACTCAATGATGTATTAGTTCTCATAGCGAAAAGTTGAGAAGCTTGAACGAAGATTGATGAGGTGCTCCACTTGATGTGAAGACAACTTACCATTAGAACGAAGATTGATGAGGTGCTCCACTTGATGTGAAGACAACTTACCATTATCCTCCAAAAAGAAGTCTTTCTTCATGATACGAGATGGACCCAAATAAGCTTTCCTTTCCATTAAAATTTTGGTGACTTCAGTTTCATTATAATATTTGGCCATTCATTGTCCACTATAGGAAGTCCTTTTAGCATCTCCATCAACATCATGCGTACAGTGCTTGTCAAAACGATTAGCTAGCTAAGCATAAACATAATGGAAGATAATGGTACTTCACACCTCTTCAAAGTTATAGCAGTAAAAATTACTCGAAGGCCTCTATAAATGCTTGTCAAAATAGAAATAGCCAAAGAAAAGATCTCACCAGAGGCGGTCATACTTGCAAGTTTGAAGGTGCTTGGACGAATAAGATTCACTAGATCATGTGGAAGTACAAACTTGCATAACCAACAAGATATCAAAGCAGCCAAATAAACTTCTTCCCATAGATTATCTTCTAAGTATAGAATTTCAAAAGGCTTTTGCTAATTTGCATCTCGCAGTAATTTGTTGCCAATAACACGTGAAGGATTGAAATTCTTCTTGGGATGAGCAATTCTTTTGGTGTAGTCTTTTTCAGGAGGCTCAGGACATCTAATAGGATCATGGAACCAAAAGTTCACCCTGTTGTGAAGCTGTTGTCAACCCGTTTGGTATATTTGTAGTATGCATAAAATAAGTATTTGTAGCTTTGTGGTAAGAAGGGAGTTCCACCTCTGTCGACTCCAGTAAGATCTCCAGTTGAAGGGATCATCTCATCATGAAATGAGCCATGGATAGGAAGTCCTCCTAGGTACTTCAAATCCCAAAGAGAAATCGACTCTTCTCTAGCTGGGAGGAAAAGAATATTTGTTGAAGCACTCCAATGTTCACAGAAACGATGAATGACGTTGGGGAAGCGATCATAAGTGAAGAGTGATTCGAACAAAGCATGATACACATTGGCTTTCAAAAGTAGTTGCTCATTATTTGCCAACACATCTTCAAGCCACTCCCAATAGCACTCGACGAAGGAAAATTCACCAACAAATTTGAAAGAATGATGCGAAGCAACTTCGCTGTTGTTGAATGCAACAAAGTGGGAACATTATTTGATGGAGTTTGAAGCGAGCGAAGTGAAGATTGCAACAAATGGCATGAGACGTGGTTAACTACTTGATGTAAAGTAGGAATTCACATGTATACTCGATAGTCCAATCCATGAGATGAGGAGGGTCTACTTTGCTTGGTGCTTTGGCTCCAAGATATTCATCGGTGGATCTTTGAAAAGTGGAGACTATTTTCAGGATTTGAATCTTCTTCGTCGTCGCTCAAAATTTTCGAGCATGGAATTTTAAGCGATGCTAAAAAATCAATTATGCGAACCATATTGATAAGATCTCAAAATTCCTTGGTCAAACAAAGAATAATGGAAGAAGACCTACAAAAAAAAAAAAAAAAAAAAAAAAAAAAAAAAAAAAAAAAAAAAAAAAGATCAAGTCAGATTTCAGATTTCACCTGGCGGTAAAAAAAAGGTATGGATAATTTGTCAAATAGGAGTGAAGGGACTAGCTCAAGTATGGATAAAATTCACATGACCCAAGTTTGTGAACGGTCAGTTGGTTACCATACAAGTCCTACAAAAGATTGTGGATGACGAATTGAATTAATCACAGAATCAAATTTTCATGCTTAAGAAATCAAAATAAGATGTTGTTGATTAGCCAGGCACATGATTTTAACAGATTTAAAAAAAAAAAAAAAAAAAAAAAAAAAAAAAAAAAAAAAGAAAAAAAAAAAAAAAAAAAAAAAAAAAAAGATTAATACAAGTGCTTTTGTTTTGACCGAATTAATGAAACAAGTGTCGAAGTTAGCCATGGACCAAATTCACATAAATTAAAGATGGGAAAGCCTGAAGTCCAGCTTGATGGAAACAATAGAAGTGTCATGCACTAACTTCATATAAATATTGAATTTTGAAGTTAAAAGAAAAAAGGCCGCGAACAAATTTATGAGGAATCAAAGTCAGGCAACATATTCTCTAAAGTAATTGTCATACAGTTTGAGTTGCAGAAATTCAAGCCATACAGTTTGAGCAATTGTCAAGTAAAAGAGGTTGGCCTTGACATGCAACAATGTGAAATAAACGAATCAATAAAGCTAAATCATGTGCTGGAAATCGAAAAAAGAAAAATAAAATAAAATAAATTGGGATCCATAAGACTTCATGGCATTGATTTGGCCGACATAGCAATAAAATATTCATGTTTAAAGACTTGAATATAAGACATAGACGTGGAAGTCAGCATACAGATGAAGGATAACATGTTAATAATAATAAAAAAAGAAAAGATAAGAAATATTCAAAGTTGACGTGTTTATGATGTTGTCCAAATTCATATAAGGACAAAAGAACGAAAGGGTCTATGGTAATTTTAAAAAAAAAAATTTCATGAGTAGTGAAAGTAAAAACGTACCTGATCTATGGATGGAAGGCAATTGTTGTCAGTTGCTTGACGATTTTAACGTGAAGAAAAATTTTGAAGCAAGGTTCCCTTTTATAGAAGATTCATCGACTTAAAATTCGACAAAGAATAAGTCTTCAACTCTAAAGTCAACAAGGATTAAATATTCAACTCCCAATTGGACAAGAATTTAAATTCTCAAACTCCAAAATCATCAAGAATTTTAATTTTTTGAAGGGTAAGAAATTAAAATATAGAAAATTCTAATTATATAAAAACAAAATTAGAGTTTCACTATTTGGGCTAAAAAAAATTTAACTAGCATGTTAAATTGGAGTTGCTAAAATTTTTAACTTGAAAATTCAAGTTAAAAACAAATGGCTCATTAAATTAGGCCATGCAAAAAAAAAAAAAAAAAAAAAAAAAAAAAAAAAAATTCATGCCCATCAAAAAAGACGGGGCATGAGCTTAAATTAAAAAAAATATTGTCAAAAAAAAAAAAAAAAAAAAAAAATTCATGCCATAAAAAAAGAGGGGGCATGAGCTAAATTAAAAAAAATATTGTCTTCTTCAAATTTTCTAGACCCGTTCAAATAAATTCTAGAACAAATCTCGATAAGGCATCTATAGACACCTAAATTTTATTCAAGTTAATTTAATTATTAACTTAATTATTTAATTAGCCAATTGAATTATTGGTTAGTTTAATTAAATAATTTATTTGGATAACCAATCAAAATATTTAAATGGTTATTAAAATAAAATTATTGGATAAATATTATTTACTGAATAAATAAATATTTTAGTAAAGTCCAATAAAAATTCACCAAGTATACTAATTAAATTAAATCTTGGCAAATAAGCCAAGCATCTACAAGTTAAGTAATGTAGCAGCACCAATGAAAACTGCCAAGTAGACCATTCAAATCACATACTTGGCAGACCATTCAAATCACATACTTGACAATGAGACTTTCTCAAATCTCTATAAATAGGAGGCCTCTCTTCAAAGCTCTGTCAAAATCAATACTACAAAGCTCTCTCTCAAGTCCAAAGAATTAAAGTTCTTTCAATTTCAATTCAAGATCAAGTCTCTTAGACCCTTGAATTGCACCTAAAGTTTGTTCTACATCAAGTCTTTTCGACCATTTAATTATATTCAAGATCAAGTCATTTCGACCCTTGAATCATATCCGCGACAACAAAGAGAAGAATCAGAGATAATTTTCATTGTCATAAGAGATTCCACATAGAAATTGTATCCACTTCTTTATAAATACAATTTATATTTTTGTATTTTGTTTCTTTATTTTCAAGAATAAATTTTACGCTTACGTGATTATCAAGACCTAGCTGATAACCCGTTCTTATTTCAATTTTTCCATCAAATTGATCATGACCGCGTCTTGGAGGGGGTCTATGGAATTTTTCATAAAGTCTCCTACTGTTGAAACCATTGCAGCGAAAGGAAAACCCTCGTCATATTGAATTAACTACGGTGGATATTTGGATCCATTTACATGACCTTCAAGCTGGGTCCAAATCTTAACGTGTTGCTCATGACGTTTCTAATTTTGTGGGAGAATTTTTAACATTAGATCTAAGAAACTATGAACTCATCTAGAGGGATTATATGCGGGTGACGGTTGGCATGGACGTCCGCAAACCTCTTAAATGAAGAATGAAAATCAGATGACCAAAGGGAGAAGGTTTTTGTATTTCCTTCAAGTACGAGCGACTTGCTACCTTTATTTCTTCTGCGGCATGTTGGCGCACTCAGACAAAGGTTGTCACAAATTGTTTCTAAAACTAGGAGTGACAAAGGAGCAATTTTTGTATGGGCCTTGGCTGAGAGCAGATAGTCGGAGTACTAGACAAGCGGGAGCTTGTTGGTTAAAACCTGAGATTCCAAAGACTAAAAGAGCACACATGGCTCGTAGCTTTAATACCACTGCTATGAGGTCGAGTGGAGGGACGTAGGGAGGTGTTAAGGAGGGTCAAGGTGTGAATGTTGAAAAGGAAAACCATATAGGGGACGATAATTTTGATGATGCAGATGATGGTGTCATCATGGTGGATCCTAAGCGTAAAAGGCAAGACATTGAGAACTCTAATGCCGTTAATAATTCTCAAGCAATTGATATCTCAAAAAATGGACTTGGGGCGGGACCTAGGGACTAGGCCCGCCAGTTATCATGAATTCCTTAACATGGAACTATCGAGGGCTTGGGAACCAAGAGACAGTTTCTGAACTTGTTAAGTTAGTTAACTTTAACAAACCCAATCTGGTGTTTTTGATAGAAATGAAAGTGGGGTTTGAGCAAGTTGATCGAGTCGAGAGAAGATTGGGTTTTGAAGGTACTTTTGTGGTCCGACTATAAGGTATTAGAGGTGGCCTAGCACTGCTTTGGAAATATAGAGCCATGTCTTCATTAATAGGATACCATAATAACTTCATTGATGCTTTGGTGGAGATTACAGGTATTCCAAAATTTCGGTTCACTGGTTTTTATGGCATGCACGAGCCTCATCGTCAAAGGGATACTTAGGCTCTATTACAATCTCCAAAGCACAAATCAAAGCTACCATGGCGTGTGGCAGGGACTTTAACAATATTTTATGCTATGGAGATAAATGGGAAGGATCAACAGCCAACTTGGTTGGTGGAGGGTTTTAGACGGACGGTTGAAAACTGTGGTTTATATGATATGGGTTTTAAAGGTAATAGATTTACTTAGGAACGAGGTCGAAATTCTCCGGATTGGATTCGCGAATGGCTTGATAGAGCGGTAGTCAGTATGGGTTGGCATAACCTTTTTCTGATGTTATTTTTCATTTAGAAGTTTGTAATAGTGATCACTTGGCCATTTTCTTATCCTTAGGAATTTTGGTTATTTAGTATGCACCAAAATCTTTTAGATTTGAAAATTCTTATCTCAAAGAGGTTGATGTGAATGCAACTTTCAGGAAGCTTGGGCAATAGACACTGACCACCGGATCGGAGAATAGATTCGCTAAAGTGGGGTTCTTTTGAAACAGTGGGGACGACATAAGTAGGAATGATTTTCGAAAAAATTAAAATAAGCACGACAGTAAATGGCGTGGTTTCATAACCGCACTGATCTGGTAGTTATGCAGCATTTCTGAGTTATAAAGGAAGCATACATACGGGTCCTCAAGCAGTGTGAAATTTATTAGCAATAAAGGGCTAAACAAAGCCGGTTATAGAAGTACGATACTAACACTAGTTTTTTTCATTTGATGGCTTCTAAAAGATGGAAAAGAAATATGATTAAGCAGTAAAAGAATGATAACAATGAATGGCTGACATGTGGCATTGGTTTATTGACTTTGGTGACTCAATTCTATTCTAATCTTTTTATCTCTTCACAAGGTGATATGGAGTCAGTTCTGGAGGCTGTTAACAGTCGAGTTACAGAGGCTATGAATAATAATTTGGATCACCCTTTCTTGCATAAGGAGATCAAAGATATGGTTTTCAGTATGCATCCGAACAAAGCACCAGGTCCGGATGGCCTTAATCCGGGATTCTTCCGCTCTTTTTAGCCTATTGTGTGTACTAATGTTACTCGTGCTAATGCGCCAGCCCTGGGAGGTAACTTTACAAACATCATTCTAATTCCTAAAAAGAAGACTCCTGAATTTGTATCGAATTTAAGGCCCATCTCACTTTGTAATGCCATTGATCGAATTGTTTGTAAAGCATTGGCTAATGCTTATTAGTGGTTCAGGCTCTTTCACGAGAAACTTTGGATATTTCTTATTTTGGGTCTATTATTCAAGACTGCAAAATTCTAGCTACAAATTTTGCGCCATTGGTTTTTGTTTTTGCTAGACGGTCAGCAAACTAAGTAGCTCATGAGCTTGTTAGAGTTGCTAGTTCTAGGCCTGACCTAATGGAATGGTTGCTTATTCCATCTTTTATTTATGATGTACTGTTTTATGATGCTCTTAATAATTAATCCATCTTTTCAGTTCACAAAAAAAAATATTAAATGACATTAGAGTTACATAGATTAGAGTTACATAGACAGAGAAAAAATATTAAATATAAAAATAATACTAAATAGAAATGAAATAGAAAAAAAAAAAAAAGCAGAGAATTTTAATAGAGATAAAACTTTTTGCTTGTATATTTTAGATAAATAAATGACATTAGATAGATAAAGAAAATAATAATAATAATAATAATTTAGAAGGATAAATCTTATAAAAAATGAAAAAAGATTAGGAATGTAAAATTAAAAACATAAAACACAATTTCGTAAACCACTATTTGTTGTTTCATAAAATTTGGTTTTTTGTTTCAAAAACAGTTTTCTAAAAAGTGAATAAAAAAAATTAAACAAGTTCAAACAAACAAATTTTTATTTATTTTTTTAAGAAAAAATGAAAAATAAAAAATTTAATGGAAAACAAACAACACCTTAGGCCCCGTTTGTTATAGTTGTTTGTTTTGAGTTTTTTATTCATTAGAAACATGAAACAGTTTTTTAGTTTTTGGTTACTTGTTTTTTGAAAACTTTTTTTTTAATTTATTTTTCTTTTTTTTTTTTTTGTTTACAATGTGAAAAATTCTTCCAATTATCAAATCTCTCTCTTATTAA
This sequence comes from Jatropha curcas, assembly GCF_014843425.1. The sequence goes on along the minus strand of NW_023591453.1, from coordinate 2,801,410 downwards.
GTTATTAAAAATTTTAGTTAATAACGAATTTTCTAAAAATTTAAATTTTCAGATGAAATAATTAAAAATACTTTACAATTTAATTTTAAAATTTCTATATTACAATAACTATCGATTATTATGTTGAATAAAAATATAATACTCAAATATTATAATAAATAAATAATACCAAATGATATTAGATTTATATAGATAGAGAAAATAATAATAAATATAAAAATAATACTAAATAGAGAAGAGATAGAAAAAAAAAACTGAGAATTTGAATAGAAATTAAATAATAAATATAAAAATAATACTAAATAGAGAAGAGATAGAAAAAAAAAACTGAGAATTTGAATAGAAATAAAAATATATGCTTTCATATTTTGGATAAATAAATGACATTAGATTTATTTAGATAGAGAAAATAATAGTAAAACAACAACAATAATAATGTTATGAGGATAAATCTTATTAAAACGAAACAAATTAGAAATGTAGAATTAAAAACAGACACAATTCTATAAATCACTATTTGTAGTTTCACAAAATTTGCCTTTTGTTTTCAAAACAGTTTTCTCAAAAGCAAAGAAAAAAATTTAAACAAGTTTAAATAAGAAGGTTTTATTTATTTTTGAAAGAAAAAAACAAAAAATGAAAAATTTAATAGAGAACAAACGGCAACTACCTTAAGTTATCCAAAAAAACGAACACTATCATAATGTGGTCAGTTATTATGGTTTAGAAGAATGTTTGAGCTCAGTTTTCATTGTTTTAAAGTTTTATGCCTAGTATCTATGACCTCATCCCATTCAAAGCATTGTTGCAAATTAGTGTCCAGAAATTGTAGCAAGCCACATTTTCTCTTCCATTTCAAGCAATAAATAACTAATGCTTTGTCCTCAAAGAATAACTCTTCTGCTAAGTGATCAGCAATAAATTTTTGTTAATATTTTCTTAATTTACAAGTCATTGACTATACTTTTTCATTCACTCATTAAAAATACTTTCTCTATCTCATTTTGTTTGTTTGTTATTCCTATTTTTTATGTCAGAAAATGTTTGTAAGATTTTAAAATTTATACTATTTAAACAATTGATTTTCTCATAATAACATTTATGATTGTTCATTAAACGAAAGACTTTTATTAATATCTTAAATAAGTTAAGGATGAAAAATGGTAAAATAATTTTTATTTCCTAAATTTTTAATATGCGTGTTTTGTCAAACCATGCAAATAAAATAGGACGGAGAGAATGTTTAAAAATAAAAAAATTAACATCTTGATTGACACATATATTCTTAATCGTTGAGATTAAAGAAACGTAAAACATTTATTTTTTAAACTTGCTTACAATATAACAATTTATTCAAGTTTTAGTTTTTGGGTGGATTCTATCAAGAACTTTCAATTATTGCACCAATTTGGTTGATTCTTTTATTGGTCAATGTACATGAAAAATGGATAATAACATCATCCAGTAATCTTATTTCCTCTCAACTCAAATATATTATCCATTTTCATCTAGCGATCTAGTTAATACATTTGTTCCAATAAAAAAAAAAATTGTGACTTTTGGTTGAAATTTACTATTTAAAATTGATAAAAAAAAAATGTCAATTTTGGATAAATTGTATATCATGATTAAGTTTATAAGGGAAATTAAACATTATTGATTCATTTTTATAATTATAAATAAAACTAAATAATAGAAAACATAAAAAATAACAAGTGTGAAATTTAAAAGAGAAAAAAAAAAAAGAGAGAAGGTAACATAAAACAGTACTTTAATTTCTTAATTAGATAGAGAGATCTTCAGGGAACATTACTTCTCCTCCATCAACACTCTGTATTTTCATTATTATTATACATAATTAATATGCTAATCAGTAGCAAATTTAGGTCGGTCTCTCTCTCTCTCTCCCTCTCTCTCTCTATATATATAGATATATAGACAGATAGATCAATATTGACCTGGCCACAAGAATGCCCCCGTTGCAAATTCCCTCTTCTCTTCAAGTGTACCCTTAAAATTTAGGCCATATTCCCTAAGAAGCAAGTCTACCCTCCACTCTTCCATCTTCTCGTAGTCTGACTTTGTGTATTTAGGGTAATGAAGAGGCATTTGGAACCCTCCAGAAGGGTATGTTTCCATCTTAATGACTCCATAGACATCTTTTTCACATGGGTACCCTACAACACCATGACTCCCTTGCATGTCAGTACTGTCCTTGAGAGGGTACCCTAAAACTTGACATGCCGAGTGAAGAAGCCATCTCAAAGCCATCTCTCTCTCTCTCTCTCTCTCTCTCTCTCTCTCTCTCTCTCTTTCTCTAGGGATGAAGAGAGAAATATCAAGATTTGCTGCTTGAACTTTGAAGCAAAGGTAGAGGAATGGACGAGTATATATATAGAGACCTATTACACGCAAGGACAAAGCTCTCTAATGTATATAATAATTGCTAATCAAAATATTATGACAAAAGTCCTAATTGCATACCATAATTGATAATCAAATATTATAAGGACAAAACTTTATCTTGTTTTATTCAATAAATATTAATTTAAATATTAAAATCTTTAGTAAAAAAATTTGATTCACCTCCATTTGTTTTCAGAAAATAATATATTTTTTAAATAACTCATTTTTCATTGTTTGCTTGGCCATGTTGAAAATTAGTTTAAAATATTAAAAATTTAACTTATAAAACCATAAAAATATTTCTATTTATAATTATAGAAATCTTATATTTTAAAAATTTATTGTTAAATGTGAGAATAGGTGCATAAAAAATAATAGATGGTGATAGTCACGGGTAACCGCCAGGGTTGGCCAATAGTGTAGGTAATTGATGGTGAATGATAATTGTTAGTGGTGGATACCAGTGATTAATATATATATGTCACCGCGGTTAATCGCCACCGGGTTTGGCCAATGTGTAGGTAATCTGATGGCTGACATGCACTAATGTTAGTGGTGGTACCAGTGAGTCTAATATAATATACCTACACTATATTATATACTATATATATATTACTATTATATATATCTATAAAAATCATGTTTTTCCTTTTCTCTTAAAAGCTTAGAAAGCTCATTTCTCTTTAAAAATATTTACAATTTTTCCTGCTCTTGACCACACGAAAACGTATGTTTTGCCTTGCATTTTTTTTTTTCCAGCGCACTCCAATATCCAGCAAAATTGTAAATATATCTTCTTTAGATAAATTAATTCTTTACCAAACACAACCTAGCGAGTCCTTCAGAGTGAAATAATTTCTTCCTCTCCCACATTGGCCATGTTCTTATGCCAAATCCTAGATACGAATTTGATTCCACACAAAATCAAAGAAGCTAGTAGAAATCTACACCCAACTGTAATATTGATAGCCTTATATTAGGCGGCAAAACTCGAAATTTAAACATTACCAGCGTGCCGTAAACGTTTTGAAATACTAATTTAAATTAAAAAAGCTACTCTTTGTCCTCAAAATATATTCGGTTTGAGTATTTAAAGAAGTATCATATATTTCTTCCTGAATATGTCTCCCTCATAATAACGTTTAACATAAGATAACATTATTTATAAGAGAGAGCATAAACTGCATAATTTGAGTCAACTAATCTTCTAGAATTTTTTGTTTATAACATCTAGAACGAGCTTCAATTACTTCTCCTTGAATTCTTGTGCAAAATTTCTAAAATATTTATATTTTGGCCGAACACGAGAGAGTACTAACTAAACGCCTTTACAATCTTCAAACATGATCCGCTCATATAAATTTGCCTTTGCTTTTTCAATTTAGCTTTTTATTTCACAGGTGAAGTCATTCAAACTTAAGAAAGTAGTTCCCTCCTCACAAAAGAAATAAGCTTAAAATCTATACACTTAAAAAAATTTATAGTGAATACAAGAAGTGACACTCTTTTCAAGCAATCTAACTACAATTTTAAAAAAACATTTATTCAACATTGAACATATAGTACACGTTTTAAACTTTCAATATTCTAAAATTCCTACAAATCCTTATCTAAAAAAACTATCAGAACACTTCTTTATTAACTGTTACTAAAAGCTCGAGGAGTAGTAACGCAAACTTACATTCAACGGCGTTTTTTTAGCAGGTCAGATATTCAATTTATTAAGCAAACATATTTATAATCAAAACAACTAACCAACTCTCAAATGAGATACGTCTTCGTTTTCAAAAAATACTACCTAATGCGGCAATCATTCTATACCGAAAAAAAAATAATCGAAATATTTCACTATTCTTCAACATTCATTAGAAGGCTCCAATATGTCCAAACATATACTGTAAGCTACATCACTTTACCCTCATGACTCAGACCACTTGAAAACCACTAATTCTACGTTGCGAATAAACAGTCTCTAGAATCCTAATAATCCATGCCTACTACTTCAATGGAACGTCGGGGGTAAGCGCGGACGTTCTTACAATCTAGGGATCTTCATATATTCAAAAAATATGTTTTTCTTTTCTTAAAAGTAGAAAGTCATTTTCTTTAAAAATAATTTAAAATTTTTGTTTGACCACGAAAAGTATGTTTTGTTGATTTTTTTTTTAGGACTCCAAATATCAGAAAATTTGTAAATATTTTTTCAGATAAATTAATTTTTAAAAACAAACGGAGTCTTAGAGTCGAATAAATTTCTTTCTAACATTGGCATGTTATGAAATCTAGATGAAATTTGATTAACAAAATCAAAAGTAGTAGAATCTAAACCCAATGTAATAATTGATAGCCTTATATAGGGGCAAAACTAGAAATTTAAATTAAGGGCGTAAAGTTTTGAATATCTAATTAAATTAAAAAGTACTCATTTTGTCTCAAAATATAAGTCGGTTTGAGTATTTAAAGAAGTAATAAATAATATTTTTCTGATATTATCCTCATTTATAATAAATACTTTAACAAGTAACTATTATTTTGGAGATAAATGATAATTGAGTCAAATAATCTATTGTTTTGTTATAATCTAGAAGAGTTAATTACTTTCTTGATTCTTGTGCAAAAATTTTAAATAATTTATATTTTGGAACAGAGAGAGTAATAACTAAGCTTTAATTTTAAAATGATCCGCTATATAAATGTTATGTTTTCATTTAGTTTTATTCACGTGAAGTCATTAAAATTAAGAAATAGTAGTTCACTCAAAAGAATAAGTTAAAATCTATAACTTAAAAATTTATAGTGAATACAAGAAGTGATTCAATTTTTAAGCAATTATACAATTTTAAAAACATATTATTCAACATTGAAATATAGTAAGTTTTAACTATTCAATATTTAAATTTACAAATCTTACTAAAAAAATATAGAACTTTTTATTAATGTTATAAAAGCTGAGGAGTAGTAACGCAAACTTAAATTCAACGGGTTATTTTAGCAGGTCAGATATTCAATTTATTAAGAAAATATTTATACACTACCAACCTCAAATGAGATTAGTTTCGTTCAAAAAATATATATGGGAATATTTATAGAAAAAAAATAATGAAATATTTCACTAATTTTAATTCATTAGAAGGCTCTCAATATGTCAAAATAATACTGTAAGCTATAATACTCATGACTAGAACTTAACACTAATTAGTTGCGAATAAAAGTCTCTAGAATCCTATAATCCATGCCTATATTAATGAAGTGGGGTAGGGAGTTTTAATTAGGGATTTTGATGGGTAATTGACTTGAGAGTTATCATGTAATGGTTTTAATTGCTTGGAATGCCAACATTGGTCACAAATAAAAATTATATTATTGTGTATTTGTTGGACTCTTTTCGTATATGCAATGACAAGCATGATTTCAGTTTGCGTGTTATGGATGCTATTTGGTCTTTGACGTCATGTTCAATAATGTCCAGTAGCTTAGTATACAAGTTTTAGAAGGCCAAAACATTAAATTATAATTTAATATTTAAGCTATAATTTTGGCTAGCTAGCATCAACTAGGCTAAGCAGAGCAAAAATATTGTGACCTCCAAGGGTTGTAAATAGGAGATGGTTTCAAAGTTTATATTGTGTTATTTTATTAATTAAGTAAATAATAAATTTTAAATTATAGAATGATTACTTTTAGAATTGGAGTAACAAATTAAGCATATTTTATAAAAATATTTAGAATTTTATTTATAATTTTAGACTCAACAACTACACATTTCAATGATAAAATAAATTCAAAATATTGATCGATAAATTTTAAAAAAAAAACTAAAATAGCAAAAATTATTAAGGTTCTAAATCTTTTGTCCTCATTTTGGCTAAATAAAAAATATGTAAATTGAAGCCATTATTATGATTTGCTATTGTTGGCGCGGATCCAGAAAATCAGGCTAAATAATGAACTCAAATTCGCAAAAACTTGAATAGAATTTTATATAGCTAAAATAGTGCGAAGAGGGCCATATGCGCCTAAAATCCATAAATTGTAAATATTTCATATATTTAGAACATTTTTGGGTTTTTATAAAATTTCTAAAAATGCATCTTTCTTGGAGGGCACTCTTAGGCATGAATTTATACAAACAAACTAAATTGTTCCATAAGTCACCTTATGTCTACCTTTCTTTTCCAATCCCTCTAATTTCTTATATTTCTCTCATGTCCTTCTCATCTTTGCTTTTCTCCCTCTTAAGCTCTTCTTACTCTTATTCCTTATTTTCGAACTAAATAAACCCTGATCTATTTATCCACATATCTCAAGGCACTCCTAATAGACGCAGGCCCAACATATCCATAACAATTTCAGAGAGAACAACTTTTTTTTCACTCTCGATTGGACCTGCTAGGCCATTGTTAAGATATCAGGACCTGCTAGGCCTTTGTTAAGATATCAGGATGTTGATGAATTCGACTAATAATTTGATATATCCAAGATCGGACAATTTCATACACCCGACCAAAGGCGTAACCTTTAGAGTAGACAAATTGACCTAGCAGACGATTTGTGCTAAGATCGTCAAGAGAGCTTTTCAGCCGGTTGTGGAAGAAATGTGCAGTACGCGCGGGCATGCAAGATGTTGTAATGAACCTATATGATAGTATCGGTCGCTTAAGGACTGTCATAGCAGAATGGACAGGTTGTCGACTTGGTCAAGATTGACCTAGAAATCACTAAACCTGATCGTTTTGCAAGCAACTGATCTGAGGATCTGGTCTACACTCAGGGGCATTGTCAATTTCAAGATCAAGAAATGAATGATTGAATATAGCCAAGCACTGATTACTTGGAAATGCAACGATCTGGGCCTAAGGTTTATAAAAACTTAGACATTGAGGCCGACCGCCCATAGGCAGTTGACCTTGTTGACAACTCTTGCTCACTACAAAGAGGAAGAGACTATACGGACTGATTGAAACTAAAACGGATGGTCACTCAAACCATAAAAATGGTTTCTTTCCAAAATCAACGGCCAAGCGGCTGAATAATGAATGCAATACATCTATGCGAATTATTTCTATGATAACCTTATTTTATGTCTAGATGAAAATGGTCAAAGATGTCAAATTATTAAAAAATTAATTTGGCATGACAAATGACTGGTCCTAGTCCACATTTGTGGGTAATATCATGGCAGACCACCAGATTAGATGATTTGGAAATCTGACTTGTCCATGAAAATATGATTTTACGTGGCCTCAATTAACGAAATGCAATAGATTTAGGCGAAAGAATCTATCTAGAAGCAAATTGGTTGTTATACTTGCGATGATTAAGTTGTATTGTTGAATAAGCAAACATGCAAAAGAAACAATACTATTTGTCATTAAAAATTATTAATTATAGAAAGAGGCAAGGCCCAGTGTACAATTAGGAAAAAAAGGAAAAAAAAGTTTGCAAGGTTGTACTGGCCCCTTTTTTCTTCTCTAGCGAAATTTTGTCCTTATCTTTATTAGACTCTACAACCATGCCAATTCTGACTCTACAACCATGCCAATTCTTCCTCTCAAGCTAAATAATTCACAGATAATTTTTATCTCTATGTCTAAAGTGGTCGCCTGGATTTCCAACATGGAAATCTCATCTTAAAGGATCGTTATCTTGGATTACAGGGACTTGAGCTTAAGTTTTTTTATCAATCCGTCAGAAGACCATTGTCGAAGAGAAGAACACAAGTTAGAAATATCCTTTGCCTTTTGACTAACTCGTAGAGCTAGCCTATCAACTTCCAGCAGGTTGGTCCAAAGGGTAGGTAATTGGGTGCTGAGGGCATGAATATTATGAAGTTGATTCTCAGTCAAATGTCCAAGACCATAAGTCAGAAGAAATTCTATGTCTAATTATTGATCTTAACAAACCTCAACATTCCATACTACGTGCTCCTTGAGCCGATAATATCCCTAAACTCGAGATAAAGCTTCATGAAAATTAGAGCCTTTGTTTGATTAGGGTCAAGGAACTGTTGGTTTAGGGTTTGAATTTTCGATCAAACTTGACAAAAAAAAAATGGCAGTGAAAAAATTAATGTTATCATCTCCTCTTGATGAGCTTCAATTGAAAAATTACCAGCAATGCTACCAACAACATGATTATGTTGATTGATCACCTAGATTTTTTGAGGGCGGAGCATCAATGCACATCATGGCCTCAATTTCATTGGTCATGTCTATGACATTGTTAGTAATACAACCAGCTGATGAGGAAGCATTATCATGCGAAGGAGAAGCACCATCGGATTTGGGAATATCACCTTGGGAGAACAATATATGGACAGAAATGTCGTTTCTCCGTCGCCCTGAAAAGAATAATTATACTTTAGAAAGAAATGGCCAATAAAATATAGAGACCATAAACAACAAAGGGATTTACCTCTTAACGAAGCCATTTTGGTCAAGAAAGCTACCCCGTTAAGGAAGTCTCATCCAATTTGTCATCTTGAATGACTAAAGATGAGGGATCTATTATAAAATGAAGTTAGAACTTGAACAAAAAATCTTGCAAAAGCTGAAAGGATTGGAAAGTTACCATGCTTTCACCGTTTAAGGGAAGTGATACTGATAATGGGATATCGCAATCCATTTTTAGGGCTAAAGAACATTAATCGGTTGGTCCTTTGAATAACTTATAAAAGATGACCAACAGGAAATGAAACACCTGGTGATACCAGGAGTTCTTGAATCCAAGTTACATTAAGCTTCTTCAATTTTTTCTTAATGACCAATTACACATATGATTCACCCGGAAAAAAATGATGATTGAACAAAAGAAAGTTGAAGAAAGCATAAGTAATGACTAAACCTACAAAAATACTGTGGGCATTGCGACTTATTATAATAACACTCTAAATTAATGTTCATCCCCTAGCACCCAAAATTAGAAACTTAAAAATATTATCACCCTGGACTAAGAATCAGCTAGGGTTTTTAATAAAATAATATAAAAATGGGTCCCATTAAACTAGCTTGGGTTTAAGTAAACTAATCGAAACGCACCGTTTCATCGATCCCTTCTTTCTTCTCCCTCAATCGTCTCCTATTCCTTCTTGATAATTACAAATGAAGAATTACAGAAGAAAAATGATATAACAAAAATTAAAATTACAAAACTTTCTTGAAACTGTAGCACCCTTATTGCCACCACTACCTTCTTCTTCTCCATCTTTCTTTCCCAATCTTTGCAAACCTGGTATTATCAAAATCAAGCTTGAATCTTTGTCTTGTTGAGAAAACACAAAACCTAGATCCATAAGCCCGTTCAACTCTTCAAATTTCAATTTTGATAAACTCTTTCTCAAAATTTTTCTCTCTTCTCTTGATTCTACTCTTTCTTTTTGGGGATTCTTGTATCGGTACAAAAATATTTGTCTCTTTTTCTATAATTTCCTTCCTGGAAAGAATTATTTTTACATTTAATGTAAGAAGAACAGAGTCTGGCAATGGAGAAAAGCCAGAGTTAAAGCTTGCTTTAGGCAACGATTGATCACTCATAGACCTTGCAATGATTATTAGAACTCTATAAATCCCTAGTTTTGTTTTTCTTGCACTTGATGATGAAGGATGGTGACTGCAGGCGCCTCATTATCGAGATGGAATAGAAGAAAGAAGGGATCGATGAAATTAGGGATTTTAGTTTCCTCATATCAAAACGGTGCGTTTTGATTAGTTTCAGGGGCTTGGGTTAACTAGTTTAATGGGACCCATTTTATATTATTTTATTAAAAATCTTAGTTGATTTTGAATACTGGGTAACAATATTTCTAAGTTTCTAAGTTAGGGTGCTAGGCGGATGAAGGTCAATTTAGAGTGTTATTATAACAAGTCGTAAAGCTCGGAGTATTTTTTTGCAGGTTTAGCCATAAGAAATAGGGACTGCTTGAGTTAAACCGAATTCACAGGTAAAAAAATTAAGGTTATAGACTTTTCATCCATTATAACTATTAGCACCTTTAGTAAATTCGTCGTCGAAAAAACAATCTTGCTAATTGAGAACAGTCACCCAAGAATTGAAATATGAAAGTTCATTTAGGTAACTTTAAGCTAGTTGGGGCCATACAAGTAAGGATGAAAAAGGCAAAAGTAAGGAGGGTTGGGCTACTCAGTTGTCTTTAAAAACCAAGTAAAAATGCCAAAATAGCAGCCCTCTAGTGATTTTCGAAAATGACAAAGCGAGCAGTCCATCACACATAGATCCTAAAAAATGGATCTGAAGGATTACCAATCATCACAAATTCAGCAAAGTAGCAATAAACCATAATTATAACATCTAAATCAGCCCATGAGGTTGCCAAAACTTTGGACGACCATCTTCAAGAGCAAGTGAATGAATGCCCCAGTAAAGGTTGCTAAGAACGCTTGTCCCAAGGTTAGCTTTTCACCCTTGGCAAGAGCAACCGCTACCTTCAAATAAGATTTTGACTACTTTACCAGAAGCAACACGGCAGACAAATTTGTAGAGGAAAAAGAAAAGAAATGAGGTGTGTTCAGCCTCATAAGGAATATTGGAATCTTTCATATGAACTCTGATGAAGTTAGAATATCCAGTATCTTGCTTGCCAAAGCAAAAACAAATATAACTTGTGTCAACGAAAATGGTTGAACTAATAACACTTCCGATGACAGGAAGGCTAAATAAAATGGTCATATCAAAAAGAGATGAAGACATAGGATCGAAATGGAAGCAAAAGTAGAGCAGTTGGTTGAGCAGGACTAGAAAAGGAGAGCAGGCATTAAGAGTGATTGGTAATATGAAATGTGTGACAGTATAAAATTAGCAAATGATAGATACTAACTGATTTCCATACATCTCAAAAAAACAGTTGAAGTCGACTAGACTAATGGATAAAATCATCAGAAAGGTAATACTGGAAGCAAGGATTTTTCTCCCAAAGAGATACATTGATGGATAAACACCATAGAGGGGAAGAATCATCAAGAATAAAGAAAGAAGGTGGATAAGGGTTTTGTCATTCTTCTTTTTAAAACTAGGATCAAGTATTTGGAGGCTGATTTATGGATTAGTATGAATGAGATCCTTGAATGACCAAGAATAATAATCATCTATTAATTTGAGTAAAGCATCTTGGTTCTCTGGATACTAATCCGTTGATTTAGAAGGAGGATCGACTATTGTAATGAGAATGGTCAAATTACAAGAATAGAAAGGAAAAGCAGTCAGTTCTAAGGAGAGGTCATGGAAGAGGAAATAAGAGAAATAAAAATCTCAGGCCTCAAAGCGAACGCGACCCTCCAAATGACAAAACGCATCCTTTTAAGCAACCATAGATTGACTCAACATGCACATGGATTTACAAACTAAGTAAGACCATGTGCAAGGGACATTATTGACACTAATCAAAAGAAACCAAGACCAAACAAGCGACTCGAATTGGCAAAACTTGGAGAAGCATTATATAGCTAGTGATAGAGATATATTATTAACTATGCAAATGTAATAGTATGTTTTTGGTGTTATTTCCTTGTAGAATTATTTCTATGTATCCAATTGGAGATTTGCATTAAATGAATAAATTTTTCAGCATATTTTATAATAATGGTGTTAGTACATTTTGTATGTATCTAAATGGACCAAATAGAGAATAGTTGTTTTATACTGACTATTAAAACGTATTTTTTAGGACATTAGAAATAAGATTTATGTTCTTAATCTTGATTTAATTAATATGAGCAAAATCTTAAAGAGTAAAATTGTTATTAAATAAATTGTCAGTGATTGACAGGATTTTTTGCAAGTGTACGGAATCCCAAACAAATAATAAAGAATTAGTAAAGTATCGTCCCACAAGGATTATATACCAAATACCAAAATTGTATTAACCTATTATTATTTAAACGACAATAAAGAAAATGTATTTGAAAATAAAAAAAATTAAAGTAAAAACAATAAGAATGAGATTAAGCAAGAAATTGTTGAAAAGAAATCAAGGTTTAAAAATTACTAGGGATATTGACTTCACTTAATTCTATCCAGTTTATCCTATTAGTTTGATAATCAATTTTAATTATTCAAAAAGGAGAAATAACCGTAAAATGGCTAAAAGCTCTCTCGATGTTTTATTAGCTATTTTAACTCAATTCAATTACCCATCTCTCAATAGCGCAACCAAACATAGATTTTAAATCGTTATGTTTTATAATTATTCAGGAATCCGCAAATTAAGATTTTTAAATTTATGAAAGCTCCCACAAATCAAACCATCTAGCTCTCACATCAAATTGTTATTCCCATGAAATTTATTACCCTGTTCATATTAAAAACGCTTCTCTCGATTATGATTAATGAAATAAATCAATCCATGGAAAAAACTCTGTCTGTAAGCATTAAGATCAATAATAAACTTATTTAAATACAGAAAATCAAATCTAATATTATAAACTGGAGTTGATTTAGAGCTACATCATATCCCTAGTAAAAAGATTTAGTTTGACATTTTAAGTAAATCTAAATCAATTCTCATGGAGACTCAGAGCTTAGCACGCCCCAACCGTGCTATCTGGCATGCCCGTGCCTCAAGAGAATGTCGATCTAAGGGCTTGCTCACCTGAGCACTGCTCGTGCTACATCCATCCTGGAGACTCAGAGCCTAGCACGCCCAGACTGTGCTATCTGGAAAGAACACCGGTGAGTGAATCTGCTCTACAATAGATTAGTTCTTATGTGATTTGTGTGTTTTTTGCTTTTGTATTTATTTCGATCTTGGATAGTTTCCATTGCTTAATTTTCGGCTCCCTCCAGTTGGTATCAGAGCCATTCGAAACTCATATGAAGGTGGCCTGTTCACCTGTTAATTTTTTTTATCATGTTTTCGTTAAATTATTTTATCTTTCGTGTGGTACATAATCTCGTATACAATTTTGCTTCTGTTTGATTAGGTGATTATATGCATAAAATTTTTTTATTAATTGTTGAGATACAGATTTTACGATGCAAAACAATCGGCTGTGTTTTTTTAGAAAAATCGGTTTTGCAGAATCTGTGTCATGAAAAACGATTTGGACTTTTTTATTAAATTAATTAAAAAAAAAGGGGAGCATTGCTTCTTGAATCGTGTTCTTCACAAGAGCACGAAGAACATGAAGAAGATGACCAGATTGCCAAACTGCCCAGAACAGGACAACCGGCAGCGCCGTTGATGGCGAGCCATGCAAAGGTCTCCGACCGACATAGGCTCACCTCCGGCAGCGGCTGTTTCGTCGGTTTTCAGTCTGGAAATTGAACGGTTTTTAGATTCGACTGCGTCGCGTGTTTCGCTTGAAAACGAGCTTGCCGGCGTAGGAATGGACGACCAGCGGAAGCCCAAGCCTCCTACGACCACCGGAGTCTTGGTCTGGCGGCGGCAGTGCTCAGCCTGGGCGAAGATGGTGCGGCGCTAGGTTTTCTGTTCTAGAAAATTCCAGAACAGTGCTCCAAATTTTATAAACATTTATATAATGGCCCTGGAAGTTTCTGTAATTTGCAAACAGGTCCTAAAATTTTTATCAAGCCCTGAAAGTTTCTAAGTTTTGTAAACATGCCTTAAGAAAATTTGTTGGTATTTTTTTTAAGTTTTTTTTTGTAAATTCTTTTGGAAATTTGCTGTATTTTTTTTTTAAATTACAAACAAATAGAATTTAATTTGTTTTAAATAAAAAAAGAATCTTTTTTCGATTGATTTGAATTTTGTTGGACACATCGAAAACCGTGTGGAACTTTCTCCATCATTTTACGATCATCTAAGGTCGTTTAGATGGAATTGTAGCCATTTTTCTATTTTAGGTGAATTTTTTCGGTTTTTTTTATAAAAAGGAAATTTTTTTTTGTGATAAATTCTTATAGAAATTAGTTATTTTTGTTAATTAGAGTCCAATGGAATTTATTTTTTAATATATTTTTTGGTTAAATTCCTTTTGGAAATTTGCTGTAATTTTTTTTTTTTTTTTTTTTAATTACAAACAAATAGAATTTAATTTTGTTTTAAAATAAAAAAAGAATCTTTTTTTTTTTTTTTTTTTTTTCGATTGATTTGAATTTTGTTTGGACACACATCGAAAAACCGTGTGGAACTTTCTCCATCATTTTCAACCCGAATCATCTAACGGTCGGTTTTAGATTGGACATTGTAGCCATTTTTTTCTATTTTTAGGGGGGGAAGGTGAAATTTTTTCGGTTTTTTTTTTTTTTTTTTTATAAACAGGAAATTTTTTTTTTGTGATAAATTTCTTATAAGAAATTAGTTATTTTGTTAATTAGAGGTCCAATGGAATTTATTTTTTTTAAATATATATATAATATATATATATTATATATATTTTTTTTTTTTTTTTTTTTTTTTTATTTTTTAAAAATGTACATATGTTTATAAGTGTTTCCATTACTTGTTAATTGTGACTACTTGCATATTCTTTCTTATCGACAAATGATATGTAGTATGTAATCTGTGAATCTGGTGTTGTCTATATTATGTTGTAGAAAGTTAAATTAATTAGGAGTTCAATCATGAATTTTTAGTGGAATAATTTATGATTAATAAAAATATATTGGTCCTTATTATAATTTATAGCTTTATTAATTTATTCCTGTGGTCCCTAGTATGCCTTAATTATTTTTAAATAATTAATAGATTAATTTTTTAATTAAAATTTTATTTATTAATTTTTAATTAAAAAGGGATAATCTATTTTATTATTTTATTTAAAATATTAATCTGCGTTTTTAATTAAAATTTTATTTATTAATTTTTAATTAAAAAGGGATAATCTATTTTATTTAAAATATTAATCGCGTTGATAACAGAACGATCAATCTTATCATTTGTCTGCCACGCAGATAAAATATATTATTAATTTTTGAATATACGCTAGAGATAGTAAAGTATTCAGAGAAAACGTAGTAGTCTCTCGAGAAACAGACGGACTATATTTTTCTATCTACTTAGAAAATTAGGATTTATAAAATCAATTAAAGTCACACGGCAAAAGGCTATAGGGTGACTTGAAGATATCTAGAAAGAACACTGGTGAGCAAATCTGCGCTACAATAGAATAATTCTTGTGTGATTTGTGTATGGTCTACTTTCATACTTGTTTCGATCTTGAGTAGTTTCCACTGCTTAATTTTCGGCTCCTTTCAGCTAGAATAATGCCAACAGGGCATACTGACTTAAAACTCATAAATTATAAACACTGCATATGTTTAGGACATTTTTATTTTTTATAGAATTTCTAAAAAGTGGATCTTACTTAGAGGGAAAAAATGTGTTGTAACACACATGTGAATCTATATAAATAAAACGCATTCAAGTTACCTTGTGTTCCCTTTCTGTTCCCTTTCTTTTCCGGTTGAACTCTTTTTATTCTCATACCTTTATTTTCAAACTAAACATCCATGGCTTTTTTTTTTTCCATTTATCTCAAGGTACTCCTAATACATATAGGCTCACCAGACTCATAATAATTTCATATGAAACAATTCTATTTTTTTATACATTAACTAAATACAATTGTCTTACATTCTTGTAATAATTTTATTAAATTTTATTCTAATAGGAAAATAATTTTTCTAAGGCACATTAAATTCTAACAACTAAAACTCGTTAAGTGCAATAATTTGCTTACTATTTGAAAGTTGAGCAAAGTTGTAATAGTGTTAACTATTACTGCTTCCGTTCTTGTCACATTTGAGAAAATAGTTTCTTTCAAAATATTTGTCATATTTGTGGTTTCAAGAAGTAATAAATCTTTTTTTTCATGTTTACTTTTTATATATGATCAATAATTATTATTTCAATTTAATGATTTTTTAGAGAATTAATATTAAATTAAGGGTAATATAATTAATTTACTTAATAATTTATTGTAACTTGATAAGTCTTCTTAAAGGACATGAAATTCTAAATGTGACAATAATTTTATTAAATTGTATTTTAATAGGAAAATGATTTTTCTTAAGGCACATTAAATTCTAACAACTAAAACGTCCCTCTTTCATGTTTAATTTTTTATTTATATAATATTAAAATATAAGTTTTTATTTAGTGTGTTTTACCCGTTAAGTGAATACAAAATGACCTAAATAAGCTCACTATTTTTTTATCTCTAAGTAATTTTCTTTCTCTTTAACATCAATTCCCTTTCTCTCTCGTTCTTTATAGGACTCTATTTGTTTAAATCCAAACCCACCTAAATTCTTCAAAACGAAATTGATTTCAAGGAAGCTATTAGAAAGGAAAAATGATAGTATGATCCCTGTTGTTTGTGAAATATAATTAGTTTGTCTCTATTTTTTATAAAATATGTTATTTTTCCAGTATATTTTGTTTCTATTACACTATTAGATCCTTTTATCTCATTTTTGCATCTTTTTTGTTAAGTTTACAAGAAAAAACAGAGGCCGATACTAAAAATATTAAATTAGAAAAATTACATAATGGTCTCTATAGTTTGAATATACAATTAGTCCGTTCCTGTATTTTTAAAAATAAAATACTAACGGAAAATATGTAAAAAAAATGGAACAAAGAACCTTATAGTTTCATGAAAGTAAATTATAAGGAAATTTTTAATATATTTCTTAAAAGACAAGGACGGACTAGTTGTATTTTACAAACTATAGAGACTGCGCTATAATTTTTTCTATTTAAACTGGATTTTAAAGGGGATGAGTCTTCTTCTCTACCTTCGCTAGTTTGTTCAAAATGAAAATGGGTCTTCTGCAAAATCAAACTGTATGAGATAAAATAACAGATCTGGAGATTATCTTCAAAATGAAAATAGGTTTTCTATAAAATCAAACGATATGAAATAATAGATATGAAAATAAATTGCTCTTCATTTGTTCTGTAAAATCAAAAGGTTTAGATATTTCGACACTTTTATAGAAACAACAGATTTCATTGTCTTGATTTTTCATAGATGTGGGTTGAGATTCAGTTCACGATACTAATAGATATGCGTGGTTCTTGGCTATGTGAGATTGACGCTTATTTCTTTTCTTTTTTGCTATCCATGGCTGAATCACTGTGAGCAAATATCTTTTACTGAACATATGTTTCTAGATAGTTTCACATATAGGAATTTAATATCTGCTGAATTTTTAAAATATTTATTCTTTTTTTTTTTTTTTTTTCTAATCATAATTTTCAATATATACGGTGTTAATTTATATTACACTTTACCCTAGAACCTACTTTTTATAAATTATTTCTAAAACTAATTTCCTGCATTTTTTTTTTATGAAGAGAGAAGGATCATTAAAGTAAGATATAGTAAAGTATGGTACGGAAGAATATGATAAATGTCTTTTTTGTGTTTGTGGAAATGTATGGTAAATGAAGATTTAATAACATTATTTTATTTGGTTTGATGGTAAAAAAAAATAATGTTAAATATAAATATTATGAAAAGACCCTTATCACGAAGATTTTTCGGAGATAAAAAAATCCCTAATTTCCTCCACTTAAACCATCCTAGATGGTGCGAGAGTAATTATGTTTCTTTAAACATAAAAATAAAAAATATGATGAATTTTTTATTCAATTTGCATTTAAAACCATGGGTATTTCAGTCCAGTGAAAAATTTTACTCTTTGGGAGATTTTTATATGGAGTGTATATTATAAATATATCTTTATTATCATATATGATTTTTATATGGAGTGTATATTATAAATATATCTTTTATATCATTTATTAATATATATATATATATATATATATATATATATATATATATATATATTAAATGCTAGTCTCTTTTTTCTTTCTTCGTTTTATGTACCAAAAAAAATATGCTAGTCTCTTTTTCTTCTCTTTTATGTACCAAAAAATAATAATAACGAATAAATAACAAGAATGAAATAAAACCTAAAATTTTTCTTTCCCATAACTTACCACCTTTATATATATATATATATATATAACAATAAGTTACTACTTATTACTTAGACAACCTAATAAGTGTATATTTTCAAATTTTCAAATTTAATCCTTCCATTCCGAAATATTTTCAAATTTAAATTGCAATTCCATTTCGTTCCAAGTATTTTTAAAAATTTTCCAAGTATAATCCTTTAGTTCCAAATATTGTTTGAGATTTAAAATTTAATTCAACTCCATTCATGGAAATTTAATTTGAAATTCAGTAACTCTAAATTTTTTTATGATAAATATAAAGCTAGTCTATCTTAATATGTATTAAGATATGAAATTTTAAATTTAATAACACATGCTAAAATATAACCCTGAAATGAATAATACTAAATCCAGCAATACAAAATTACATAGAGAAATAAGAAAATAAAATCAGAAAATATAGGAAGAGAATACTTCATATAATAAGAAAGTCTTTAAAAGTTCCTGTCAAGAGTTGGTCTTTACAAAAATTCTTGTCAAGCGTAACAAAAAAATAAGAAGAATATATTTTTTATGATTACATACAATTTCAAGATCACGAGCAATGAAGCATATTCTATTTTTTAATTTGTCTCTAGAGTTTGCAAGACAATATTAATTATTAAGTATGGTTAAATTATCATATTAAACTGCACGGTTTTAAATTAAATACGATTTTTTTCCAAATATTAAATTTTAAATATATTTTATTCAAATATTTAATTTAACATTTACTATTAAAATATATAATTAAAAATAATAAAAAATTTCAATATATGAATTGGAATATGAAATTTTCTATTACATTCGGTTGGAGCAGAGGCAGACAATTTGGTTAGGGTGGACAGATAAAAATTAACTATCATTAAATGAAATAATAGCAACAAATATGCAAATAAAGAAGTAAAGAAAAATTTAATTGAAATATATCTTTATTTTTAAATTTCAATATAATAAATTTTAATTGTTAGCTCTCAAATTTAATTAGAAATTTTGCAAAGCTTTTTTATATTGATAATATAATAATATCTAATTAATTTTAAAAACAAAAATCATGGCTTCATCCTAAATCCATCGATCTATAAAGTACTTTTTGATAGAGGATGGAGTTAAAAAATATAGCTAAGTGAATTGATATTTGTCTAGATAAATGAAAAAAAGTAATTAACTATGTTATATATTTTAAAATTTTAAAGTTTCATGATAAGCATGATAAGTATTAATTTAATTGAATTCTATCCAAATGCATGAAAACTTAAAGTTTTTTTCTTTCGTATTCCAAGGTGGGCAGGTGCCTATACTTGGCTGCATGTGGCTCTGCCCCTGCATTTCGTTCCATATTATATATACCGATGTTTTAAGAAATATATTTCATTTTAAATTGGAATAAATCTTTAGGCCTTAAACTTATAACTTTGAAAAAAAAAATGTCATATTTGAATTTTTGGGCCAAATAACACCTGAACTTATACCAAACGACCCAATTTGTTATATTAAAAAAAAAATTTATACCAAATAACAATCCAATCACTCCTAATTATTTTTTACCCATATATATTCAGCACTGCCAAAAATATATTTGCAGAATTTTTTTTTCAATCTGTAATGAAGCATTTAGAGTTTACCTTTTCTTCCTCAATTTCCATTGCTTCACGATACCCATCTTGGAGTTTTGAGCCATCAAAAACAAATTTTTAGTCGACCATTGTAATCATATTCCGGCCGATTAAAACTCAGTTGAAGAATATGTGCAGATGAGACCTATCGATTAGAGGAGGACGCTCTGGAAGGATGACTTAATATTAAGATTTTAGGTTTCAAATGTTAGATTATTTAATAATCTATATGTGGCCCATGTGATTAAAGGGTCAGTTCTAATTAAGGTGGCCCAAAATGATGGTTATTGGACTTAATGGATAAGAGCTAGTTAGGATTTTGATACCCTTCTTCTGCCTTATAAAAGTAAAAGGAATCGAAAGCTTAGGGTGAACACAGAAAAGAAAACAAAATAGAGAGTGTGACAGCTATCTCAAACACATACGGTGATAGCTTGTTTGAGAGAGCTCATAAAAGAAACTCTCGTAGCTGTTGATTATTCTCTAACCATCGAGAGAAAACTTATGGATAAAAGGCCAGAGGAAGAAACGTAAATCTGTTGTTACGGTGAGAATCGAATTGCCGCAACGAGGTAACCCATAACATAGATCTGCTGTTATGGATCAAGGTACGCTTCCGCTTATTGTCTATTTCTATGGATCAAGGTAGCTTCCGGCTTATTGTCTATTTCTACTAACAACAAATTCTAATGAACAATAGATCTGGGCTATATTAAATATTATTTAACATGTGTGGGTATCAGAGCCTGTACCTGTTCTAGATCTTCGTTTTGATAGACGTT
The DNA here is from genome assembly GCF_014843425.1 of Jatropha curcas. The sequence goes on along the minus strand of NW_023591453.1, from coordinate 2,780,678 downwards.
TTGGGTTTTGGTTAATTTAATGGAAAATTAAATTTCGTATTGGTTGATGATTGAAGAAGCCAAAATTATAGAAATTTGGTGAAAACTGTTAGTTTTTCCTTTATAAATTATTTTGCTATAATTTATAGAGAATGAATTATGACATATTATTGGTTATGTCGTTAAAGTTTGAGAATCTTAATTATCTCAAATAAAAGTTTGCAAAAAATAAATGTTTAGATGAATTTAAAACTTGTTAGTCACCAAAGTGGCCTTGTTGGATTATTTTAGACATTGATTATGCAGGTTTCAATTGTTCATGTTTGTGTGATGCCGTTAAATGCCATGAAAGTTAACAGTGAACAATTGAGATCATTGATTCTAACTTGTTAGACCATTAATTATAATCAATGGCATTAAAGAGACTTATCATTGTACTAATTAATATGAATGTATATCCAAAGATAACATGCATATTGTATGGAGCCTTATTGAATAGTTGAATGGAATAAAAAAAAACGTAACTGGATTCCAGAAAGGAGCACGGGTGTGTTATGGACTTCCAGAGAGAAGCACAGGTGTGCTGCAATGAGCACGGCTATGCCCTGACTTCCAAAGAGAAGCACGGGGCGTGCTTCTCTCTGACTTGTATAAAGGCTCGCAAGTTGCTCCATAATGAAAGTCTATTAAAGTATTTTTCTTCTTGGCATCATTATTGATTAAAGCTATGCAATTTAAATATTACCCAAAGGTGAATCTAGATGCATAATTAAAGTTGTTATTTGTTTGAATGAATCCATTCTTATGTTTTACTCAAAGCATTAACGTATGAGTATATTGTAATTGGTAAGCTTCCTTAACATCGTTTTGCTATGGGCAGCTGGGGTTGATTAAGTTCAAATGGATGAACATCTGATTGGCCGAGACAAATTCCACATTATCATTAGGAGTTCTGGACTTGGATCTGGCATTAGTCTATGATAAAGCCAGCAGCCATTATAGAGAGACCAGCACTAAAGTTGACAAGTCTCATTATGAGGCTTGGGAGCGGTCTAACAGGCTAAGCTTAAACTTAATGAGGATGACAATGGCTGAAAATGTTAAGCTATCAATGCCCAGAGCAAACAATGCAAGAGAGTACATGCTGAAAATTAAGGAATACTCCCAATCGAACATAGCTGACAAGTCCATCATAGGATCCTTGCTGAGTGAGCTGACGACCAAGAAGTTTGATTGGTCACAATCCATTCATGATCATGTGACTGGTATACCGAATTTGGCAGCCAAACTGAAATCAATGGGAATGGGTGTGAGTGAATCCTTTTTAGTTCAATTTATTATTAACTCACTTCCTCTTGAGTTTGGTCAATCTCTCTTGAGTTTGGTCAGTTCCAAGTGAATTACAACACCCTTAAGGAAAAAATGGAACATTCAGGAAATCAAGGCCATGTTGATACAAGAGGAAAGGAGGTTAAAGAAATTGAAGGAACACTCTGTCAATCTCACATTTCATAATGAAGCTAGCAGCAGCAATAACAAATCATGGAAGACAGGCAAGAAAAGGGACAGTGCCCCAATGAAGGTCAAATCCGTAAGGAATTGAATTGAGTGCTACTTTTGTAGGAAGAATGGTCACTTCAAGAAGGACTGTCCTAAAAGTAAGATTTGGTTTGAAAAGAAAGCTATACTTTATGTTTCAGTATGTTTTGAATCATGGTTCAGTATGTTTTGAATTCAAATCTTATTGAAGTGCTAAAATACCTGGTGTTAGATTCTGGGCAACCTACTCAATGTGTCTCATATTATGCAGGGGATTTCTTTTTCGCATCCCAACCCATAAACGAAAACTGAAAAGTCAGAATGAAGGCACGAATAGAAGGAATTGGGACTTATAGATTGATCCTGGACACTAGTTGTTATCTGGATCTTGAAAAGTGTTTCTATGTTCCTAAATGTGCTACAAATTTAGTTTCTGTAGGGAGGTTGGATAATATTGGTTTAATTTTTAAGATTTGTAATGGTACTTTTTCGTTATACAAACATAAGTACTATTATAGTTTTGGTACTTTGATTGATGGTTTGTATCATTTTAATCTTGATGCTGAATTTTTTATGCTGAATTTATTGAATCCCTATTTAATGTTGAACACAATATAGGTAATAAACTTAGTGCACATAATGAATGTTCTGCTTTCTTATGGCATCAAAGGTTAGGTCACATATCCAAAGAAAGGATTTTGAGGTTAGTAAAAGTTGAAATCTTACCTCAATTGGACTTCACTGACTGGGAAGTGTGTGTAGATTGCATTAAAGGCAAGCAAACTAAGCACACATTAAAGAATCCATCCACAAGAAGCAGTGAATTGCTTTGAACTTATACACACTGATATATGTGGTCCTTTTGATGTTCCCTTTTGGGGTGGTGAAAAATATTTTATTACCTTAATCGATGATTTCTCATGGTACGGTTATGTATATTTGCTGCATGAAAGGTCTCAATCAGTGGATATCCTTGAGATATTCATTAATGAGGTAGAGAGGCAGTTAAATAGAAAAGTTAAAGTGATGAGATCTGATAGAGGAAGTGAATGTTATGGTAAATTTAATGAAAATGGACAATGACCAGGTCCATTTGCGAAGTTCCTTGAAAGTTGTGGCATTTGTGCACAATACACAATGCCGGGTACACCTCAACAGAATGGTGTAGCTGAAAGGCGGAATCGTACTCTTATGGAATCGGTTACTCCGTTATGAAAAATGGTTATGAGTATGCTAATAATGCACTGTGACCTTTATCATTATGATCAGCATTAAAGACTGCTGCAGTATTTACTAATAGGGTTCCTCCTATAAGGCAGTTTTCCTAAGACTCTTATGAACTGTAGACGGAAGGAGAACCTAGTCTGAGGCACTTCATGTTGGGTGCCCCATCGGACGTAAGGATATATAATCCATCATGAAAATGAAGTTGATGCTAGAAACGGTTAAATGGATTTTTCGATAGGTATATCCTGAAAAGTCCAAAAGGTAATAGATTTTATGTCCTAAACCATAGGTAAGAGAATTGTTTGAGTCTGGGTTAATGCTCCGGTTATTGAAATGGCCAATTAATGGGGAGGCAGTGGACCACGGTAAAAGTGAATGTGTGCAAGAGATTCAGATTGAAAATCCCAACTCAGGATGGATTTTCCTAATGTCTCTCTTCCCGGTTGTTGATTCCCACTTGTTGTATCACGGTTTATACAACATGGTTGAACAATAAAATGCATTCGACCCACAAAATGAACCATAATAAATGATGAACCAGCAAATGAAGAACAAATTTCAGCGAATGATTAAGTGGTTTCGACAAAAATTAGCATTACGGACGGGTCACAAAAGGCAAAGAAAGCTAGCTATTTCTATGTGATTATGTGGTTACTCACTTGAGCATCGAATGTGAATTGAGCATGTGATTAAGGATCCAGTTCTTTCCAGAAAGCCATGGAATGTGATAAATTCTGAAAAGTGTTTACATGCCATGGTGGTTTAATGCCATGAAGGAAGAAATGCAATCAATGAGTGATAATCAAGTTCGGGATTTAGTCGAGTTGCCTGAGGGGTCAAAACAAGTTGGTTGTATATGGGTTTTTAAGACCAAACGGGACTCTAATGGAACATTAAAAGATATAAGGCCAGACTTGTTGTTAAAGGTTACACTTAGAAGGATGGCATTGATTATAAAGAGACCTTTTCTCCAGTTTCTAGAAAGGACTCTTTAAGAATTATTTTGACTTTGGTGGCTTATTATGATCTAGAGCTTGACCAAATGAATGTAAAGACAGCCTTTCTTAATGGTGACTTAGAGGAAGAAGTATATATGGACCAACCAGAGGGGTTTGTGGTCACAAGAAAGGAAAACTTGGTGTGTAAGTTACAACAGATGGACTGAAGCAAGCTTCCCGTCAATGGTGTCTTAAGTTCAATAATACCATCACATCATATGGATTTATAGAAAACACTGCTGATCGGTGTATTTATATGAAGGTCATTGGGAGCAAGTTCATCATGTTAGTCTTGTATGTTGATGACATTCTTCTTGCTGTGAATGATGTTGGGTTGTTACATGATAAAAAGGCTTTTCTCTCTAAGAACTTTGAAATGAAAGATATGGGTGAGGCATCCTATATGATAGGAATAGAAATATTCCATGATAGATCACTAAGACTGTTAGGATTGTCCTAAAGAGCTTACATTGATAAGGTATTAGAGAGATTCAGAATGGAAAAATACTCTGCAGGAATAGTTCCAATTCAGAAATGAGATAGGTTTAGCGAAATGCAATTTCCTAAGAATGATTTGGAACATAAAGAGATGGAGTCTATTCCCTGTGCGTCAATAGTTGGGAGCTTAATGTATGTTCAAACATGCACTCGACTGGATATTAGTTTCGCCATAGGAATGTTAGGGCGATATCAAAGTAATCATTGGATGTACCATTGGAAAGCTGCAAAGAAAGTACTTAGGTATTTACAAGGCACTAAGGATCATATACTCACCTATAGAAAGTCCAGCCATCTAGAAGTGGTGAGCAATCTAGAAGTGGTGGGATACTCGGATCCAGACTAATTGCCGGTTGTGTAGAGTGAGAAAAGTCTACATTTGGCTACTTGTTTTCTTTCTCCTTCTAGCTGGAGGAGCAGTATCATGGGAAAAGTGGAAGCCGTCTGTCATTGCTAACTTCCACTATGGAGGCTGAATTTGTGGCATGCCTTTGAGGCCACTGTTCATGCATGTGGGTTGCGGAACTTTGTTTCAGGTCTAGGCATTGTTCGACAGTTAGTTAGCCGTGAGAATTTACTGTGATAATCCGCAACTTCTTCTTCTCTAAGAATCATAGGTTACTCTAAAGGGTGCAAAGCACATGGAATTTAAAGTACTTATCTGTGAAAGAAGAAGTGCAAAAAGCCAGTGTCAATTGAGGCCATATCGGTATGATCTGATGATAGCAATTCCGCTAACCTAAAGCCTCCGCCCAAATCTTTCATTGGCCATGTGAATAGGATGGGCATTTATAGATAAGTCCTTGCTTAGCATGATGTTTTAAACTTGTAATATATATATACATATGGTTGTTTTGCTCATATTATTGTGACAGGCTTGGGAAATTCAATAAAAATGTGTTTTTTCTTATTTAGTGTTATCCACATTTATAGATGTATACAATAATGTTTTGAAGTGAAGATAACAATAACAGTTGATTGTAACAAATGCATTGTTTGTTGAATAGTTTCTCCATTAAAGTTTTAATGAATTGAGTGGGTGTGTGATATATGAAAGAATCATGTCGATTTAATGACTTGTGACCGCCATAAATTCCGATTACTTGATTCTAATTAAGGTAACATAATAATTCAAAAGAAATGGGCGGCACATGGGCCAAGTGGGAGTTGTTAGATATTTAATAATCTATATGTGGCCCATGTGATTTAAAGGGTTGGTTCAATTAAGGTGGCCCAATGATGATGGTTATTGGGCTTAATGGAGTAAGAAGCCAGTTAGGGTTTAATATACCCTTCCTCTGCCTATAAAGTAAAAGGAACGACAGCGTTTAGGGTGAACAAAAAAAGAAACAAAATAGAGAGTGTAACGGCTGTCTCAAACAACGGCTGTCTCAAACACATACGGTGATAGCTTGTTTGAGAGAGCTCATAAAAGAAACTCTCGTAGCTGTTGATTATTCTCTGACCATTGAGAGAAAAATTATGGACAAAAGGCCGGAGGAAGAATCGCAGATCTGCTGTTACGTTGAGAATCGAATTGCCGCAACGAGGTAACCTATAATATAGATATGTTGTTATGGATCAAGGTACGCTTCCGCTTATTGTTTATTTCTATCAAACAAATTCTATGAACAATAGATCTGGACTATATTAAATATTATTTAACATCAAAAACATTACTTTGATTAGATTTTTTTTTTTTGAAAGAGAAAAATTGTAATTCATTATCTCAAAGAAGAAGAATCCAACAATAAACTTAGGATATGATCCCAAACCTGGAAGTGAGCAAAACGATGTGATGCTCTTGCTAGATGATGTGATGCTCTTGCTAGATTATTAGCATCAATGATAGCTTGCCTTTGCATCCACTTTGATTAGGATTTTAAAAAGTATAAATTTTCAATTTAAGTTATTTTTGTAAATTTTTTTATTATTTTTTAAAATCTTTTGATTGCTTTAACTACACTCGTATGGTTTTTTATAAATCAGGTTGAAATTGGCTCATTTGGTATAAGTTAAGGTGTTTTTTTTTTTATGACTACACGACTACATTGAGATTTATTCTTTTTAAATTTCATACTCCAAAATTCTATTTCAAGATATTCCATACCTATTTATACCCCTAAATTCACCCTCTTTTTTCCGGTGAATGACATAAATATTATCATTTCAATAAAATTTTATTTTTTCTTTCTTTGGTTCATAAATAGGTCCACAAACCGAGTCTAGATAGATCAATGAATTTCTTTATGTATAGTTTGACAAGACATATATTAGGTAAAAATATACTCTAAAAGAAAATCTCCAGAATATTTAATACTCGAAAGAAAAATCTGTAGGTGATCGGCTCCTTGAGATATGAATAATGAGAATAATTAAGGTTGACTGTACAATATCAATATCTAATTCTTGACCAATGCACGAAGAAGATGCTACGATGATAATAGTGCTTGATGTCTCTTTTGAGTCGAATAAAAAATTTCAGCCTTCGAGAGATTTTTATGATAGTCAATATCATAGATAAATTCCTTTTCAAAAAAAAAAAAAAATCATAGATAAATTAGCTATATGCTTGTATTACTTACAAATTAAATAAAAATTAATTTTTTATATATTTAGTTTAAATTTTTAATATTTCACTTTTTATTTAAAATCATTTTTTAATATATATAGTTGAGTTATAGATAAATAATTCGAAAACTTTAAATATTCAAACTTAATTTAACAAATATAATTAAATATTTTATAGGATTTAGCAATAATCATATTATAGTGTTAAACCTTTTTTATGACAACAATATATAATTATCCTAATGAATCACCATCAATGTACACCACCCATTCCACAAGTGTTGTTTGACTTTCACATAAATTAAAAAAAATATTAATACTATATTTTTTGTTTAGTTTTTTTTTTTTTTTTTAAATTACCCTTTATATATATCAGCGAATAGAGTATAATTAGTTTTTACGAAAATAATATATAAATCATTAATAACAATCAGAATATAATTATGACAATTGATGACAATAAATATATGATTATGATAATTATGGTAATTAAACTAAGAAGTCAAATTTTTTGGAACAAATAAAATAAGAAGAAACTTATGATAGTCATATTAGGCAACGTCAATCTTATTGACGGGATTTCGTCACCCAAGATATTCATTCGCAAACTCTTGACCAAACAGTAATTTTTACGATGAAAATATTTATAATGTCTGATTCTATTTTTGATACCCATTTCCATCCCTACAAATATACTTTCTCATGAGCTTCTTTACACATAAAAGAGGCTGATCATGACGATGACAAGAGGTGATAAGCGCCAAATCTGCATAATTGCTTCTTTGCTCACTATTTTCCTTGGTATCTTCTTCTTGTTCCTTTCTCTGTCGTAGTACAGTTATAAGAAAACTGAAAACACTGATCATCTTTTCATATTTTTAATAAGCTACATTTCATAACAATGCGGTGGTTGGAGCTGAATCAGCTGACACTAAAAGCATAATCTTCTCCAAGGAAAATACAACTACTGCCTCTACTAGGAAGCTATTGGGATTTTCCATTGGTGGTAAAAGAATCATCTCCTTATTTCTTTCATTTTCCTTTTATATTTGATATTTCTTTTTACTGAAAACTAATGGAGACAAAAAAATTGAATAGAAAAATCATGCTCCAAGAGCGATATAGTGATATCTCAAGCCTCAACACAACCACTTCCTGATGGAATTCCGGCTTTCATAGTTCAAATAGAGAACAATGGTGTCTCAGGCAGAAGAATTTCCAATATTCATGTCAGCTGTGGATCATTCAGCTCTGCTCAATTAATCAATCCTAAAATTTTCAATCGAATTGCCATTAATGATTGCCTTGTCAATGGCGGAAAGGCTCTTGCCCCTGGCGAAATCATCTCCTGTAAGTATGCTACAAGTTTCAAATATCCATTAGCGGTTAAATCAGTTGTTTGTCACTGAAATAAAGCTATATTTATTATTTGATAATAGAACATAGTCAACAAAATAAAATCAAATATCATACCTTTTAATAACAAACCTTCACAAAAAAGGAACTAAATTCTCATCGAAGAAGGGATAAAAGAACTCTAAACAAGTAGACAAAGCAACGATAACAAAAAAAAAATAAAAAAAACAAATCTATTAAAAGAAAATAGATTTGAATTTATTAAAAACGAATAAAAGATTAGGAACGACAAGAGAAAAAAAAAGTAGGGGCTACCACTGATTAACAATGGTAGCCCCAAACAAAAGTTAGAGTAGATAAATCAGAGACAAAAAAAATAGTATCCTTTAGAATTTAAAATTTTATATAAGGTCAAGTATTATTTACTCTTTTGATCCGGTAAAACTATATTTAGAATTATTCATGTTGTAGTAAAATTTCACATTTTGATTGTTTATTCCTCTTTTTTGTCCCTCGAGCATTGAAAAAAGAAATTTTTTTTGCTGCTGATTAGTACAGGTTTATATACATTTATAAAAAAAAATAGTTTTCTCGAATTCAAATTAAAATTAAATTAAAATTATATAGACAATGTTATAATTTTATATGAAATAAAAAATTTTAATATATTCCTTAATAAATAATAATACATTATAATTATTATTTAATAATAATAATGATATATTTCTTAAAATCCTTAAATATATTACATTCTTATCATATTTAATAGATACCTTATTTAATATATCCTCCAATAGAATTTAGATTTAAATATGAAATTAATATAATCAATTAAAATTAGATTACCTTTATTTTTTCAGCTAATAGAATTAAAATTCTTAAAGATATTATATTGTTATCATATTTATGTCACGACCCGTTTCCGTGGCCGGACCGGCACTAGGGCCCAGGTAAGCTTAAAGCCCCCGAGGCCCGTAGTAAGCCTGAAACGCTAACATCTATTATTTCTCGGTATAAAATTTCAACATTCAGCCCATATGATTATGAAAGATAAACCTCAATATTTTATTAAATCTCGGCCCAAATTTATCGGCTTTAGCCCATATGAATTATGAAAGATAAACCTCACTATTTTATTAAAATCTCGGCCCAAATTTAACGGCTACAACATTCCACAGTTCGGGCCTAAATTTAAACAAATGCATTCACATTTATAATAATAAACGACTAAAAAGTATACAAAATCCTACAACTGCGGAGTTCAACTAAGTTAGTATACATAGCCAAAATAAAATTCATGGAAACTAGGAAAAATTCTTTATTGCCCTATCGCCGAAGAACATAGCCTAATCCGATTAAAGGAAAACCTACTTCCTGAAAAATCAACAAGAACATGTGAGTTTTCCTAAAGGAGTAATAATTAATTGGCACAACACACGCAGTCACACAAATTGTACACATATTAATCTAGTCAATCCGACTAGTTATATGGCTCACGAGCCAGTCACACAAAATGGGCAATATCACCGAGCACTCACAATCAATTAACATCTTCATATAAAATTCACATACGTGGAAATTAGTCAGTTGGCGCCACCTGAAACCCCAACGAGCCCGTCCTCCACATAGCTCGCCTCATACATGTGGCACAGGGGAGCACAATCCCCCATATACGCAAACTAGTCCCTAATCTCAACTGACGCAGTCCCTCTCATTGTATTTCATCTCTCTTTTTCTTTTCCTACCAACAGGAGGCCAAACCCGGTGGTCCCTCCATCCAATCCTAGATCATCAAGTGCTCACATACAGGAGGCCACCTGCGGGCTAACAATCAAATCTAGATTATCAAGTGCGCAACAACAAGAAGCCATCCTGTGATTTTCCACATAATCCATATCCATTCAGGTGCACACGGGGCGCTGATCTCCCATTTTCCAGGCCTGGACGATCAAAATATCATATAATATTCGGAATCCATATCACAGACCGTCCTCAACAAACCCACCCCACGGGTGGTCCACTTCATCCCATTCCACACAAACAAGCATAGCATTATCACAACACCAATTAATCAACATTGCAATCCAAAATGCAGACATATTAATCAATTAAACATCGTAATGCAAATACACGAATTAAACCATCCAAAATCAATGCAAATATAATAATAAATAGTATTAACAATAAACAACAATAATAAAATAAATAACAATAATAACATTCTTTATATAGACTTTGTAGGGTGTCTTTGTATCCGAGTAGAAAACTAGCTGGCCTAATTAGGAAAAAATATTATTTGAGTAGAAAACTGATTTTATGTTGTATTTCTTCCCAATAGGAGTATTCTTTTATCAAATAGGCTGGAACTCAAACAAGGTAAGTCTTATACTATTCTCATGTAGCTCCGTGCATAAGACACGTCCAGACTTCAAATCTACACAGGCTAAATAATTAAATTCGGCCCACTTGAATTTTCAGCTTTCATGGAGACACAGCCATAGCGTCTGACACAGTCAGGCCATGTATTTTACTGACTTGGCTATGTTGAGCTTTTATCTCCATTTTTCAGCTCCAACCTTTGATGCAAATTTTGGCTATTTTCCCGCTAAAAATCCTTCAAATCAAGCTTCTCAAGAATCAAGGAAACTTAATTAAAAACATAAACAAATCTAAGCAAAAACTAATTAAAGTAATTAAAAACATTAAAAATCCTAATAAAAATTATATTAAAAATGCTATAACAATAAGACCTATCAGGTTTTCAGGGAATTGGGTCGTGGGTTATGCAGCCAATCTTGGTCAGTGCTCTATTATGGCTGTAGAAATATGGGTCTTGTTTTTAGGCCTCACAGTGGCTTGGGGTGCTCACATTCAGCGTCTTCTAGTGAAGGTGGATAATCAACAGGTAGTGTTTTTAGTGACCGGAGATGTTGCTCCTCCCTTTTCAATTGCGAACCTTGTTTGGAATATTAAGGCCATGCTTTCACGCAGTTGGTCGGTGGTAGTAACTCATGTTTATAGAGAAGGAAACAATTTGGCTAATTGGCTTGCTCATTATGAAGTGAATTTGACTACTGGCTTGCATGTTTTTGAACAGCCTCCTTTAAGTCTTCTTAATTTACTGTTTCATGACATTTGTGTGACATCTTATCCTAGGAACATTGTAATGTGATTTTATTCAAAACTTCTTTTTCCAAATTTAATGCATTTAATTTTTGATTGAATTTACAAAAGTTAGACGTATGTCCCTTCTTACCACATGTATAACAATGTCAAATGCGTTATAAAGAGTTTTAGATATTGTTCTTTTATTAGAATCAAATTTGTCTTTTTGAATAATATATTATCTCTATATGTCGTTTATAATGTTTATTTTACACCATATTCGGTAAAAGAAGATTGCATTAAATTCAAGGTAAAAGGAAATAGAGCTAGGTTAGAATTTACTGAAAAACCTAAGATAATTCTTGTTTAGTTTTATGTAACTCGTATTTTAAAGTTCTTTGAAGTTTTAAGTCTTGACAAATTTGTAATCCTTCTTTTTGAATTATACTAATCAATTGTCCGTATGTCAATTTATTATAAGGTATTGGGTTACCAAATTGTTGTTTTATATAATTTCTAACCTTTTCTCCTAAGAAAAAAGGTAATCCTACTAAGAATTTTTCTTTCCAAAAGGCTTGGTTGGAATCTTCTCTTAACATTAATCTGGTGAGAAAAGTAGTTTTATAATATTGAAAATCACTTAATTTTTTACATTTTAGATTACTTAATAATTCTGCATTTTTATCTTTTAAGTGTGATGGGTCTCCTATAAAATGTAATGAAAAGTGAAAATAGTAAAAATTAAAGATGACACTGCCCCATCTTGGTACTACATCACATTTTCAATCATATATAGGTTTGCTCAATCTTCATGTTCAATTTTAATTTTGAATTTAGAATGTCTTCATGTTGTTTTTTCCAGTGAGATGAATAATCCACGCATCCTTTTAAGTTGGCCGTAAACCAAGTCAATTAAAGATTTCTGCTATAGTTTTATCAAGATATAATTGAATTGTGGTTTATAAGCATTTGCAGATTGTATTTGTTGCAAAATACTTAAATGTTATATTCACTTAAACCATCTTAATGTTCCTTTCATTTAAATAGTTGAAGCATTATATTTAAATTGATTTTAATGGTAATTAGGTTATCAATTATACCTATCTGGAGCTCTAATTTAAACTTATTTCCCTATGATGATTTATTTGGAATTTAATGCAAATGGTTTTATATCTTCTGATGTCTAAGTCACTAAGTTCAGAATTTTAGAAGTTTCTTCTAAAATTAAGAATTAGAAGTTTCTTCTAAATTATTTATATTTCGTGATGCTTGAGGTGTGTCAAGAGCTACTGGTTGAGTAGTTGCTGAATGCACTTCAAGTTTGCTTAATTGATCTTTTAATATGTGGACAAATTCTTGTTTATTGTTTATGAGACTGTGAAATGTGATATGGTTTAAAAACATGAGATTGAATTTTTTCTTTACCTTTTACACTTTCATTTACAATGGGTTTTTCATTTAGTATTAAATTCGTCATACCTAATTTATTTTGTTTGAGTAAAAGTTTACAAAATTTAGTTGTGTGCCCTATTTTACCACAATGATAGTAAGTTAAGGGTTTTAATTTTTTAGATGAATTGTTCTTCAATTCTTTATTGCATTTACAAACTTTAGCAGTATGTCCTTGTTTACCACATGTATAGCAAGTTAAATTTTTATACGATTTTTTAATTGATTTTTTCTTATATTTTCTATGCGATGTAGAGGTTTGTGTGTGATCATTTTTACAAAGATCATTTTAACAAATTAATTGTGATTCTAGACAGGTTACTGATTTACAAACCTTTATCATAAAAGATTGATTTTTCTTTAATTAAGTTAATACCAATCAAAGAATTTTATTTTTATTTTGCGTATTTAGTTTATAGTCTAAATATTCAGATTTTAATTCTTCAAAAGTATAAGTTTTTAGAATCTTCTTCATTTTAATTAAGTTGTTTATTTTAGATACTTCTTCAAGTAATTCGTTTTCAATTTCTTCTTTACTAAGTATATTTAATGTTCGAGGTATTCTAGTTTCTATTTCATAATAAAACTTAGAATTTTTATAGAATTGTTCTTTAACTGTAGAAACATTTACTGTAGAGATCTTAAAATCATTTTTATCAGGAACAATTACTGTAGAAATCATCTTTTCATTAATAGCTTTATTTATATCCTTAAAATTTGATTCATTGCTACTAATAATCCTTTTAAATTCTGAAGATGCAGAATTTTTGAAGATTCAAAAACATCCCATTTAAGACTATTAGCAGATCTACACAATAAAGGATCCATGTTCTAATACCAACAAGTTAGGGATCATCGCCTGGTTATACCCTTTGTGATTAAAAATATATATATATTTTTAATGGAGTGGGATTAAATTCGAGAACTTTTCCCACATGCCTAACCTGCAATGTCGACTGAGTTTATATTAATTATCTTTTAATTACAGAATATATTTTTGTTTATCACCGGACATACCCAAATGCACAATTAAGGTTACTGATCAAAATCATGGAATGAAATTCTGTGAAAAAAAAAAAATAATAGAAAGATGCTCATAAAAGACTGGGCCCAGGTAGAGGTGGAACAGAGTTTTGGACACAAGTTCAATGGGCCCTTCACATTCAATTTTTCAGCCTACTTTCTGCAATTGCATCTTCTTAAATTATTGTCATCGTATGAAATTAGAACATCAACACATTTCCAACAGAGTACAGTGTACAGACCCGTTAATTTAAATATATTTATAAAAATATATTACTCTGGTACATTGCAACTAATGGTTGGTTGTTATTCAAAAGAATTGTTAATTTAAAAAATATCAATACTCTCATTTCCTTTATTTATTGTTACTGAATTTATTGCATGTATATATTTTTATAACCATGAATTTGCATGTAAGAAGTAGAAGAGCTTGTATCTAAAGACATATACAAAATTTAAAAGATTAGACTTACAAAGTTTAAAGAATCTCTAACTAACCTTGAATCCTTACAGTGGACGTTGGAAAGAGAGGAGAGGGGTTTACTAACTAAGCTTTTGGGCTTAGGATTGCCTATAATTGGACAATATAAATACAAGGACCGTTTAATTAATTACTCAGACTCAGATATTAAGTTGATTTTAATATTTATAAATTAATAAACATATCATACATATGATTATAAATCCTATTGATAATAGTATATTATTTGACATATATATTAATGATATCTTGATTAATATGTATATTGATAATGATCGCTGAATGAGAATAAATGTGTGGATGAACAGTGGGTTGTCTGCCACCTGTTTAGTTGGAGATAATATCTTGGATTTTTATGAGATCAAATTTGAAGGAATAAGGTTCCTTCTGCCTTATACAAGAAGATGAGGACAATGAACTGTCTGCCACTGTGTCTTGACTTTTACTGTTGATAATAGTAACCTGGCTTTTACTGTTGGAATAGTAGCTTGGCTTTTACTGTGCTGATTAGTGGTTGACTCTTCCTGTAGCTTGAATAGTACGCTGTCTGCCACTTAAACCTTTACAAAGAATCTTTTAAATATTTTTGAAATATTAATTGATTTAAATAATAGATCTATTTTAGTTGATATATTTGATATAAATTTGGATAATATAAATCATTTCTTGTTTGGTTGTTATAACATATTAAGTATTAACAACCAAGATCGACCGATTTAAGTATTTATAATATTCTAGTTCACTAAGTTCAGAATTAGAAGTTTCTTCTAAATTAAGTTTAAAACGGATACTGTTATATTACTAGTTAAATTGAATTGGATTTTTGGCAAATCCACAGCCATTAACGGATTTGATAGCTCTTTACTGTCTACCGTTTGAGACAGAGTAGCCGTATCAGCGGATACGATCGCGTTTAAGTTTAGAAGTCATACCTGCGTATCTTACCGCTGAGAGATACTATATCATATAATATCTTTTAGAAAGGATTTCTAAGTGATGGAGGATAAGTATCCAATCCCATTGCTTTAATATCGCCGAGAGGATATCTTTCTGGTAATGATTAGTAATAACCTCATTGCTCTGAAAGAGCTTTATGGTGAGTTGTTTCTCCCAGTAGCGTTCTTTCTTTCCATTGTCCTTGTAAGGCTGCAAGGAAGATTTAAAATAGGCAGAGCAAAATATAGGAAAGTAGTTATAGATAGAGATATAGTAAAGTCAAAAATATGAATTTAAATTATGAAAATGATTTTAAGTATGATACGTGGCGTTGTTATACCAAGAAAACGACTAATTAAATAGTCCTTTGGACCAGTAGCCCGCACTTCTGGGTTTCCAGCCTATATATATCAATACTGTTTTCAAAAACAGTTACTGTTTAGATCGTACTTTAAAAATAAGTACTGTTTATCAAACAAGTATATACTATGGAATTTTACTAGAAATATGTCCATGAAGCCCCTATTCCCCTACTGCAACCCAGAGACGTTCAGTATAAGACCATAAGGCCGGCATCGCACCATGGTTCATACACCTGGAAGCGGTATAACCGGGATCGTACCCCAACCTTTCTTTGATATATTTAAAATGGATCCTTCTATTGTGCTAGATCAGTAAGTAGTATCTAAAAAATCTGCATGACTCAGGATTCTCAGAAATTAAAAGGCTTAATAAATAGAAATGAATCTCAATTTTACAAGACTTACTAAGCAACTTCGATGAATGGGAAACATACTAAAGTTTGATTAAAGAAACAAATTTATAAAATAAATAAATTTTAACTTTATTTAAAAACTGACCTATTGTAAACTTAAAACCCGAAGGAAAGAGATTTTCAATTGAGTACAACCTTTGAAAGAATAACTCTTTATTATCTTCTTAAACCTTATCATAAAAGTAAAAATATTAAACTATTCCATATAGGATTCAATTCAAGTGGGTCACATAAAACCTTTAACCAGAGAAGGATTAACATACTAGCTTCATTCCTTCCTGCCAGTTAGTAACGAACGCACTAGATTTTTAAAATTTCAAGATTACTTTATTAGGATCAGTTGAGACCTAGCTGACCCGATCTCCCTTTGAGGTCTATTCCAGAATATGACTGTCTCCATTAACATGATTTTAAATTATTTCTAGAAAGTATAGTTTTTTGGAAATTTAAAACTCATAATTATAAAATGAAGCACAGCGATCCAATTCCTACTTGCTTTAATTTATCAAAACTTCATCTATAATGGCAATGAATTCAGACTTTTTGCGTACTAAATATAAACTTACAACTTAAAATTGGTGAAAACAAGATTTCTTCAAACAAGATCTTGACTAAAAACAAAAGCAGCGCGTAATTCTTAAAAAACCATCCCAATTGGACAGGACTCTATAACACACATTTCTCAGCACATGAATTGGGATCTTTTACCGCACCGCGGGGTTTGTACCTCCTTCGTCCAGTATTGATAAAGTAAGACCAAACATCAATTGCACAAAAAATTGAAACAATTTAAAGATAAGATAAAAAAAGAACTTATAAATTTAATTAGAACGTCAACAGTATCGAGAGTGTACTGGCACTTCCTCCTTGTAACATAACGGATTGAAACAACCACACCTTTCCATCTTCATCCTTCCTGTTATTTATTGCATAGTAAAACGACACTCGCGAGCCTAACAACAATAATCTCAACCACATTTAGGTAAAACCAAGATTTTCTACCTTCTGATACCAAATTAAAAAAATCGAAAGGTGCTCGATTACAGTAATCACACCACAGCGCGCTTCTATGAATCCTTTATACGATAATTATGTTAATCAACAATCAAACCAGTAAATACACCCCAGTATCAACCAACAGTCCACATAACTGAACAATGTAGTGAACTCAACAGGGAATTAAACCTACTTAAATAAGCACCGACCTATAGAAAAAAGTTTCAATTTAAAGAAGTATCTAAAATTAAAAATTTAACTCTAAAATGAAACAGACCTATTTAAAACAATATCACTTTTGAAGAAAAAATATGAATAGCATTATAAATTTAAATACTCACACGACAAAAATCTGACTTGCGTTATAAACTTTATTCAAAGAAAATTCCCTAATAAAAAAGTCTTAGAATCCAATTACTGTAAGAGAAAACCAAGACCAGCAAAGGATTAGTAATCATGACCCAGACAATTAGAAGTGCACTTCCACCCTAAAACAGATGAGTAATAAAACATCAACGACCATGCGATATTATTGTCTATCGCGTCACTTTTAACAAAATATAAGGGAAACATCAGTACAAAGAAAAAAAATGGTCTGTAACTAAGATAGATAATTATAAGAACTAATGCCCAAGATTTAATGGTACCTAAATAGCACAATTAAAACGTAATAGAAATATATAATTAGAAGGATCCTAAAAGCCAATTGGTAAATGAGAACTGTTAAAAAGGTAAAGAAAAGTAAAACTACATATGTTTTATACCTTACCAAATTTTCTCTATCTAGTAAAAATGAATTTGTTAAATACACAAAAAACAAAAAGTAAATATTCAAGAATCTGCTACTACCCCAAAATGAGCCAGAACCCCAACATCATCATCAAGAATACATGTAAATAATATTGAAAAGAAAACACCAACTGCTCTGATGTTAGTGAACCTGATCTCAGACCAATACTTTCAACCATAGTTTGAAATCAATCCTATAATCATTCAAGAGAGAAAATTTAATTGAGAGCCACCAGGACAAAGGATAAAACCTAAACTATATCGCGAATTAAAATAAGCTTCCAACAATCTATGAATGGAACCACTAGATTGGTTTAAGTGAATATTAAGTAGCTTAAGTATTTTGCAACAAATGACAAATGGTGCAAATTGCTTATAAAAACACAGCTCAACTATCGAAAAGCTATGAGCAGGAAATCTTTAATTGCTGGGATTACCGGGCACTTAAAAGGTATGGTGGGATTATCATCTCACTGGACCAAACAACACATTTAGAATTCTTAAATTCAATTCAAGTAAATGATGAAGGTGACCCAAAAATGAAAAAGTGATGAAGAATTTCAAGATGCCGGATGTCATCTGAATCCACCATTTCACTTCATTTTATAGGAGATCCATCTCATCTTTAAAAAGATAATAAAAATCTTTGACCGTTACTTATAATTTTAAATGATACAAATGGTGAATTTTTCAACATTATAAACGACTTTCTCACTAGATTAATGTTAAGGGAAAAGAACCCTCTAAATTAATGTTAAGGGAAGATTCTAACCAAAGCTTTTGGAAAGAAAAGTTTTTGGCTGGATTACCTTATTTTTTGGGTGAAAAAGTTAGAAATCATATAAAACAACAGTATGGACAACCTATACCTTATAGTAAATTAACTTATGGTCAATTAATTAGTATATTTTAAATGAAAAATTTTTGAAAATAATTTTTCGGGTCATTTCACATATAATTTGCTAAAATGGTGTTTTAATGAATAAAAGAAAAAAAAAAAAGGAAGTAATTTTTTATGGTTTTGTACCTCCGCACTTTATTTTTAGTCGCATGAATGCAATGGTTTCTAACATAAGATGCTATGCTAGATTCTAAATAGATATAGACATACGATAGTTTTAGTTAAGACAATTGGATTTTATTATTTTTGGGAGTAAATAGATTTTTTTAGAGATTAATATATATATATATATATAACTAGTTCAATGGTCTTTTAAACTTTTATCAGATTGTTTAACTAGTTCATACCAATCAAAGAATTTAATAAAAAATTACATGAATTAAATTTGGAAGAAAATGTTTTAAATAAAATATACGAACTCTATATTGATTCGGATTCCTCGGAATCTGAGACTAATGAAAGTGAAAAATCAAATTGAATGAATTAGTGTAACACCAATCTTCCAGTTTCATTCAAATCTTCTAATACATGTTATCTATAAGATTCAAAGCAATTTATTTAACAGATAGTTAATGTACATATTGATAGATCAAGAAACTAAAAGCCTAAAACTTCTTAATATAAAAAAAAAACAGGAAGACGTAAATGAAGGTAAAAAAATTACTCCTAAAATCCATCAAAATTGATAAAACTACCATTTTAAATAAAAATTCAACCTAAAAAAGTCGGATATATGATGACTCTTTACTAAAGAAATTATATAAAGGAAATTAAGTAATGGCTAAAAAAATGAAGTAAAATAGCAATTAAAAACCAACTTCAAACAAAATTTCTAAAAAAAATAAAAATATTTAGGAATCTCAACATTCCAGTTCTTTCTTCAGAAGAAGACGAACCAGACAAACAAAAAAAGAATTAGTGAACTAGGATTGTAAATTTCTCAATCTATTACAAGAACATCATCTTCACGAAAATATTTCCAGTATAAAATAAATTATTTCTAAATTAAATTGATGTCTCTGCGATAGATGAATGGCACTCGACACAGGTGCAGATTTAAACTGTTATAAACTGACTACCCTAAAAAACGACAAAACTAGTGAAAATTAATACAGCCCAAAAATCAAAACGAATATAGGAAAAGACAGATTTGCATAAATCATCTAAATCAGAGATTAGAAATAAAACACATATTACTATCTCTCAAAATAATATTCTATATGCGTGTCATACTTTTAGGTACTCCTTTTATTAAACCTAATAACAACCATACTCGTAAAAGAAGATTTGTTATTAAAATTCCAAAAATTAAGAAATAGTAGAGCTTACGATTAGAATTACAGAGAAAAACTAAAATCAAAAACATAATTAAATTTTTGTTTAAAAGCTTCATTCAGTGTTAAAATATTACGAAATTCAATTCTTAAAAAAACAAAACAGAAAAAAATAAAAAAAATAAAAACAATTAACCATTTTAAAATAGAACAAACTCCCCAAAGCAGAGATCTTGTTAAACAAAATTCAAAAATTTTCTTCAAACCATTAATGGAAAAAGAACTATGTGCTTGGAGCACCAAGGTGCATTTTGGGGATCGTTAATAAAAAACAACATATGGTCTAGATTTTTACCATATAAGAAGAGAAAAAGATTTTGGATTGAAAAAAAAAACTATTAAAAAAAACTAAAGCTCGACCTATTCAGATTGGAAAACCCAATAATTTGAGGGCATAAAAATTTAGAAAACAAAATTTAATTTCAAAATTTAAAAAATTTTAAATTGTAAAAATCCTAGTGAATCTCTGGGTAAATCTCTTCTTTTTTTTTT